>CM042894.1:295580-833080 GCA_023653625.1 Triadica sebifera | reverse complement strand
TACAAATAATCTTCTATTTGCATTTTCCAAAAGCCAAAGTCCGCTCCATCGAACTTCTCAATTTTTACCTTTCCTTCATCTGTGGCCATCGCTCCCACTCGAATCTGACTTCCTTTGGATCGTTTCTGACAATTCTTGTGAACCTCTGTGTATTAGAACACCTCCGTGGATAATTTGGTACAACTGACCAAAATTTCACTATTCATATGAATAGTAATCGCCCGAAAAAGGACAGAAAAAACGCAACCAATGCTCTGATACCAGTTGTTGGGAAATGACGCCAATTTCCCTATAGTCAGATTTATGAGAAAGCGAAGAAAATGCGAACTAATAAGACAGACAAGTTGATAACGGAGTTCGGCCAATTATGCCTACGTCTCCGGACTGCTGCAGATCTTTTACTGAAAGAAGAGAAATTTACCGAGTGTTTACAAACACTCACAACTCACAACCTCTCACTAATGCTACTCTCTCACTTTTTGATGGAATACATTACAAATGAATTTCTAAGGCTATATATAGGCCTACACCTCCTCAATGGACGGTCAAGATTAATTCTCACCTACTTTGATGGATGGTTGAGATTATTTTTCACCTACCGTCTCACCTACCAAATGTATGGTCAAGATTAATTTCCACTTACCATCTTACCAACCAAATAGATGGTCAAGATTAATCCCCACCCACCAAATGGATGGTCAAGATTAATCTTCACCTACCATCTTACCTACCAAATATTTTGTCAACAAAAGATGCACCGTCCATCTTTATTGTCATTTATTTTATGGTGCATGTATAGTTTGACCAACATATATATGATTATGAATCCAACCTATCAATGTATAATTATAAGTAAAGAATTAAATATATAGCCGCCGATATACACTGCTGATCTGAGCAAGAAGACGTCACTATGATTATAAATTGTGTACATATTACTTGTGCTTGCTCAAATTGATTTGAGGATTTTGATTTATCATTATTTTAAGCATAAACCAAGAAAGAAAAAAAAATATATATATATATATATAGAAAACACTTATTCATAATAAACTTTCAGAATGATATATTGGTTGTTATAGTCACTTCATGTTCACTTTCTTTATTCACATGTTCTGAATTTTAATCACATTTAACATTTTTTTACTGGTTAAAGTTACAACTTGTTGTGGAAATCGGGTTAGTTTCCACCAAAGTGAATAATTGTGTCAAAAATTAAAATAAAGAAAAATTTTCAGATAGTTGGTGGAGTTACAAATGACCTCCCTTAAAAATCAACTTCCTTAGACTCTTAGAGTCTTAGTGACATAATTTTTCTCAGATAATTTAAAATACAATATATTACAAAGTAAATAACCCGACAATAGATATTAAATAGATAATAAAGAGAACACCAGAATTTAACGAGATTCGACCAATTATGCCTATTTTCTAGGACACTATTAAAATAATATTTTACTATTTCAAAGAAATATTACAAAGTGAAATATTAAAAAAAAAAAGAGGAGAAATACAACCAATCTTAGAAGTAAGAGATTGATGTTTGGGATGAATTGTTAAGAGGGGATGAAGCCTTTTTGATAGACTAATATTTTTCTTCCTCCCTCTTTCACTTCCGATGTGGGATTGAGAGATTGCCAAGAAATAACAAATCTCCACCTTGACAATCTCACAATTCCAAAAAAATATTCTCTAAACTCTTACAAATTTCAGTAATATCTCCAAATACGCTTCGAAGCGCCCAATTTCAAATTCTAATAACATTTATCAAGTCCAAACAATGTTGGAACTTGACACATGTCACAACTTTTTTTGCTATATTTGCGGAATTTTCAGCAGTCAGAATCTTCTGAAGTAGTATCCCACAATCTTCAAGAATTTTCCGTACAAAATGATATCGAACATCGATGTGTTTCATCCTTGTATGATAAACTTGATTTTTTGCTAAACAAATAGCATTTTGACTGTCACAATGCACTTTGACATTCTTTTGACTAATTTCCAAGTCATTCAACAACCCTTAAAGCCAAATTGTCTCCTTAACAGCTTCTGAAACTGTCATGTACTCTGCCTCTGTTGTAGATATAACAACTGTTGACTGTAAGGTGGACTTCCAACCAACTGGTGTCTTTGCAAGTGTAAACACATAACCGGTAGTAGATTGACATTTGTTTAAATTACCTGCATAGTCGGAATTACAATATCCAACTATATACTGACCAATTTTCTCATCCCGCTCAAACATTATACCAACATCTACAGTATTCTGAATATACCGTAGAATCCATTTCACAGCTTGCTAATGTCCTTTGCCAGGATCATGCATGTATCTGCTCACAACTTCAACTGCTTGTGAAATATCAGGTCTCGTACACACCATTGCATACATCAAGCTACCAACAGTATTTTCATATGGAACCTTTGACATATATTCTCGTTCTTCAATATTTTTCAGAGATAAAGATGCACTGAGCTTAAAATGAGGAGCAAGTGGAGTACTAACTGGTTTTTTCTTCTCATTTATCCCAAAATGCTTTAGTACTTTTCTCAGATATTGTTTCTGAGTCAAACAAAGTCTCCTCAATTTTTTGTCTCTGCATATCTCCATACCGAGAATCTTCTTAGCTTATCCTAAATTCTTTATTTTAAATTCCTAGTTTAGTTGAGCTTTTAACTTCTGAATATCTCCTTCATCTTTCGAAACTATCAACATAAAGGAGAAGATAGATAAATGAACCATCCTGTAGCTTGTGCAAATATACACAATGATCATATTTGCTTCTTATGTATTTCTACCTTATCATAAACTTATCAAATCGTTGGTACCACTGTCTTAAAAATTGCTTCAATCCATACAATGATTTGCTCAACTTGCATACCAAATTTTCTTCTCCAGCAACTTTAAATCCTTCTGAATGAGTCATGTAGATTTCTTCATCTAAGTCTCCATGTAAAATGCAGTTTTTACATCCAACTGAACTAATTCCAGATCCAATTGTACTACTAAGGGCAACAGTATTCTAATGGAGGAATATTTTACAACTAGATAAAACACTTCATTATAATCAATTCCCTCCTTCTGAGTATAGCCTTTAGCTATCAATCTTGCCTTGTAGCGGATATCATTTTTATCAGAAAATCTTTCTTTCTTTGCATAAACCCATTTACAGCCAATCACTTTCTTTCCCTTTGGCAGACTTGCTAGCTTCCATGTCTGATTCTTTTCAAGGGACTACATCTTTTCTTCTATAGCCTTTCTCCACTTTTCTTCTTCTGAGCTTTGAATAGCTTCACAATAAGTGGAAGAAATCTCATTATCTACTGAAGATATATAATTAGTTATATCTTCAAGTCGAACATGTTTCTTAATATTCCTTTTCGTCTTTCGTAGTGCAATTGACTCAAGTTGCTGAGAAAGTTCTTTTGCTGAAACCTCTGCTTTCTCATCTGATCTATTTTCTACCATTATATCCTCTTCTGCCATAGGAGTAATTTTATCAGACTTTACAATTGCTGGATCAACAATTTTTCTTTTATCAAACTCCACCTGTTTGGTAGTTTTCTCCCCTACTGTGGAGAACCATCTGTCTGCTCCTTTGTTACCTTTAACACGGTAGACTCATCAAAGGTAATATTTTTACTAAAGATTATTTTCTTCATCTCTGGGTACCATAAACGATATCATTTGATACCATAGGATATCCTCATAAAGATAGTTTTCTTTGCCATTGGATCTAACTTTGATTCCTTAATATGATAGTGTGCAGTGGAACCAAACACATATTAGGAATTATAATCTGTAGCAGGTTTCCATACCACACCTCCAAAGGTGTTTTTCCATTGATAGTACTTGATGGAAAATGATTAATGAGATAACATGCGTATGTTACAACCTCAGCCCAAAACTGTTTGCCTAATCCAGCATTAGACAACATACACCAAACTTTCTCCAGTAGAGTTCGGTTCATGCATTCAGCCACCCCATTCTGTTGTAGTGTATTTTTTACAGTGAAATGTCGAACAATTCCTTCATTTCTGCAAACTTTCATGAAGGGGTCACTTGTATACTCTTCGTCATTATCTGTTCGAATATACTTGATCTTTTTGCCCGTCTGAGTTTCTATCATCTTCTTTCAGATGAGAAAAACTCTCAATACTTCATCATTTGTCTTCATTGTATACACTCATACTCTTCTTGAACAATCATCAACAAAGGTAACATAGTAGTGTTTACCTCCCATTGTAGCAGTTTTGGAAGGACCTCATACATCTGAATGAACATAATCCAGAATACCCTTGGTATCATGGATTGCAGTGCCAAACTTCACTCTCATCTGCTTCCCTTTGATGCAATGCTCATAGAAGTCTAATCTGCAGGTTCATACTCCTTGCAATAATCCTTGATTCACCAAAAGTTTCAAGGATTTTTTACCTGCATGCCTCATGCGCATATGCCACAATCTGATTGTTTCTAGCTCCTGGTCATCACTAGAAACTGTTGTTGTTGTTCCAATGACTATATTGTCTTCATAGTAATACAAGTTGTTGCTCCTTTGAACTCCTTTCATCACCACAAGTGCTCCAGATATAACCTTCATTACTTCATTTTTAATGATTATAGTGAAACCCTTTATCCCAAGAATTCCCATAGAAATGAGGTTTTTCGTCAGACTAGGTACATATCTTACGTTTGTCAGAGTTCTGATTGATCCATCACGATTCTTCAACTGGATTGAACCAATTCTAGTTGTTTTGTAAGGACTATCATTTGTTGTATAGACAACTCCACCTTTAATTTCTTTAAAATCGAAAAACCATTTCCAATTGGGACACATATGGTGGCTACTGCCTGAATCCAAGATCCAAACAGTCAAATTGCTTATTGATGGCATCAATGCTAATGAAAAATCTAAATCATTACATTCAGCTACATTTGAATCTGCAACAGCCTTGCTTTTGCCAAATTTGCCTCTCAACTTAGGACAATCTTTCTTCCAATGCCCCTTTTCTCGACAAAAGACACATTCATCTTTGTCCACTCTGGACTTTGATCCGTTTTTCTTTCACTTGTTTTTATTTTTTGAATGACCTCTTACTATCAAAGCTTCTGCTGCTCCACTGGTGCTATCCTTCTTGTCTTTTCTCCTCAATTCATAGCTGTATAGTGCAGCACATACTTCACTAAGAGACACCTCAGCTTTCCCATGGAGTAGAGTAGTTTCTAGAAACTCAAACTCCTCAGGAAGGGATCCCAACAGCATTAGGGTCAGATCATCATCTTCAAAAGTTACATCCAAATTCATCAAATCTGCTACAAGTGGATTGAAATTGGTGATGTGATCATTCATTATGGTACCGAGAACATATGTGAATCTGAACAAGCTTTTCTTTATATGAAGCTTATTTTGACTGTTTTTTTTCAAGAATTTTTCCTCCAGTGCCTTCTACAGTTTACTTGCAAAAGTTTCTTTACAAAAAACATACTTCTGCTCTCTGGACAAGCACGATCGAATTGTACCACATGTCAAATGATTGATTGTCTTTTATTCCTTCTCATATGTACCTTATGGCTTTTCTCCCTCAATAACAATGTCTAAGCCTTGCTGAAATAAGACGTCTAGAACTTCTCCTTGCCACATGCCGAAATGACCTGTACCATTAAAAATCTCCACTGCAATTCTCGTATTTGCCACAACAGTTCTCGCCAAAATTGATGAAGTAGAAGTTGTTGTGTCCATCATGGATTTTTGTCCGTCTCTTGCCATTTCTTCTTCAAGACTATTTAATAGCTATCAAATGCGGAATACCCAAAATCCAAGCAAACCTTTCTGATATGGAAGATCAGCTTACGCCGAAACCACAGAGCATATAACTCAGTAACTTTGGCTCTGATACCAATTGTTGTGGAAATCGAGTTAGTTTTCCATCAAAGTGAATAATTGTACCAAAAATTAAGACAAAAAAAAATTCTCAGGTAGTTGGTGGAGTTACAAATGGTCTCCCTTAAAAACCAACTTCCTTAGACTCTTAGAGTCTTGGTGACATAATTTTTCTCAGATAATTTAAAGCACAATATATCACAAAGTATATGACCCAACAATAGTTATTAAATAGACAATAAAAAGAACACCAGAATTTTAACGAGGTTCGACCCATTATGCCTACGTCCTTAGACACTACTAAAATAATATTTCACTATTTTAAAGAAATATTACAAAATGAAATATTAAAAGAGAGAGAAAAAATACAACAAATCTTAGAAGTAAATGATTGATGTTTGAGATGAATTGTTAAGAGGGGATGAAACCTTTTTGATAGGCTAATATTTTTCTTCCTCCTTCTCCCACTTTCGATGTGAGATTGAGAGATTGTCAAAAAACAACACAACTTCCCTTAGAAAATGGGTTAAAAATTAATTCCTTATAAATTTTAATTTGGTGTCTCATACTAATAGGATTTAAATATTCCCTTTATTAAAATTTTGGACTATATATAAAATGTAGGAAGTCCATTAAAATCGAAATTTTAATATGTTGGATATAAAATGACTCGAAATTTTAGTATGAAACAATGGAATCGACTTTTACTATAGATGCCAATATACTAATCGATCCATATTTTAGGAGCCTATTGCACTTTTTCCTTTTTCCTTTTTCCTTTTTCCTTTTTCCTTTTCAGAATATAGTTTATCTGTTATTTCTCTAATAATCATTTATTAAACGTGTCTTATCATCAACAGACATATAATTATTTTAATTAAAAAATACACATAAATTATTATTCCTTTAATTATATATATACCTCTAAATTCAATAAAAAAAATTATAATTTTAGTTAAATACATTTCTTTAATTTATATGAAAATAGAAATAAGATTTCTTTCGAACAAAGAGAATACTAAATAACTAAGTATCGACATATATTTTCGATGACTGTTTCAATGATATATATATATATATATATATATATATATATATATAGGGGAGTTTCGTGTTTTAGTGGAGATTTTCTGTTTTAATGGGTATCATTATATATATTAAAGTAATTTAAAAAAATTGATATTTACTCTTCTTAAAATTTTATTAAGTATCAAATTCATTAATGTGTTTTTTAACAAGTATCGATATTGATAAATCAGGCCATAGTAATTAAATAATTATAGTAATTTATTAAATTACAATTAATATAGTCCGTTGAGAAAGTAGAAAATGATTACAAGAACACAACTTGCATATCATTGTTGTTAAAAAGAATCTGAGAATTTAAACGATTAAAAAAGAATTTATAATTATGATAAAATTAATTTTAAATTAATTTAAATCATTTGGAAAAAAATGATATATCTACAAGTATTAAATCAAACTGTTTAGATTTATCTAATTTTAATGTGGTATCAGAATCATGAGGATAAAAAATTTTACATTTGGAGTTTAAGACTAATATGATATCAAAGTCTTGAGATGACAGAAAATTTTACATTGAGAATTTATGGTTAATATGGTACCAGAGTCATGAAATAATAAAGTCTCACATTAAGAGCTATTTATATTTGTAGAGTTTAAGGAATTAAAGAATAATTTATAATTGTAGTGCAATTAATTTTATATTGATTTTAATCATTTTTAAGCAATAATAAATTTGCAATTACCAAACCCAATTATTTATCCCATCTAATTATAATAATGTTAACTCAATCCTTAGATAATGGACAATTGTTTATCCCATCTAATTCCAATAATGTTAACTCAATCCTTAGATAATGGACAAGTTACAATATATTAAGCTACATAAACGATGAGAAAGACTTAATTTTCTTTATAATTCCTTTCTTTGTCAACCAAATGCAAATTTAATAAATAAAACTATTATAGAAAAAAAGGTACACTGAACAGGGAAGTTTCATGGTGTCCTTACCCTTGGCCAATTATACTAGTAATTTAAAATAAATTAATGAATGTTGGAGGAGGGTCCCCTAGTTAGAATTTAATAATTTATTTGTTTGCTCAGAGTTAAAAAATTAAATTAAAAATTTAGAGGTTTGACACACGCGCTGCCAGCTAGGGAACATATTTCATTATTATATATATGTATATATAGCTATGACTTGATTACGGTTAAACTTAATTAGATTAGTTATAGGGTGGTTATATCAGTAGCATAAACACATAATCATGTTAACATATTTAGAGTTTGAGCAAATGCCACTGAAGAAAGGTGCTTGGAGCCAAGGAGAAGATCTGAAATTGATTGCTTATATTAACAGATTCGGCATTTGGAATTGGAATGAGATGCCAAAAGCTGCTGGTAAGCAACTTCAGTAATTTAAAGCATGGATTTTTATATATACAGTAAAACAGTAAATCAATCAATTATGTAACTGAGCTCATGATTTTGTTATCCTGCTTAATTAAGGCTTGTCAAGGACAGGGAAGAGTTGCAGGCTTCGGTGGATGAATTATTTAAGGCCAAATTTAAAGCACGGAAACTTCAGCAAAGAAGAAGATGAAACCATTATCAGTCTTCATCAAATGCTAGGAAATAGGTAATTAATTTATAACTACGTTCTCTAATAAATCAAATTCGGTTACTCTTTGAAGAAAATAGTATTTATTTCTTCAATTCCTTTGAGATCAGATGGTCTGCAATAGCAGCTAATTTACCAGGGAGAACAGATAATGAAATAAAAAATCACTGGCATTCTCATTTAAAGAAACGCTTCAACGCCATTTCTTCTCGGCAAGAAAACAAAAAATTTCAAGATCAGCAAACATCACAAGCAGAATCCAACAATGGATTCTATTCTGAAAACCCCACTTCATCAAATTCAGAAGACTCTAATGGCTTCTCGTCAAGCTCTGATCTTTCCAGTGAACTACATAATAACTTGACCATAGTTCAAGATACTTTTTGGCCTGAATTGCAAGAAGGCCTTCGATGTTTAGAGGAGCAATCATTTCCAATTAATATAGATCAGATGTGGGTTGACGAAGAATCCATGCATCCATACTTTTCATCAGGATGTTTTCCTGATAATGATCAGATTATTGAAGAGAATATTAATTTATTAGGAGAGTTGCAATACATGGAGAACAATTGGGAATCAACACACCAGATGTATGAATATCCTCCTTTGTGGGTCTGATGATACTGATCAAAGCATGGAAGGATCGGATCGAATTGGAAAATGGAAAGATTTGTAGGAAAATCATTAGGTATGAATATGTTGGATACGTGTGAGAATATTGGCATTTCTGCAGAAAACTTGAAAGGCAGATGAGTATATGTGGCAATCATTTTAATTAGAAGTAACTTGGCATATATGGATTAAGTACTAAATATAGATGAGAAAATTATTTTCTTTTTCCCTCTACATAAAATAAGAAAAAATAAAATGCAATTACAATTTTTATTCTGCATTATTTTAAAGGGTGAGATTATTAATTATATTGAAAACTTCATATCATGATATCAATCAGCAAGCCTTTGTTTAAGACTGTGAGTTCAAATCCAATCTGAATTATATAAACCATAATTGCCTTCATAATTAAAAATAAACATATAACTCTCACAGTATTATTCTCTAATCTTATATAGTATTAGAATATCCCATATTATTTGGTTGTAATTCTAACTACGTACTACTTATAATGATTTAGACAACTCTCCTCCCTTGAGCTAATTTTTGAGAAAAGTTAGATTCAATGCTTTTTACTTACTAATTTTACATGGTATCAGAGTAAAATGATATTGAGATATCTACAGTTGGTATGTGAATAGTATGGTTAGCAACTTTCATACTTTAGAAGACTCCTCTCGCTATATTATACCCCAACAGTAGGTCTGGGCATGAGAGCAGAGGGGGTGTTAGAATATCCCACATTGTTTGGTTGTAACTTTAAACTATTACTTATAATAATTTGGACAATCTTGATCTAGTTTTTGAGAAGAAATAGATTTAAGATCCATTTACTTACTAATTTTACATAAGCTCTACCTTTTGCTCATGTAAAAGAAAAAGAAAATGATTTATTCCTTATAGATCATGACTATTTTGAGTGAACGGGAAAAAAAATTCTTTCAAAGAAATTATAGGAAGTTTTTAATTTTATTCGGAAAAAAAAAAATTGTTTTATAGCTTTACTTGCTCTCTATTTGTTTATCCAAATTGTGTTTGTTTGGAAGGAATTACAAGAGAATGATAAAATGTACTTTGGAAAAAAAAAGGGATAAGCATGTAGCGACGACTTTGTATTTTCATAGTGACACTTTGGGATCTTTATATCACGAAATATTCCCATTGTCGCCCTTATGCGTCGCTATACATCTTGTGCTATATTTTGGCGATGCTTAACCTTTTGCAACGGAAACATTTAATTTGACGCATTTTACTTACTAATTTTACATGATATCAAAGTCAAATGATATTGGAATATCTACAGTTGGTCTGTGAACAGTATAGTTAGCTACTTTCATACTTCAAAAGACCCCTCCCGCTATATTATACTCCAACAACAGGTCTGGGCATGAGATGAGAGGGAGTGTTAGAATATCCCACATTGTTTGGTTGTAACTTTAAACTATTACTTATAATAATTTGAACAATCTTGATCTAATTTTTGAGAAGAAATAGGTTCAAGATCCATTTACTTACTAATTTTATATAAGCTCTACCTTCATGTAAAAGAAAAAGAAAAGGATCTATTCCTTATAGATCATGACTATTTTGAGTGAACGGAAAAAAAAATTCTTTCAAAGAAATTATAGGAAGTTTTTAATTTTATTATGTTATCTATTCTGAGTGACTATGAAAATAAAAATCGGAAAAAAAATTGTTTTACAGCTTTACTTGCTCTCTATTTGTTTATCCAAACTGTGTTTGTTTGGAAGGAATTACAAGGAGAATGATAAAATGTACGTTGGAAAAAAAAGGGATAAGCATATAGCGAAGACTTTGTATTTTCATAGTGACACTTTGGGATCTCTATATTACGACATCCCAGTTGTTGCCCTTATGTGTTGCTATACATTTTGTGTTATATTCTTGCGATGCTTAACCTTTTGCAACGAAAACATTTAATTTGACACATTTTAAAAAATTCATTGGAATGCTATACACACATAAATGCAACAGGCGCCACCAATTTTAATACTCATTTTTTCTCAAATTTTATGATACTTGTTCTATGAACGTCCCAAATTTTTATAAGCGTCATGGAATTAGTGACATACAAATTAAAATGCAACATTAATTTAAGTGATTACTTAAAAAATAAACCCTAATATATTGTCCTTCAAAAACCCTCAAATATATGTTTTCGTATTGTCTTTTTTTTTTCTCCTTTTGGCTGATCTTCTCAAACAATGTAGCATATCATCCCTTACAAATTAGTGGCAATTTATAATCCAAACATATTTTTAGCTGCGTTTTTTATAGACAATAATCTTTATAGGCAAACGGACAAACTAGATTTTCAACTTTTCCCCGCGGAATATTGGGATGAAAACTGAAAAATCAAGCAAAATGCAGATCCATGAGGGGTTAATCCACAATTAATTAACCAACTATTTTAATTAGCTAAATAAAGATGCTACGTGATCCTACATCATAATGGAACATGTGGCCATGAGGTATGACCTTGACCGGACATTGTTATCTAAAAAAAATAAATAAATAAAAAGAACTTTGAAGTTTTGAAGATCATTAATCATGCCAAGAAATGAATTTGAGACTTAGATATTAAATAACATTTAAAATGACTCTTGTAATATAAGTCTTACAAAAATAAATAAATAAATAAAATGAGTCTTTTAAAAAATATGTTGCTTCCTCCTGTGGTTCACGTTTAGTCGTCCTATTTTAATTTTGTGGGTTAGGTTTGGGTATAAGATATTTTTCCTGTATATATTTTGATTTTTTTTTTTGGCCATTGATCTGCTATGAACCATTATCTTTTGTACTTGTATTAAGCTTTGATGAAATGAATTTCTGATTTTTTTATTAAAAAAAAACAAATCAGCATAAAGCAAGTATATATATCTTCAAAATCTTGAAATCTGCATGCTAACAAGAAGGCCGTTAAAATTCTTTAACAACTTCAGTTGAAAATAAAAATTTATAATTTAATTTTAATCGTCTTGAGTTTTTTTTTTTTTTTAATCAAACACTTTGAAGCTAACGGGTGATATTAATGCTAAGAGGGATATATTTTATTATTGAAAATTTATTGTCTAAAAATATAAAAAAAAATTATATTAAGTTATAAATAAGATATTAACAATGAAAATTATTTTTTTAATGAAATAACAAATTATTAAAATACAGATATCAACGTCTTTATTTTCCTTGTAAAGATGCAACAGTAAATCTGGTCTATTTTTATTTTCAACTTTCTTTCCTTGCATGCCTAGCTAGGAATAAGATTAGCCTCCCAGTAGTATTATTGCAATGGCCCAAAACCATATCCCCAAGTCCATGGGCTTGCTGTGCTAGGCTGGTCCACTTGGCTAAAACCGCAGCAGCTGTCATCGACGAATTGGAATCATCTGATCGTTCATCGTATCCGGGCTCACTTAGTCTCTTGATGCGTCCACTTGCTTCCTCTTGTCAAGATAGTTTAACTATCTTGTTTGTGGATTGGGTCTGATAGTTCAAAAAGAAAGAAAAAAGCCATTTTGTTTCTTGGTTAAAATAATTAATTAGGTTGATTTCTCTCTCAGAAATTCATCGGAATTTCTTTAAATTCCTCGATAATTGATTTAATTATTTTTAAAATTAAAATTCGATTTTCTCCAAGACTTTTTTGCCTCTAATTATAGCGAATTTAGCAATCAAAATCAAATAATTATAGAAGCAATAAGATAGAATATTGGACGATAAAGCAATGTGATTTAAGATATTGCTTTACGGTTAATTGTTTTTTTTTTTGGGATTGAAATAATTTCCTGATATATGCTTTTAACTTTTCGTATTATTCAACTCATTGTTACCTGCTGATGGATTCCTTTTTAGTTCTGAATTGCCTATACATGAAAAATTTTGGGGCTAATAATTTTGGAAGTAAAAGCTTGCTTCAAAATAATCCAAAAAGGTTTAATTGATTAGTTAAGCTATAAAATTAGTCATTAAACTTATATTTAGTTCAAAAAATTAAATATAACTTAGTAATTCTAATGGTTTACTAAATTTATGGAATGAGTCTTAACTAATACCTACATCTCTTATGTCTTTATTAATCCATTTCTAATGGATTATTAATCCCTATGTTTATAAAATTGAAAAATCTAAACTAACCTTTTTTTTTTTCAAAAATAGCCTTATTTTAGTATAAGATAAAAGATATTTAAATAATTTACTTATTTATTTTACTAATTTATCCAATTACTTATTCTCTCATATCAAACAAGATATTACAAATCTGAATTAGTTAATACTATGATTAAAATATTTATACTAAATCAGGGTTAACTAATCTTATAGCCTAATTAAATCCAGTATTAACAATAATCATATTGCTTAAACACAAACTAAACGCACGAGTCAGCTATTGGCATCACAACTTGAGGTTTGTAGCCTAGAAAATATATTAACAAACTTTCTCTAGATGTCACTTTCATTTGTATGTAGCATCTTGTAACTTGTTAAGGATACATGTACGCCTTGTACATTTGCTAGGCCGATGCTGCCTAAATTCTGTTAATTATGATTAATTTAAGGGGAAGTTAGCAATTTTAATAAATATTCTATTCTATGTAATTCTCAATCATATGCAGATTCTCTATTCCTTTAATATGTATTTAGAAAAAATATATAAAGATACAAAAACCTAGTTGAACCAGTCGAATTGCCACCTGATCATCAATTTGGTTAAATTTACAACTATGTTAGATAGTGAGCAGGTTTAACATTTCATAAAATTCACATATGTACAAGGCAAATTAGGCCACAAATCATGGTAGTGTTATCATACCCCGCTCAATCATATCTTTATTATCCTTTAACATTATGATTTTAGGAAATCAAGGTCAATATGCTTGATGAATTAATCAACAGAAATTAAATGATATATATATGGACTTAGCTTTTGTAATAACGGAAACAATAATATTAACATGCTTACCTTCCTCTGAATCAGCTTCCATGATTTTACAGAACCTGTCAAACAAGGTGTCCATAATTTCTTCCCCGAAATGATTCCAAATCATCGACTCTTTGCTTGCTGTAGTTGCCTTTGCAATGTTGCTTGCTCTAGTTGCTCTATCACATTTTACTTCTCCATTAATATCATCTCATGTCATTATGCTAGTCCCAAGGTCATCAAATTCAAAGGATCCTTCCTTCTCTATCTCAGCTTTAACTTCTTCTATACATGGTTCGTAATACGGTATATTATATGTATCTAGCAATTCTTCTTCAATAAGCCCCTGAATTAATCAATCAGTAATCAGAATATGGAAAATGCAAAATGGACTAACAATTATGTTATCAGATAGATACCTCTATGACTAGATCCTGGAACGTTTGTCCTAAATAATCGCACAATAAACAACTTCAATTCTGATCAAATGGGTCAGCGAGACTTCTTCCTGAGAATGTCAGCACCATTCGACCTCCTGGAATTTCCTCTTTTGATCTTGCTTGTAGAAATTATGAGAAATCTCTTTGAAATTGAATCTTCTACCACAGCACCTGAACTTGTCTTTGAAATGTAGAACTTCCCTTTGTTTATTAGTGCATAATTTTTTTTAGGTACATTTATTAGTGCATAATTTGATTTCTCACTCAACTCTGGAGGAACCTATAGTGTCTAATTCCAAGTTGAAATATTGAACTGGCTAAACAGAAATATTGTAACAAAAATTTCGTAGCTAGAAGCAAACCTGTGAACGCCATCGAGGACTGAAAGCAGAGTGCACAAAATGCAGACTATTTGATGGGAAAAGTCTGCCATAAAAAGAACCAGGAACAGCATAAATTAATGAAACATGGGGGAAAACCTTGGCCAATCTTTGCTCTCATTTCCTCATGGAAAGCCGGCAAAGATTTAAAAACGGTGTTGAAATCATTCCCTGGAAGATCGTATAATAGGGCGCAGATTTCTGGAGGTGACCGGCCCAATTGAGAGCATCTTCGGTAGATGATTTTTGTGAATTCATTAACTGCAAAGATAGCTGTTGGTCCAGAGGAACATCCAAGGTCAGCAATGGTGACAAGCTCAGACAAATTGGTGGCGCAAAAGTCTAGGATTGATTGAACCAGTGCAGGCATTGCCCTGGATAGTCTTGCTTCCTACCCAAAATGAAATTAATATACACAATTTTACTACCATACATAGCAAAAATTTATAGTCAACGAGATGAGTATACAAACGAGTATACTTAGGTGTGCCAATTGAGTCATGAGTTCAATACCTAACCACTACATGTATCAAAAAAATAAATAAATAAACCTCAGCATTGACCATAATACAAATTTTTATTATGGACAAAATAAATTAATTAAGTTTTATAAAAAAAATAAAAAAGACAAATTATAAATCTGGAAAAAAGTAATAGTAAATTTGATACTATTAAGTAAAAAATTAACAAAAGAAAAAAAGATGACGGACCCTAATTAAAGAAGGATTAGAGAAAGAATAAAATAAAATAAATCCAACTTTTTCATTGAGATATGATCTGACTATTTCAATTAATAATTTTTGAGCAAAATCTCTATATATGATCATATTATAAGATGTTCTCTTAATTTAATCAGATTCCAATTTCAATTTTCGCACCTTTCCATAGGAATACAAAAAAAAAATTCGTTATTATTTTTCAACTTTTTCCTTATCTTATTATTTTCACTCTATTTATAATTTTTTTTTTATCGCATTTCTCTATCTTGAGTTTTTCTTTTCTGCACAACTTCGTAATTAATTTGAACTTTCGTTTAATATAATTATGAGTAAGATTGTTGCAAAAATAGAAAAAAAAAATCACTACTTAAAGATTGATTCACATATATTTTTATATATATGTGATTTCATTGATAAACTTATCTAACTTCTTTCCATACTTAACAAAAAAAATCCAATTTTTTCATTATGTTTTTGTTCAAAATTTTTGCAGCATCACAACAATCAGGGCATAATTTTGTTTATTATAATTTATAATTGTGAGCAGTGAAAAATGTGAAGTTTAGATCTCTTCATTCGCTATAATTTAATAAGAGTTATCTATTTTATAAATTTTAATTTTGTCTGGACTTAGTAAACTAAACTAAACTAGTTGTATATAATTTAATAAGAGTTATCTATCTTATAAATTTTAATTTTGTACTGGTTGAAAGTGTTTAGTGAAAATTTGCTAACAATTACTATTTATATGTTAATTACTATTAAAGGTATAATTTATTTTAAAATATATTATGATATATATTTTTTCTTAATATGTAAAATAACATATACTAAAATTAAAAAATAAATTATTTGATTAGAAGTTAAAATTATTTCTAATCTATATGCTTGTTTTTATCATATAAATATCAATTTTATAATTATTTTAATTAATGCTAATAATATTGTAATACTTATTTATTATTTTATAATTTAGAATCAACAAAGATTTCAAAATTTTAAGTTTTAGAATCAACAAAACTGCTGATATATAGTTTCCACTTACCTTAACAAATAATAACAGGGTTCATATTTTTGTGTGTTGCAATTTCTGAAGAATGATGCAAATTAAAGGTGAGTAGGATTTCAATTTACAGCATCACTGTAGTTAGTAACGCTGTTGTGATAAGCAAAGTGGTTAGGTTCAAATACATATGCACATCAAAATCTATTATTGGCTCTAAATAATTATATCAATTTTGTGATGTCTACAACAAGTAACCAAATTTCTAATAAAGAGAAATGAAATTCGAGTATTGATATTATGGAGAGATCGATTAAGAGATTATAAAGAGACCTCGACCTTATAAACTGGCAAGGAGACACAAAGGTAATATTTATATTATCTAACAAAAAGTGAGTGAATTGCAGTTTTTAATATATATGGTCCGTTTGATATTGTTTTTGGTAAAAACGCTTATAGAAAAGAAAATTTTAATTTTTTGAGTTTTAAAAATTATTTTTGGACAAAAACAGATAAATAAATATTTTTTTCAGAAAAAAATTTGAAAAAATTAGTTTATAAAAATTTTAAAAAATCAATTAATTAAATCAAAAAAATTATAAATCTGTTTTTAGATATCTAACCACAATCTCAAATATTTTCTATGTGGTTTCACCAATTGAATTTCATTTTTAACTATTGTGGACGTCAGACGCTTACCATTTTATCTAAAATCAATTGGTAATAGGGAATGCACTACCATTAGTTTTATTCTATAAAGTTAAAACGTTTGTCATATTATTTGTGGATGATACATTCTGAGAGGTGATAAATGTAATGAGATTTTGCAAATTTGCACATTGTCTCAATGTAACGGCAGCCAAGCCAAGTCTTGACTCAAAAAAAAAAATTATCAGAATTTTATTTATATTGCAGCCTTTAGTGTTATAAAACCGAAAGTTGCCAAATTTTTTTTATGACAAGGTAAAAATGAAAAAATAACTAAGTGTAAGTCTGGAAGACAAATATTTTTCTTAAAAAAAAAAATGCTTGACATTTATTCCCATATTATCTAATTTATTTCCTGACATTGTTTTTCTATTTAATTCATTAGTTGAAAAGGAAAAATTTCGGGAAAAAATTTTAGTTTAAGATTATTTCTTTGAGCGAGAGTAATTATGTTCTTGATTCATGACTGAATTCATATATTCAGTAAAAAAAAGTTAATTTTTATTTTATTATTTAAACTCGCATCATTAAAGCATAGAAAAAACAGAGATATGACAAGTATCAATTCTGCATTGTATTTTGTTATTAGGGCTACCCAACTGCATTTAAGGATTGATGGGTTTGAAAACACATGAATGGGTGGATTTGATCGACAAAGATACTCCAATCTTTAAGAAAGCTACGTGTCTTCTACGTCGTTTCTTCTCCCTTATCCTCGTACACCAGATTCTTGATAGTTGTTACTGTTTCCTCTTGTTTTTTAGTTATATAGTATCATACTAAGATTTGAACTCCATATCTCATAATTCTGTTCATCAAGATTTGTTACTTTTCTTTAAATAAAATTCTATTGGAATTTAAATTTGAAGTCTTAGGACCCTCATTGAATTACTAACAAAAAACTTTGTTGTTAATTTTTCACCGCATACGTTGACCATGAAATGAAAGTCCTCTTAATTTCTTGCCTTTCTCAAGAAATTCATTATCTTGGTATTTGATAAAAGAAAGTTACAAAAAAAAAAAAAAAAAAAGCAGACAGAAGGAAGAAAGCACTGTAAAGCCCTTTCTGCCACCAGGGCAACAGACAACCTAAAAACATAAACAAAGTGACATAACATTCAAAGCTCTGTTTTGTCCTTGATCCTCCATTTCCATTGCCTGCTTGCCAATTTTCTTTTTCTTTTTTATCTTTCGATGAAAATAGACTCCAATATTAAGGCAAGCATTCGCGGGTTGTGTTATGTTATGATGATTATAACCGATAATAGAGCTTGAGAAATGGATCAGTTGCAGAGTTTCCTCGGAGTTATCATCTATTTATATCTCTATTTATCACTTTCTGCTGTAATAGCTAATCCTCTTGCGCCGCTTCATCTCTTTCTTCTCTGATAAAGCAGCAGTGGGTTTGGTGCTGCTGGTCTCACTCTCTGATTTGATGCAATGCCTGTCCAGCACGCATAATGGGGTTCTTGTACTCGATACTGTATCCAACATTGACTCATACCGTTCCGTTTCCAACAGTTCTTGCACTGCGTTCAAGCATTTTAGCAGGTTCTCCTAGTACAATGTTAATCAATGTTAAACAAAAAAGGAGTGCATATATATATATATAAGTCAAAGGTGCAAACAGTAAAGCATATAGGCAGATAAAGTTTGGTCCAATAAATCTCCATATTAAAAACTCAAAGTCTTGTGCTGAAATTTCTGAGTGTAAATAATCCAAAATTGAGTTTGAATTAGTATTGAAATATAAATTAATCTTAAATTTTAATATAGGTGGCTAATCAGATCGAGTTTTTTTAAATTACTACAAATATCATCAGTGTACATTTCAAACTAATTGTTTTTCAATTTATATTTTAAAAGTTCTATTTGCACTCTGGGAAAAAAAATCTGCTTCTTACATTATCTACATATTCACAGGAGGAAATTGAACATTTGAAAGAAGGAAGCTGCAACGGGAATAGTTCATGGGAAGCTGCAAGAAGAGCTGATACTGCAATAATAGATGGTTTGAATTCCAGCAACTTAATTTCTGCAACAAAACACAGATTAATCGGTAGTATTTTAGTCAAAATTGAGATATTTTAAGATAATAACAAAAAATTGAGTGCAAAATTTTTTTTTACCATGATGAACTTTAAATATAATTTCTGTAGCTCGATCTTTGAGAGCTTGTGTTAATGGTGGATCTTTGAGTTCAGACAAAGAAATAAAGAAATTCAGAAAGGAGAAAGGTGTAATGGATCTCATTCGCCAATTCAGAGCATCAAGAATCAGAAGCTCCATTCGGTTAATACTCTGCATGTCGAAGATGAAAGTTTCTTCTCTCTGTTTCATTCCATTTTCACATAAATTTCTTTTACAGTCAAATACTGTTTACGAAACAAAAGGACTAATCAATTACCTGAAAATTAGAGAGAGAGAATTGTGTGTTGTTCATCTTTGCTGATAGAGAAAGGCAAGATAGCACCAAAAGGCGCAAAATCCATGGTTTCTCTGTCTGCAAAAAAAAATATCAATATCAGCAACAACTCAAGACCATCAATAAATAGACTCAAAAAATATGCAGGAATTTCAACAAGTACCGGGATTTCTTGCCTGGAGATGAATCGATCCATGTAATTAACAGCAAGGTAAGTAAACAAAGGTTCAAAGTTACGAGAGTACTGTGCCTATCCAAGTAATGAAGTAATTAAGACAGGATTATTAAGAAGCAGAGAAAAATTTCATGGTAGTTTTCAGTTTTTAGTTTACCTGTAAAATGAGAGAAATAGCTTCTCGACGAAAGGAAGAATAGAAATCGGAGGTTTTCAAGGATTTGAAGAAGTTTCTTGATGGCATATGATCAGATTCAGAGGCAAAGAGGTCTTGAATGGTATCAGATTGGCCCTCTTTGAAGCTTGTTAATGGGTTTTCAAGATCGAAATCCATTTTTTCTTTCTTTCTTTCTTTTCTTTTGTTTTCTCTGTTTTGTCTGGGTGTGAGAGAGACAGTCTCTGTGTTTATGTAGTGAAGAAAAACAGAGAGTGAGAGAAAAGTGAAGAAAGAAGGTGAACGATATTAATTATGGAAAGAGAAGCTTCGCCTTCTGAGCTGAAGCTGAAAAATTAATATTAAAAATACAATGTTAAAAGAAAGAAGACTGAGAAATGAGAAGTGAAGCGGAAGAGTAACATTGTGTACTTTTATTCTTATTTTTTCATCTTCAGCAAATATGAATATATAGTTACTACATTATTTATTTAATCTAATTTATGGGTATTATTTTTCAATTGGTAGATAAAAAATTTAATATTTTATTTAATTTTATAATAATTATAATAATTTAATATTAAAGTTTATGTTATATATATAATATATATAACTGAAAGATTTTCTACCCATAAAACTGTATAGATTTTTCAGTAGGAAAATTAAACTAGTTATTTAACTCTACAAACCATCAAACAAAGAATCTTAAGGAATAAGGATTTCTTGTTGCTATAGTCAGCCATAATTAAATTCCTTCAATTTCATGTTTCATCACATAGCAGAGCACATTGTCCCCCTTCAATATGTACTATTGAAAGTGAAATTTGATTATCGTAATTTTTCTTATGATTAATTTGCTCAAAATCAGTTTGGTTGAATTAGCAAGTAATTTAATTTACAATTATTACGCTCTATTTAATTTTAATAATATTGAAATGGAGGAATGGTGAATTTGTCTCTCTTTACACCGGTTCAGCATAAGTGTGGGCCCATTATGCTAGCACTAATAATAATAAGTCTACCGTTTCTGAAAAGAAATACTTTGTTTTAACAATTCTTTTTTAATTTTTTATTTATTTATCTACCATTTTTAATAAAAAATTATATTTTTTTGGTAAAATTAAATATAATATTTTTTTCTCTTTCATAATAATGACTAAGACATTAAAATCTATTTTTTTATTTATCATTCTCTTTCCTATCTCTTTCTTCATATCTCACACCATTATTTTTTTTACACTTTTTCATTAAAATTTAAAAAATATAAAAAAAATTAAGAGAAATAAAAAATATTTTTAGACTGATTTTATAATAAGAACAAAAATTATTTTAAAATCAATAATAGAATAAATGATAAAATTTTAAAATATAAAGGAAAAATTAAGAGAAATAAAAAAATATTTTTAGTTTGATTTTTGTGTTAAGAAGAAAAATTATTTAAAATCATTAATAGAACAAATGATAAAATATTCATAATTAAGAGAACATTAATTTTTCTTTAATATATTAACTTACAGTCTTTTAAAAAAATATTATTTTTGCTACGAATTGTACCTGCTACCTAGTGATATAGATATCACTCTCTTTGAATTAAGATGTAGTAAAATTTTCATTGGTGGTAGAGTTTTTTTTGTTGCTGCAAAACTAGGATTATAATCAGTTAGAGAGGAGTCTTGAAATTTTGAAATTTTTTTTTAAAAAAAAAAACTATGTACAACTCCAAATCAATTTTAAGGCAAAAAGAAGTCTAATATATTAAGAAAAAATTAATGTTCTCTTAATTATAATTTTTTTTTTTGCTTTATCATTTGTTCTATTAATGATTTTAAAATAATTTTGTTCTTAGTAATCCAAAAATATTTTTATTTCTCTTAATTTTTCTTTTATATTTTTTCAATTCAATCATATATTCTTATTAATGATTTTAAAATAATTTTTGTTCTTAGTATAAAATCAGTCCAAAAATAATTTTTATTTCTCTTAATTTTTTCTATATATCTTTTAAATTTTAATGAAAAAGTGTTAAAAAAATAAATAGTGATGTGAAATATGAAAAATGAGAGAGGAGAGAGAATAATAAATAAAAAATAGATTTTAATATTTTTGTCAGAAAAAAATACTATATTTAATTTTATCTAAAAATATATATTTTTATTGAAAATAGTAAACTAATAGAAATGAGAATATTAAATAGAATGTTCCTAATATTCTCTTTCTGAAAATAATTTTTCATTTCGCGAACAGCAATACACCTTAGAAGAACCGCCCAAGACATGGACACTATAAATAGGAGAAAACTTTTTTGGTATCACAATTTTTAAAAATATTTAGCATTTAATTTTATTTGTA
Organism: Triadica sebifera; assembly: GCA_023653625.1. NCBI lineage: Eukaryota > Viridiplantae > Streptophyta > Magnoliopsida > Malpighiales > Euphorbiaceae > Triadica > Triadica sebifera. The sequence continues at coordinate 810,652 of CM042894.1, read as the reverse complement.
AATCTTTTAGTTATAAGTAATATAACATTTAATTTTTTTTGTTCGTCACATTCTGTCATTTTATTATTTATTTTTTTAATCATGTAATAGTCGAGACCTCAACCTACTCTCATATTATTAACTATTCCATTGTATGTAGTGCTAGATATGTGATCGCAACTGCCTTTTTTGTGGATTCAATTTGAGTCGGTCACTTATTCACACAGGATTTCATACAAACATATCTAGACCCATCTTCCCCTAACTATGTGCAGTCTTAAACTTTTTTGCAATTATTAATTTGTTTTAAAATTAATTTTTAGACTTAATTAGTACGTTACTTTTATTTTGCAGCTATTTTACACCATTCTACCCTTAAAAAAAACTATTTTCATCTTTTTTTTCCTAATACTCTTACCTATTATTGATTTTTATTGCAATTTTATGATTAATTCTGCTTCATATTCTATAATTAAAGCAAAAATAAAGAAAACTACAAAAAGTGCTTTTGAAAATAAATAAATAGCTGCAAAAAATTACGTATTTACCGGGTTTAGAAGAGTTCGGTTAAACTGTTTGAAACAACTATACTTTTTTCTAAACAATAACTAATAGTTATTTGAAGTTCCAAATAGATGCTGATTGAAAAACTCAATTTTGGAGTTTTTTTAAATACAAAAGCTAAATTATTTTTACACTAAATTATCTTTATATATAAAAATAATGAATTTTTAATTCATTTTCTATTTAGTTACTTTTATATCATATTATTACATCAAATAAATAATATATTATAATATTTATTTATTTATATATTATATAAAAATATATATATCTTGAATTAAATAAATGATATTTCTATTGATAATTCTATATTATAACAGCAATATCTCAATTATTTTTACCAAACAATAAGTATCAATCCACTATCAATTATCAGTCATTAGTTATCAGTTACCAATTAAACCAAATGAAGCCTTAAAATTTCATTTAAGAGCAAATTAATCGATATTGGAGATACTGAAAATCTGAATTCCATATCAATAATACATAAAATAGAATAAGAGTTTATATATATATTTATGAATAAGTCAATTTACTCTAATTAGAATGGTTTAATTAAACTATTTTAATTAAAGCAACGGCAAATTACAATTATTAAATCCAATTTAAAATTAATTACACCTCTTGAAATTGTGTTTTACAAGAGTGGATTTCATTAATTATTTAATAAATTTTATAATTAAATATCAAAATATGAAAAGAGAACAAATATAACTAAGGTGGTGATCGAAATGTAAAATCTGAGTAGCTAATATATCGTTTTCTACATTTGTTCAATTATCTCAGTTTATGGGTTTCAAGAATAATACAAATCCTCCACTATATATATATATATATATATATATATATATATATATATATATATATATATATATATATATATATATATATATATAATGGAAAAGAAAAGGAAAATGTTAATAATAATTTTTTTTTCTATTAAAATTTTAAAGAAACGATTCAAAATTTATTTTTTGAAACGTTTTTCAAAATGTTATTGGGTAAGTGTAACTGAATGCCCTTTTCCAAATAGTTGACAAATGCTGAAACCATATCACATGTATTCCCACATCTGGAAATGCTTTTAAATTTGTTTAATATTTATTTAGAATATTTTGACACCAAAGTCACCCCCGCAAAACCATCTAATGTAATTAATTAACCTTACTCGGTTTTTTAGCTGTAAAATACACATAAAACATGACTTGTTAAGTGTCGGAGTCAAAACGTTACTTATTTTTTTATATCACATTCTTGTCATTGTTTATTAATTTTGGATAAAATCAGATTAATTAACGTTATAAAATATTGTTTAGTTTTAAAATACTCTATATACATATATAGCTTTGTCATCTTTCATTATAAGTAGAGCTTATAATTTATAATTCCCTGAATTACCTTAATTAAAAAAAGCTAATTCAACTTGATTTATAATGACTTGTATTATTAAATCCATCTGTTCATGTCAGAAAATTTAATTAGAGGTAAGTTCGAATTGATTTATAGTGACTTGTTTAGTTTGACTCCTATTAGGACTAGCTCCCCCAGCAGTGACTTATCTGCACAAAGAAAAAAAAATCCTAATCATTTAATATAATGGCCATCATTCGGTTTGAATATTCATCAGATAATAATTTTATCTTATAAGATTTTGAATCCAATTCTCAACCGATCAGTTTGAAATCAGTAATTGAATTAGTATCCCGAATGTGAAGCAATTTCTCATTGATCAAGGGTTTTTTTTTTTTTTTTTGAAAGCATGTGAGCTAAAATTCACAACAAACAAAAGATTAGCGAACGAAAATAAGTAATTTCAAAAAAATTATGATAAAGCTAAGAAAGAATTCTGGAAGGAGGATCGACTAAGATGTGAGTTCTGATAGGAAAGTTATAGGCCAAATATGAGAGATAATCTAATGCAAAATTAGCCTCACTGTGCACATGACAGAAAGAGAGACCATGGGCAAAGTTTGCTTCTCTTCTAATCTGAACAATAATGGGATAGCTAATGTCATCTGGCTCACAGAAAGTGTTATTTGTTTTTAATGAACACTTAAAAAGACGAATTAACTAACTATAGATATTTGGGTTGCTGTAAGATGGGAGCATAGTCCCATGAATTAACAATTCATAAATGTGAGTTGACTCGATTTAATAAAGATGTACATATTCTTGGTTTTTTCAACTCTTAATTAATTTTGATTGGGTATTTCGATATTTTCTTGTCTATTTACACATAGAGACAAATAAAATTATCCAGCAAGTGGTTAAGGTGATTCCTAAAAGAACTTTAGAAATTTTACTATGGAATGAATTGTCTTTTTTTTTTTTTTTGCTCTTCATATATAATGATTTCTTACATTTAGAATATATCGGTAATTGTCTTTCCTTTTCATGGCAGGAAGACAGCTTGGTTTTGATCTTGCATTAAATGAAAGGCACCATCCTTCTGAACCTTGTTTAATTAATATCAACCTTGAACACTTGATCATTATTGTTGTTCATCAAGGAATGATAAAAGTTTTTTTTTTTTAAATGGAGCTAATTGTTTATTTTTATGTCAATAAATTATTTCTTATTTTTAATTTATTATTCACAAAATTAAAATAATTCATTATTGACTCGATTCATAAAAAACTAATTTAAACAAAAGCTTTATAGCTATAATTTCTATCTATATATCCTAAGCCACTCAATTAAATCTATGAGTCATAATTATTTTTATTTTCTTTTTTGCTAAAAATATATAGAAACATATTTCGCTGTGACATTTGAATTGGATATGTTGTAAATAATAAAATAATTATCACAGCTAAAAACTCAAATTTCAATAACTGAGTGCATAGGTTTTATATTCAATTGCACTAGAAACTAGCTAGAACCCATTAAATTTTTATCTATTACAGCTCTTCGCTTCGACAGCACAAACAAAATTTGTCTCTTCATTAAGATTGGGAGTCTGTTAAGTGGCCCCGGGGGGTTTCTCCACAAAGCTGGGTTATTGTTCTTTTTTTAGAGTTGAGCTTTGAGGTTTCTACATTGGTCTACAACAACCATGGGGCAAAGAATAGAAAAAAAATCTGCAAAGAACAGAAAAAAAATCTATGTTCAAACTGATAATGGTAGCATTGTTGGTATGTTCTCCTGATATCATTTTCCTTCCGGTCATAATGTTGATCTTATCTCTCGCATTAGAGTTCTTCTTCATTAAGATTGGGAGGCTCGAGTGGTTCATCTCTATAGAGAAGCCAATATACTTAGCGGTTTTTCTTGCTAATTTTGCTTTATCCCAAGATGATCGGTTTCATTGGTTATATATATATATATATATATATATATATATATATATATATATATATATATATATATATATATATATATATATATATTCAAATGACTATAAAATTAGGTCTATATTTTCATATATCAGAGGTAATATAAGAGACATTTCTATAAAATTTAAGAAAGATTTTAAATTTTAAACCCTAATTTTCAGAAAATGATTACTTAATTAACAGTCTAATATGTTTTTTCAATTCCGATGATGAGGGGATGAGACAAATTAAGACCCACAATACATTTCTCATGAAATTAAATACTTCAAAAAGTTCTCAATGTCAGGATCAATTAAAACAAGCCTAATAAATGGGGACACAGAAGAATCACAACAAAAAGGCCAAACAGTACCTAACCCTCTTTAACTCTAAGTGAAAAAGGCCATTATTGATCATGTTCACAATCTACACACTTAATCTCACATTACATATCATACTTTTTTCCAATTATTTATATATATCTTAATATTTAAACTATTGACATAACCACCTCAACAACTAAATTCCCTCGTTTTTTTAATGCACTCCAATCAATCAAAATGCCTAGAAACATCCTACATGAATAATGTTATATATATATATACTCATTTCATAAGAATAGATTTATTTTTATTTTTACAAAATTTTAAAAAATATATAGTTAATATATTTAACATTATATGTTTTTCTTAATACGCATCTACATTAATTAGAAAATTATTAAAAATATGAAAAATAATAATTTAAATTTATTGATAATAATGCAATTAAATAGGAGCATAATAAATACTTAACAAATCATTAGTTATATTTTACAAAAAGAAAGTGACCTATAAATTAGGATATAAAGGTGTCATTGAGAGTATTAATTTTTAAATTAAAAAAATAATAAATTATCGTAAAAAATTAATTTTTATTTTATAAATATGAAATTAATTATTATAAATAATTTTTTTTGTCAAAGGTTATCTGAAGTAGCACTAATTTTTATGTTCTAATAAATTCTTTTAAAATATAATCATACAAATCTTTTGTTTCAACTTTTTTTGTGTATTTAACAAAAGAATGAGTTAATAATATTATTTTTTATTTTATAAGTAATTGAAATAATCATAAATTTTTTAATATAATAACAATTTAGTAACCTAATTCATGAAAAAAAAATATAGATAAAAAAATTTGCTATAACTAGTAGTTGTTACGCCTCCTAAAAAAGTAAAATATGCATGTGTTGCTCTATATATATTAAGTGAATATATAATGTAATATAAACTATCTACCTTCAAGAGTACTCAAGACTATTTTCCTGTTGAAGCCTTCTTCATTGGAGAGTGCTTTTTACTTTTTAGCACTCTTTTATCATATGTAGGGATTGATCATCATTGCACCATGGTCAAACAATTTGAACATTGACTTTTTCTTTCAATCTTTTGGACATGAAAGAATATATATTAAAAACAAATATCATAGTTAATGTTTAACATGGTGAACAGTCATTGTTTTGTTTATTCACAAAAGACACAAAAAAAAAAGCCAGAAAAAGGGAAAATGAAGAACAAGTCATCATGGTTCTTTGCCTTCAATTTTAATCCATACTGATATGGTTAACATCATTAATTTGTCCTGGTATTACTAATACCCAATTAATCATTCTACCATCATTTTAAAGAAAAAAGTTCTTTATCTTTTATCTGTGTATTTTTTTTTTTCCATTAAGAAAGAGCAGCCATATATATGTCAAGTAAAGATTGGGATGATATTGATTTGGAACTTTTGAGTCTAATTAAAACAATATTTAGTTTTTTTATTAATTTGCTCAATTTTATCTTCAAAAATTATTTTTCTTCAAAATTTTTCTCTATCTTTTTTTTATTGCGATTTTACACTTTACAGTTAATTATAGATAAACTTTGCAGTCAATTAATGAAAAAAAAAACACAGATAAAAAAGGAATAAGTTAAAAATTTATATTATTTATGCTAAAAAATTAATTTTAAAATAAATACTGATCATGCAAAAATATATATAAAAAAAATCAAGTTTATATATACTCATACATCCGAAATTGTGAGTAGTAAAAAATGATATGGAATCTGGAAAGGACTATATATCCTTCGCTAGCATGCATCAAATCCAAAATCACTTTCGAAAAGAACAACATGCAAATTATACTAATTAACTAAATGTGTTTTATTAATGGTGAGTTTACATTTTTATAGCGAATCCTATTGTATAGTCTAAGGCATACTGAGTTTTCTAATAAACCAAAAAAATGGCACACCGACTAATTCCACTAATTAAAACATAATAATCAGTCTGAGAAACCATGTTGATTGTATTTAATTAACTTTGATTAAAAAGAGATATATCTATACGTGGAAAGAATTGAAAAAACATACAACAAATATCACAAAACAATTAATTGAAGATTTGATAATGGGATAGGGAAAGAGAAGAAGTCAAATCAAAATAGATAGCTTTTTAAAAACTAAGTCGACCCACGTTATTTTCCTCCTAGAGAATGTACCTTTTGTTATTCAGTTGTTGTCTTTGATTTTGTTTCTTTTTGTTTACTTTGGTAGACTAGTGAGTGTCTTCTTGTTGGTGCCCCAATGGATTCTCTGCTGCCTTATTCATTGGTACAAGAGAAAGCCTAAAGCTTATATAAAAAATCCTATATATATTCGGCACTCATTGGAAGACCAACATACTTTCGCTTTTCTTTTCTGTCGACTTCTCCCCTCTTTCTCTCTTTCTTGCTTTACATACTCAATATATATATATATATATATACACACAACATCATATAGATATATATTAATTATTTGCTAAAAAAAATTATAGATAAAAAATATGGAAATTTTTTTTTTAACTAAATGTAGATCAATACATCATGTACTTAATCAGACAAATAATATACTATCATATTTAAAAAGTGAATATTTATTTTATATTTATAACGATAAGGGCCTGTTTTATTTAACTATCAACGATAGTTGATAAGCTTGATAGTTGATAACAAGAATTTAGTAAAAATTTACTAGTATTGTTTATATATTAAATGATTACTAAGAGTATAATTTATTTTAAAATATGGTTTTATATGATTATTTTTTTTCTCAATATGTTAATATATGTAATAATTATTAATTAAGAATATATATATATATATGTATATATATATAGATATATATATATATATATATATTAATAACCATATGCATGTGCAATAAATATAAAAATAATTGGCATAATTTAAGAAGGGAAAAAGGTAAATGAGGATGGTTAATTTTGGGTGTTTCATGTTGATGTTTTTGAGGGTAATACATGTGAATTAGGTATTTGAGTGGAATGTATAGCATATGCACGCCTTTCACCCCATGCAGAGGGCACCATCATTCACGTTCTTCTGTTGTGGGCCTCTTCCATGGTCTCTCTTTACCACTAAATCATGATTTTATAACAATTATTTTTGCACCTTTTCTCACTCTATACCGCAGATTTTGTTTATATGTGCATCTGCTTCTCATTCATGTGTATAAGATTTTTGGTGGTAATTGGATTACAGAACTTTTTTTCTTCAACCTCCTCCCAAATTTCAGATTTTAAATAGAAATCAATTTTTTTTATATTATTGTGTATTATTAATCCTATGGATAAATGAATATATTTACCAAATCTAAACCAAAAAAAAAATCGAATATATAGATTATTGGGGAAATTAATTAGAAAGTTAAAAGTTGAAAGAAAATAGAGAAAGATTAAGATATGTTTTTTCCTTCGAAACTAGACAAACTTGCTAGCTAGCCATGGTTGGAATGGAGGTTGAGGTTGGATCCATGTCAGGTCTCTGAATATATTTTTGGTTTGTCTAAACCCGTTTAAATTTAGCTAAATAACAATCTGGTTCAGTCTTGGGCTGACAATCGAATTTGAAAAAAAAATATATAAATAATCTAATATATCTGAGAGAATGTTAAATAAAATAATTTAAACCACATTCTCTCATCAATTTAATTCAATATAAATAAGATCAACTAAGCAAGTTTTAGTGGAAAAAATTGCATGGAATATTTAATTTTTTGGCATACTTAAATAGAGATTATGATAAATAAAATAAAATTGCTTCATTTAAAATGCAATGACACAAATTCACCTGTAAATTTTTAATTTAATGATATTGATTTTATTTTAAAATTGTGAGTTATGTAATTCAAATTTCACTTCCATCACTCTAAATTTTAAAATAAAAACAAACATATGGGATGGGGGAGATCCTTAGTGGACTTTGCAGTAGCCTAAGTCACTCAGTTGTTGAAATTTTTGTCGGCTCCGAAAGCACAAAGTCTTGGCCCGGGAAAGGAACTTTGAGCCTGTAACGGGCCGCATGCAGAAGTATTGAGTACATAAGGAAAAACGGCATTGTGAAACCCAAATTTCAAAATAAGCGAAATTCCTGCTTCACATAAATTATATATAAATATTAGTTAATTACCTCTTTCCATATAAATATATTTTGCATAGTAATTTTGTGAGTCTCAATTGCAGAAAACACTATAAATTGATAGAGAGAGTGAAGATAATAAGTTTTAATTTTTCTTTCTTTTTCTAATTCTCTTCGCCATTTTCTTTTTTCTTTTGAAATTTCTGTTTCACTTATTAGGTTTTGATATTGTAACCCTAATCTTCAACGATGACAATGAGGACGAAACTATAATTAGTCTTTGCAACAACACCCATTTTTAAATTTGAGTTGGGCATCTGCAACAGAGTCGGCTTTCATTAAGAAAACCATCTCTTTCCATAATATCATCATCTTCTCCAAGTCCACACTCTTTTGTGCTCTTTTTTTACTTTTTTTAATTATTAGTTATGAGAAAATTAAGTATACATATTTTCGAAATTTCCCTTGATTTTTTTTTTCTATTATTTAGGGCTTGCTCTTAATACCCTAATCAGATGTCAATCTGTATTAAAAGTGAATATTAGAATGGTTTTCTGTTCCATTTTATTATAATTCTCTAAATACAGATGATTTTATTTTGACAGTTTATGTGGAACTTGAAACTTGAAAGGTTAGTAATTGAGATGTAAGAGGAAAGACCACCCGTAGTCATACCCACCGCTTAAAATCCTGATCTGCAACCCATTAGATTTGACGCAGATCACAGTGATCTTGACATGAGATTCATCCTTGGGAGCTATAATTGCAAGGGATATCAGAGTGGTGAGGGTCAGACGAAATCTCAGGCTTTTAGCATAAGCTTCTAATGTAGTTTGGAATGAAGAATTATTTGGCGTATAAATGTTCTCACCAATTGGATTAGTGAGATTTCTATGATTCTGAATGCCTTGAAGAAAGCTGTCTAAGCTTAATTCATCACAACTTGCCAAAGGAACTGTAGACGAAAGGATCCAACTTATTATGCCACTTACAAGCTTGAAGCTTTCATTTTTTTTTCTTTTTATCTAATCATTTTATTTTCTTAATATGATGGAGATATCTATAGTAGAAATATGACAGATCTATCCCCAGCATCTGATACATGCTATTTAAAATACAAAACAACATAAGTTTAATTGAGAAAAAGGAAAATATATATCTAATTCGGCCGAATCTATCGTCTTAGAAACGATCCGAGAAATTTTTGTACTAAAATTTTCTCTCATTTTCTAATTTAAGAATAATGGAATTTTTATCTATTGATTTTTCTTATCCTCTATCATTTTTTATATAGAGGAGCTTAATCATTAGATTTAGCAACAAGAGAGACTTAGCTCACTGGTATATAATAATCATGGACTATCTATCATACCCATATTATTACATTAAATCTTTTACACTTAATTAATAAATGAAGTCATGCCTAAATAAATTATTGATCAAATTCTTAAAATCATTTATTTGTAATTTGTTCTGATATCTCAATTAAAAGCTCACAAAATATTAAAATCAAAATATCTTATGGACTTAATCGTCGGGCATGTATTTACACATGAAAATGAGGACAGAAATATTTACCATTATGGCAAAGATTTCATGGAGTTTCTGATAATTGCATTTTCTTGGATTTGGAACTCCGATTCCAAATTTTTCCTTTTGCAGTCCCATCAATTATTACCATCTCAGTTTATTATTTCTTTTGGCCTTCCCCTCGTTAAGAAACTTAATTACATGGGTTACAATTTTTGGTTTAATTTTTCTAACTTAAGAGATTAAATATATGCAATCGGTTAGAAACTGGTGACTTGGTCAATCAATTCAAAATAAAATTAACCCTGAAGTGGTCGTTCAACCAAAAAGTAAGGTGTTGGGAGCCCATAAAACAAATTTTAACTAAAATGTCTTCTACTTTATATGGAATCATGGAATGGTGTCTAATAATTAAATGATGAAAATTTTTATTTTTTGAAATATATATACAAAAATAAAGGTAATTTTGCATTTATAAAAAATATTGGATCCATAATACACCATGGATCTGAGAATATAATATAAGAATTGCTACAGCAGTCTTTCCAAATGTCCAATTGAATTTAATTAAGGGATTTTTATACAATACCATAAAAGGTATTTATAAATATGTTTTTTAATTTTCTCTTTTTAAAAAAGAATACTATTTCAAAAATACTATTGAGTTTTTTAGTATATATATATATATATAATATACTATGTGCATATATAGAATATATTTTTATGATATATATGTAGTATATTATTTACAGAATTTTGGGAATAAGCATTTTTCTAAAAGGGGGACCTTTTTGAAATAGTAAATTTTAAAAAAAATATTACTAAAAGATAAAAATTTTAAAAAAGAGTCATTTTTAGAAAAAATTACAAAAACAGTAGAGCATTTTTAAAAGAAAAAAAATTAAAAGTGACAAAATCATGTAATTTCCTCATTTTTTTTATTTGATTAGTTCAGTATGAACATTTTTCTAAACAGATAGTTATAAAATATAGTAGGAAAATAATTCCTTTTGTATGGGGAAACTCTGGGAATTAACCAAAATCAATTATACAATGGGGGCATTCTTAAGAACACTAGTATTTTATTCCTGTTATCTTTTTACAATTAGTCTCGTGATCTGGTGTTTCTTTGTTCTGCCTGCTAGGCTGCAGGCCATTCTTGTAGCCCAGGGACAAATTCCCTTGCTTGCCATATGCTCTGGTCTGGTAGTTCCAGCGATTAAGCTCCGCCTGTTATGACTATATCTCGAGTCTTCATTATTTGCTTGCTGCAATTCTTTGTGATTGCCCGTCGTTCCAAAGAAGACCTGACATCATTTTGATACTAGCATTTAGTTTTCACATTACGTCGAGAGTATAAAATTTAAATAATAAATACAACAAATAATATGTAAATGTATGAAAAATATTATATATAATTTAATATCTTAACTCAGCATTACAAATAGTTATTATCATTAATACAAATACACATTATAAGATAATTATACGACATCATAAATACATTTTTCATAATCATTATTGTTATTTCAATTTTCATTCTTGAAGTAATTAAATTGTTAATTACAAATTGTCTTATTTAGCAGCTAATTATGTTAACTTTTTAAAATTTTAAAAACACTAAAACAATCTGCAATAAATTTGCTAAATTAATAACAAATAAATAGTTTAATTATTATAACCAAATAAACTAAATACATACACCACGTCATTGTCAAGTTAATATATGTTATCCACAGAACATTAAGCAATTATATTAAACGTTTAAAATCTTTTTATATTAAACACGTTGGTATTTTTTTAATTTTAATGTTTTATAATCTTAGATTCATCCATGCATAATGAGTGGGGGTGTGATTAATTTGTGATTTACTTTTCCTTTCAAGTTATTTTATTATTTTTTTCTTAAAAAAAAAAACTTAGATTGATCCATGCATAATGAGTGGGTGTGATTTGTGATTTGCTTTAATTTTCAAAAATAAATTTAGAATTTTTTTTAATTTAATTGACTGATATTTTTAATTTTTTATAAATTATTTTTCTCAAATATATTTTTTTTAAAAATATTTATTTACCTATTTTTTAAAAATAATTTTTAAAATTCAAAAAAATTAAAAATATTTTTTTTTCTAAAAATATTTTTTCCTAACTCAACTTCAAACGTATAGTGTTGGCTGGTAATAGATAGGTTTTATTGATATCCGTTGGTGGGATGTCAAACTCTATTATTTGTTGGCTTTCGTTGAAAGCTTAATTGGTAAAATTCTTATCTAAATCAACTTCATATATTTATGTATAAACTAAGCCATATCTATGTATAGATTGAGCTAACATATACTACCATGTAATCAAACCTAATCTTTATTTCACAATTAAAAACTTAAATACTAAAATTACATTTTTGACTTAACAACAATTTTGTATCCAAATACAAACCTTAAACAACCATAAATTAGTGCAAAATACCGTACGCTTGCATAATGTAATCATGAAGATTGAGAGACTCGATCCGATTATGTATCAGAAGCAGTCCTTTGCAAATCTTCTCTTCCTTGCATCGCCGTACCCGGATAGCCCGGAACCATACCCGGACCCCCATTTCTAACTCCGTAATAAACCTGTTGATTCATCCCATCGGGATCCGCTCTTCCATATGGATCCACTGCGCTTATGGGCCTCATACCTGCACCCGGAATTGGTTGGTGGTATCCTACCGGTATTTGACCCGTCGGAATTTGGTACTGCTGAATATATTGAGCTCTAATTTGGACAGGCTGAACAGAAACATTACCAGGCAGAACTGAACCCGGCACATAGTAAACTGGAAATTGTTGCACATGATGACCCGAATAATGAGTATTAGGCACATAATGCATCACGGGATTGCCCAGATACCCGGTTGGTTGCGGTGCGGGTGGTTCTATTGTTTCGGAACAAGCTTCCACCGTGTTCTGCTTCTGTTGTGTGATCGGATCAGGGTTATCCAGTTTGGTCTTCACGGGTGGAAGATCGTGAATGGAAGGTACCGTTGGAACAGCCGATGAAGTAGAACTGTACGGATAAGAAACAACCGGAGCCGGAGAACCGGGATCGGAAGCCGACACATTGTCGTGGAAAATAGGGCGTGTTTTTAATTTAGGCTCACGAGGTTGGGTATCTTCTAAATTATCCAACCCGAATAGATAATCGGGCACTTCGGAGACAATGGAGGAAGCCTCAGATCGACCACGCTCGAGCCTGGAACCAGAATTAAGAGCATCGAAGAACCAGTGCTCCCGATTTGTGGAGCCATCGAGAAGCGAGCTGATGCTGCTAGCCCTCGAATCCTCCCCTTTGGCGAATAGAAACAGCCGGAGCCTGGCCGAACGAGGATTCTGACTCAGCGAAACCCGATCGTATTCTTCAATCATGTTCTCTACATCCTCGTCGGTTGTAACAGATATCAGAGCATCGAGATCTTCATTCGGTAGCTGATACTTGACACTCAAGTTAACAATACCTGGGATCAAATTTAGACTTAGAGTCGTCTCTGTTTAATTAATCGAATCCAAATAATAACTTCATTTGCATAATGCACACGTACCTACCGGAGAGTTTGGATAATTTAGTGATGAGAGTAGAGTAAGTGGTGGAGCGGTGGACGGCGACGATACGAGTATCTCCACCAACATAACGGAGCTGATTGTCTTGAGGACGGGGAAGAACCTTACCGCCGAAGCTGCACATGAAACGAACGCGGGTGTCGTGGGACCCATAATGATCGGAGCGAGAAAAGGATGCGACGGAGTCTGTGTGGCCGGAGTCCAGCTCTGATGGGTGTAGCAACGCCATGGCGTTTACTTGGAAAATGAAGAGGAAACGAACAGAAAAAGATGAAGGAGAGGCGCCTTTGGATTCTCCGCTGGAGGAAGAAACTCTGCTTATTACTTTGTTTTATAGTGTAGGATAGCAAGACGAATAATTTCCAACGTAATATATCTATTTTCTACTGTAAAACTTTTATATATACAAGTAAACATCATGAGAGAATGTTTGGTGGTTTTATAGTTTAATTATTAATTTATTATGTTATGAGTCAGCATTACTATTGCTGACATGGCATGTTATATGTGGCCCACCACTTTATAACTTTTTTTGCAGAATATAATATATATAGTATGTGTGATTTTGGTATAATAATAGCTACAGATATACCCTAAAAAAAAATTAAAAATTATATTTCATATATTTTAATATCCGTAAAATGCATAAATTGATTTTGACTATTTTTATTGACTTGATGAGGCTCACTGCCTCAGGCTCTCTTCACTCAATACTATGGTTTGGTTCGAACAGACCGAATCTAAATATAAATCTTAAATTGAACCGCTATCTATTAGATCAGTAATTAACCATTTTAATTGTGGCATAGCATAATACCTTAGAAAAGACCAGATATTAGACCACGTACAGTTTCTTTCTACTTACCATAATCCTCTCTTTTCTATACTTAAATCAACATTAAGAATAATTATGTTGGTAACCATATATCCACTTCCACACCTCTCTAGCTGGCCAAGGAATAAGATACAAATTAAACTCAACTTATATAAATTTATTTATCTCCATCAAATTATCTCTAAGTTAATTTCAATACCAAATTTATTTTCTTTCTAATATTTTTATTTTATTTTATAAAGTCTCTAAATAAAGTAACCCCAATAAAATTCATGAATAAAAAAAAAATATATATATATAAGGAATATTTAAAATAATCTGTAACGAGAGTCATTAACTAAATGAATTATTATTTTATAAATTGTAAAAAATTATCGTAAATTTGATCGACTAATTAATTATTTTGATGGGACGAGGTGAGTTAGTTGAAAATTAAAACCATGTTCCCCACGTCATCTTAGGGAAAGGGATTCATCGGGAAAGACCTAAACCTACTAGTAGTTCGTACTTAGTGGTGGTGGGCATTTGGGCGGTGAGAGAAGAAATTAAAATACTTGTATATATGTGGATTATTGATTATTATTCATAACTACCAATCATGTCATGAGTTTCTAAACATGTGGGTTTTAAAATACATTGTGAATTTGTGATATTAATTAGCTAATCTAAATTACTAATAGCAAAAAGGTTAATTAATCAATAACAATTGAAACCTCCGCCCTTCTTTGTAACCAAAAGAAGGAGTCTCACCCTCTACCTTGTTGAAAATTATTCATGATTCCAATTTCCATGGATCACTATCATCCCAACTAATCGCAAACCTAATTGACATTAACTTAAAAATAATTTTGTTCTTTTGTTTGATATAAATAAATTTCACAAATTAAATGACTGGAATTTATTTATAAATTACTTTTAAATTTTAGCATAAAAAAATTAATACATTTATCTTCTTTTTCAGAGATATAGACGCAAAAAAATGACTAATATACATTAATTTTGTCATCAATGCTTTGTGAAATTTACTTATACATACCAAACATAAACTTAATAAAATTTTTGATATTGAATTTAATTATATATATGAACAACCAATATTCTTCTCAATGTCAAGCACTCTAGAGTTTCTTTCGATCTATATATATACATCTCTCCCGATATTATTGGTCTATATCTATTTAAAAATAATATAAATGGTCATTTAAAAAATTTCACCATTTTATAAAATAAAGATTAATTTTTCTATATAGGTGACAATTTATTTTAAACTGGATAATAAATACGTGCATGAACGAATACGTAGAACTCATTGCTAATTGTGTTAACAACAAACTAGCTAGGTTAATTTGCCCCTCCTCAGGGATACAAATTCAATGCACACCATTCTTGAATTTAGAATTTTAGAAATGGAAAATAGTATAAAACATAGAAATCAAAGGCTGACATCTCTTGTAGTACTCTTTCATTCATATTCTCTTCCTAAATTCTGAACAATAAGAGTATGTTTATTAATTAAATATAAACCGAATTAGGTCAAAATTAGCATAAACCCAATTCAATTTGCCATTAACATTTCTGAATAGTTTATTCATTAAAAACCAACTAGACCCAATAGTATTATATTAGATGGACCAATTAAATATTGAATTGAGCCATGTTATATTAGCAAATAAACAAAAATATTATTTTGACTCCTGTCATTTGGCCTAAACATCAATTTTAACCTTTCACCCAGCAGGCTTTGTTTTTCTGTTTTTTTTTTTTCCTTTTACAATTTATCCAGTATTTCAATTCAATCCATTTATTTTTTTACAAAAGTCTATCTTTGTATATAATTAACTATAGAATAATTGTACTTAATTATACTATCCTTTATATCAACAAACTACAGTCATTGTATTAAAATGTTCAATAATTTTCCATCCAAAAATTAGTTAGATGCTAAAAAATAATAAAATTTGGATAAAAAATTGAACTTAGAAACAAAAAATTGAATATATCAATTGAATATGTTTCTCCAACAACTCCTTTATTTATAGGTTACCAATTCTGCAATTAAATTTGAGAAGATCTATTAAAAATCTCAAATCCTGAGAAGAGAGCAAACACTCAGAAAAAATCTATAGAACATAATTCACAAAATCAAGCAATTAATAATTCATTTCAACATATATATATAAAGAAAATTCTACTCTAGTTTTCAGTGATCCAATACTTATGGTACAATGTCTTCACTGAGTAATTTTTTGCACCTACATGTCAGTAACTTCACGTCCATAAATCGATACCTCAGCTCAGATAACCTGAATAAGAAACGAAATTGTTAGAAACTTCTTTTAAAAAAAAACAAAATAAAGAAAAACATGAAAATTGTTAGAAATTGATTATCCAATTATCTATATGAAATAAGTATTTGATTACAGACTGAGATCTATTCAAGTTGGATTGAATAGGTTATGTTGATTTAAACTCTGTTTGACATTACGTTTGGGAAAAACGTTTTTGGAAAAAAAATTTATTTTTAATTTTTTTGAGTTTTGAAATTTTTTTTTGGAAAGAAGTAGGTAAATAAATATTTTTCTCAAAATAGATTTGTGAAAAATAGTTTATAAAAAATTAAAAAAATCAGTTAATTAAATCAAAAAAATTATAAACCTGCTTTTTAGACATCCAATAGCAATCTCGAACTAAATCTTTTTTTATTCATTGTAAATGAATAATTAAAATCAAATGTTAATTTTTATTTTTTTATAAATAAATAACATCCCTTTAGGTATAACATTTAATTTTAACCATTTATTAATAGTGAATGGTGGAGATTAAATCAACATCGTGTATCATGTTTAAATGAAAGTTGAATAAAAACCAAATACTGATCTCATAATCAAACTCAACATAAAATACAGATCTCATCCTCTCTTTTTTTTTCTTGAAATAAAAACCAAAATATCTCTTCAATTTTGTCTTTTGACATTTGGAGATTTTTTTTGAAGCCTTGGCATGGATTGCTTTTTTATTTATTTAATTTTCAATTGGGCTTTGGTTTCTCTCCTACTTTCAGTGTCCTCTTATTTGGGCTCCATTTACTTCTCTACCTGAAGGTCCTGAACTATTTCTACATATGGGATTCAGAGGTTCACATCGTAATCAAGCACTCTCTTTTGGGCCTTCTATGATTGAATGAATATATTACACCAAAACCAAAACTTTTATTTTTTTAAAAAAAGAAAAAAACTAAAATTGGTGGTTCTCCTTTTTCTTTTGGTATGATACACAAATTTTGCCCACTTATGAAGAAAATAAATAAATGAAAGCTTTAGTCTCAAAATTTGTATTTCAAGTATTCTTGATGTATTTTAAATTTATATTAATCTTACATATTTTATGATTATTCTTAAAATTGATAAGTAGATATATTCATGGACTTGTAAGTATCATCTTATCAACTTTAACTTTGAAATCGAAAAAAGAAAATATCTTTTTTTTTTTTAAGTATGGCCAATGAATAATTCAAAACCCAGTTGGTATAATAATCAGAAATTTCCACAAGGACCCAATACCAGTATCTTGGGGGAAGCCTCAAGGATGATGGACAAAGCTAAACTTTGATGAATCATACAAAGGAAGAGAAGGGAGAGGGAGCATTGGCGGAATATTCAGGAATCACAAGGCATAATTCTTACTGGGTTATGCAGAATCCATAGGCAGCTCAAGCAGTAGCACCAATGCAGAATTGGCTGCGCAGCTACGAGGGCTTGAGCTGGTGTTAGAAAATGGGTGGGACGATAACATTATACGGCTCGAGGGAGATGCCAAGACATTGTTGGAAATTATAGAAAAAAGAAGACATGTTAAATGTGCAGAAATGAAAAGACGTATTAACGACATAAATCTCATCATACCAGAAATTCGTAAGTGCAAGTTAAGTCATGCTTCAAGGGAAGGGAATAGAGCCGCCGGCCCGCCGATAAATTTGCTCAAATGGTTCACCATTGGGACAAGCCTCACATTTGGTAGCGTGTTCCTCCTCAGGATGCTTTGCCCATTGTGCATCATGGAGATGCTGAAAGTAAAGTCGTCCTTCGAAGATGAAGATAATTAATATTAATTAAATGTGTGTGTATATATATATATTCTTTTCTCTTATTTGTAGAAATAAAAAATACGATTATATCTTGAACATACGTAGAATATGATCTTGGGTATAAAACAATTTTATTAATTGATTAATTTTACAATATTCGCATATTATTCTCAAATTTTGTGTATAATAGAATTGAAAGAAATATGGAATTATGGTGTGCAGGTCACATCCAAATATTCCGTTGATTATTCATTTGGTAATATTGTAAACAAAAGCAAAGAAAGTCATTTCCTTCAAGTAGTAGATTAGTATGTTCCGCACACAATTCCAACTACAACAGAAGCCATTCATAATATGCCTTACGTTTCCTCATAAAGATATATTTTTTCACAAATTATTTTCATTTTTATATAATAGTGTATCGTTTTTTCTTTCCTTAAAAATATCTGAAACTATCGTATAATAGAGTTAAGTTGATTTCTTAACAATACTTCTCAAAGTCCTAATTGTAAAATGAAAACTTATGTGTAAATATTTGTTTAGATTCCATCCATATCTATTAAAATTAATATAACGATAATTTCTAATCTAATAGGTGAGATAAAATAGTAAAAATATTTTACCCATTTAATTAGAGATTTCGAATTCAAATCTTATTTATAAAATACTAATAAAATTTGGACTACGGATAGTTAGAAAAATAGATTGTGTCATCTAAATATTACTGATATGAGGTATGGCAAGTAGTACAAATTGCAAAGAGTTGGCGTAGTACAATTTTATATGGTAAACAGCCTGAACTTATTATTTATAAAGATTTGCAGATCTAATATTGTATGACAATTGAAGTGATTTTTTTGATATATACCAGAC
The DNA here is from genome assembly GCA_023653625.1 of Triadica sebifera. Classification (NCBI taxonomy): domain Eukaryota; kingdom Viridiplantae; phylum Streptophyta; class Magnoliopsida; order Malpighiales; family Euphorbiaceae; genus Triadica; species Triadica sebifera. Next base: position 791,427 of record CM042894.1, on the reverse strand, counting down.
AGGAGAAACATTATTGAGTGCAGCGTTGATGAATTAATTCCCTGCAATATTTTTTTTTTCTCTTTTCTGATTTGATGGTGTCGTAATGGAGATTTTCACCAGCGCTGCACCCAATCATGTTTTTCCTTTTTCTGGAACTTTTTTTTTCTATCAGCAAATTCATTCTCATTGCACAAAGGTAAATTCTGAAAATTAGTTCATGTTACTATTATTTTTCTTCCAAGTAACAACAATTTTTTCACTAATTTTCCCTTTTTATTGTCCGGTATGAAGCTGCACTCCATTAATCAAAACTAAGAAAATTAGGATTGTTTTGGGAAAACTATTTCATTTTGCATTTTGATTGTTCATTCAAGTAAAAGAAAAAAAAAATTGTTCTTACTGCTAAGAAGTCAAAACTGTTGCATTTGATTTTGATGATCACCAATGAACATAATAAAATTGAAGGTTGTATAGATAGGGCCCCCCCCTAAGGCTAGCTAGACATTGTGATAAGCATTTACATATCACAGTCACAGGCTCACAGGTTTGGCATACCATTTTTTTTACTTTTCTTTTACTCTTTCATTTACCAGTTACCAGCTTGAATTTTTATATGGGGATGGTAAAAGTAAAACCCATCGTTGTCTTCAAACATTGCTCTGCCATATGGGAAATACAGTGTATGTAATGTAATAGAAACTGCACTAAAAGCAGGTGTACGCTTTTCTTTTGATGCTTGGACTCGATAATCCCATTGGTTCTTCCCTGCTTTATTGCCCTTGGATGTTCCAGCTTGATTTTCCGAGCTCTTGTCTATTAACATCATTAGGCTTAGGCCTATCATTTTTTTTTTCTTTTATGATCCTAATCAATTTTTTTTTATGGGACAAACATGGTACTGTAATTCATCACAGCATGTCAGAATTATATATATATTTCATTTTTTTCTTAAACAGCAAATTCTAGTGCTAAACTAATCTAATTACTAAACTGCTATAATGAATTAATTTGTTAAATTATAAAGGAGAAAATCTTGATAATACAAAGCAAAAATAGACATGACAGACTAATGATAATACAAAGGAAATGGTAAACCTGCAAATGCAATCACATAACTATATACAGCAAATAAAAAGCTGCCATAAATTGCATTCTGCAATACTGAATTTCTGGAACATCAAAAGCCTCTATTTCTCACAAAGTGCAATACACATTAAACATTAAGGTAAAAGATTATAAAAAAGAAACTAAAATCAGTAAAAGAAAAAAAAATGGAGAATTAATGTGACATTATGATTACAGTGGCTGCACAGGTGGATAATGTCACTGCAGATTTCTTGATTTAAGTCCAAAAAGAAAACCAAAAAAAAAAAAAAGAAGGAAATGTTTACAATCTCCAAAAGATTCCTTGGCCTCAGTTCACAAGATAATCTGAGAGTTCCAAATCGTGGCAATCTCTTAAATCATGGATTGCGACTAGATTGAAGATTTCGATACCAAATCGGACTACCCTTTTCCCCAAAATTACACCTTTCTGCCATCAATTTCTCTTCACGCCACGCCCATAAATGACCTCCCTATAACGCTTCACTTTCTCACTTTAGTTAACTCGGTTCTCTATTTTCTATAATATCAGCAGAAAAAAAAAAAAAAAAGCCAGCAGCTTTGCTCTGTTTCCGTCACTTTCCCGAGAAAGTTTCGAATTTTACCGGAAATTTTGAATATTTTCTTGTATGATGGAGGAGAATGAGCCTCTGCCTGACCATCTTCGGTGCAAGCGGACGGATGGGCGGCAATGGCGGTGCAATAGGAGAGTGATGGACGACAAGAAGCTCTGCGAAATTCACCATCTTCAGGGCCGCCATAGGCAATACAAGCGTAAAGTGCCGGAGTCACTTAAATTGCAGAGGAAATACAAGAAGAAATCAACTGTCAATGCGGATTCGGTGCCTCACAATTCTGAAATTAGGGCACAGAAAGAGGAAAGATTCTCGAGATTGGTGAAATTGGGGAAGGCTATGAAGAGAAAGAAATCGATCGCTGAATCTGAAGCGCTTGATGAGGCTGTGAAGAAGATGAGGCTAAAGAGAGGGGATTTGCAACTAGAACTAATAAGAATGGTCTTGAAAAGAGAAGTAGAGAAGAGAAAGAAGAAGAAAAAGAAGAAGAAGAAAGTTGTGGTACAGGAGATTCACAGTGGTAATGATAACGATATCGATAGTAGTAATAGTGAGGGAGAGTTAATGAGAGATTTGCCTAATGGATTAATGGCAATATCCCCTGCTAAACATTTTGGCAATGTAGCTGCTGCTTCTTCTTCTACTCCTTGTGATATTAAAATAGGAGCTGCCGATATAAGTGCACTTACTAGAAGGTGTTTTCGGTCCAAAAACATTGAACCAACTCCCATTGGTAAATTGCAGGTTGTTTTTTTTGCATTAACCATTTAGAAGTTCTTTTCCCCCTTCTTGTTTATCTTTATTTTTGGTTAATTGAATTTGTTTTTGTGTTATTTTCTTTTAAAGGTTGTGCCTTTCAAGAAGGATATGGTAAGATTGAGGAGGGGAAAGAGGAAAAAGTGCCATTGGTGTAGACGAAGTGGTTTGAAGACTTTAATACGGTGTTCGAGTTGTAGGAAACAATTCTATTGTATGGACTGCATCAAAGACCAGTATGTTCTTCCAGTATCGATTTTTTTTAAATTGCCTTGAATTATCTGTTTCTTTCACTCGTTTGGTTTATTATCCTGTCCCACAAATGCTACAATACAATAATATTGCGGTTTGTTATTGAAGTTGTGAAGCCACTGATCATAACTGGATTGGAAGAGAAAATGCAAAATCTTTATGCCACAGTTGGGTCTTGGATTTGCTTGCAGAATGTAATTCAAATAATTAACAGAAAAAAAAAAAAAACAAGTCGAGAAGTTATTATTACTGTTAGCTTAGGCATCTTAACTTTATTAGTTAAAGACGAACAGACATGAATCTTTAATGTCTATTATTTTAACATGGAAAAATTTATTTATCTCTTTCTCTACACAATATTGGCTTTGGAGAGCATATTGTATCCAGGAAGCCAAACTGCTATTTGTTATCCAGATATAACTCCAACTACAAATACATGCTATGTTTTCACGATTTTGGTCCTTTAATTCTTTAAACCATTTGCTCGATAATTTGATTAGTAATTCTTTATGTTAAAATGAAATTTAGGTATTTCGATATGCAAGAAGAAGTTAAGATAGCATGCCCAGTTTGTCGTGGAATCTGTTGCTGTAAGGTCTGCTCAGCAATTCAATGTAGGGACATTGAATGTAAGGTCTGATTTCTAATTTGACTAAATTATGAACAAACTCATTCACAATTCTATTACCCATCATGATATTTAAACCTATGGGTAAAAAATGTCTCAGGGCTTCTTCACTGACAAGAGCAAAGTCAACAAAGTTTTACATTTTCACTATTTGATCTGTATGCTTCTTCCTGTACTAAAACAAATAAATCAAGATCAGAGTATTGAGATAGAACTAGAGGCAAAAATAAAAGGTATTTGTGATTTCTGCTTATCCATCTTCTGGGGCTAACTTTCACTACTAACCCATGGGGGATCTTTCTTCTGATGTGTTTCAGTCTGTAACAGGCCACAAACCCTCTGATGTTCAAATTCAGCAGGCTGAAGTTGGAGGCAATAAGCACTGTTGTTGGTATGTTCTCTGCTGCTGAAAAGCTGTGATGTATTTAAGATAATTAATTTAATTTTTTTTGTTGCTCTCTGTTGCATGATTTGATTCCTGGTTCAGCAATAATTGCAAGACTTCCATTGTGGATTTCCATAGAAGGTGTCCAAGCTGTTCCTATAACCTTTGCTTAAGTTGTTGTCGGGATATCCTTCAGGGTAGCTTACCTGGAAGTGTTAAAGCCCTTCTATGCAAATACCCTAATCGAAGGAAAGCTTGTATATCTGGAAACCAACTTTTGGAGATGAAATCAGCGTGCATCTCAAAGCAGAATTCTGGCTGTAAATGTTTTGACTATTCTATGATATTCCCCAGTTGGAAAGTTCCCGATGATGGTGGTGGCGGCATACCTTGTCCTCCCACAGAGTTAGGTGGTTGTGGTGATAGTCTCCTTGATTTAAGTAGTGTTTTCCCCGCAAGTTGGGTAAAGGAGCTAGAAATAAGTGCAGAGGAAATAGTTGGCTGCTATGAGCTTCCAGAAACATTGGATGTTTCTTCATGCTGCTCGTTATGTCTTGGGATGGATTGTGAAGTCAATGGGATTATGCAGTTGCAAGAAGCAGCTAGGAGAGAAGATTCTAATGATAACTATCTGTTTTATCCTACTGTTAATGAAATCCATAATGATAATCTTGAACACTTTCAGAAGCACTGGGGCAAAGGTCAACCTGTAATTGTTCGTAATGTACTTCAGGGGACATCTGATCTTAGTTGGGATCCAATCGTAATGTTCTGCACTTATCTCAAGAATAATGCTGCCAAATCTGAGAATGATCAAGCTGTTGATTGCATTGACTGGTTTGAGGTTGGAATTTTTCTTAGTCATGTTCCATGTTATAACTAGTACTTCTTAAGATGTTAATTTTCAAAAGATCAACTTATCTTATTTAGTCTCTTTTGCCAACTTAGTTCATTTGGAGACTGTGACATTGGGCTTAATTTTGAAGTTCAGGAGTTTAAATGCAGATGTATGTACACATGTACATGATGCATTGCTGTTATCAGTTGTAAATGCACTATTTTCACTCAGAAGTAAAATTACAACCATTTCTTATGTTTTGGAGGTTTTCTTGCATGAAATTTAATGCCTAATGATGTCTTAAGATGTGTTGGCTTCTCATTTTGAATCGTTTCTAGGAGATGCTAAAGATAGTAGGATCTATTTTTCTCTGAAATATTTTTGCTTCTCTATGATGTCTGGATTGTTGCTCCCAGAACTCCACAAAAGTTGCTTTTATTGAGTTTTCCACAATGGTAAAATATTGAATCTTTTTGGTAATTGGTGTCTTTATGATGTTGCAAGTGAAATTCAATTGTGAAACATTAGGAAATCTGAGCTAATATTTCATCAGATTGATTTCTCTTTGAATGCTGAAACTGCTGTTCATTTCCTATTTATACTTCATTTCTTATGGATTCAGAATTTTTGGCATCACGATTCAAGATTGCAAGGGTATTTAGGTCCAGTTTGGATCATATAGTTTGGGAAAAACACTCTAGTTCTTAACAGTGTATTATTTTTTTTCCCCTTAAATTTGCCATTGGCAGGTAGAAATTGGTGTCAAGCAATTGTTCATGGGATCTTTTAAGGGTCAAGCACATGCCCACATGTGGAATGAAAGACTAAAATTGAAGGGCTGGCTTTCTTCTCATTTATTCCAAGAACATTTTCCAGTTCATTATGCTGAACTTCTTCATGCTTTACCACTCCCAGAATACATGGCTCCCATGACTGGTATTTTAAACATTGCTGCAGAATTGCCCAAAGAAATCATGCAGCCTGACCTTGGTCCTTGTATATACATCTCATATGGCAGCGGTGACAATCTTCTGCAGGCCGATTCTGTGATCAAATTACGTTATAATTCATATGATATGGTAAGTTGCATTTTCTTTTTCTTTTTCTTTTACATTGATGTCAGCTATTCTTTCAATGTTTGGAATTTGGAATCCTGTTTTCCTTGGTGAAAATTATCTCCTTCATAATGACAAATATGAGAAAATAATGCAAGATATGTTAAGAGCTACAATATCTTAAAATTGAGTTAGCATGAGCGTGTGATATGCTATCTCTCACCACCCTTAGACTGGGATAAATTTACTTTTTTTGTGCAATACCCAAAATGTTTGCTCACATATAATTGGAAAACATCATCAATCCCCAGAAGGTCATATTATCACCTTAATTCTGTAGCAAAGCCTCTACCTGGATTCAAGGTGACACCTCTAGCATTTATTTCCGTGACTCTTTAATAACCTTTGGTGTACACTTTTTGTATGGAGAAGAAAATAAGTCACCTACGATATTCAGTTTATCTTGTTCTGATTTCAGGTTAATATTTTGGCATATACCACTGATGTCCCTGTATCTATGGAGCAGCTTAATTATATAAGAAAGTTGATGAAAAAACACAATGAACAAAATGAAGCAAGCGGAGCAGCTCCACTAGATGGGCAAAATGTGAAAGAAGTAGGATTGGATGATATGATCACAGAACGGATGGAATTACACAAAAAAGTTGCTAGAGTATCCTGGTTCTCTGCTGCCAGTAATGAGGCACATTCTTTGAGTCACAAAAATAGAGCGGTGTTTTTTGATGGCGAGGATGACTCTGGCTCTGATTCTGATACTGATACAGATACTGAAGTCTCAAAATTTTTCTTTGGGCCTGTTAAAAGTTCTAGGGCATCAGAAAACCTCAAGTTTAGTGGCAAGAATACGGAGAGCTCTGATAATTTTGGAAAGCAAAAATCTGCCGAGTCTTGTGGTGCTCAGTGGGATGTCTTCCGTAGACAGGATGTTCCAAAACTTGTTGAATACCTGAGAAGGCACTCTAATGAGTTCATTCAAACATATGGCTTTCGAAAGCATGTAAGTAATGAACAAGATGTAATACATATTAGCATGTGCAATTTAATCAGATTTACCTGTACCGTTGCAGAGGGGTCATCCAATACTTGATCAGAATTTTTTTCTTGATACTAGTCATAAGATGAGGCTCAAGGAGGAGTTCAGTTAGTACCACTTCTTATTATTTTTTTTTTATATATATAATTTAATTAGTGTGAACCTTTGTAATGTACAACCTGTCATTCTTCCCAGAAATTGAACCATGGACTTTCGAGCAACATGTTGGAGAAGCTGTCATCATTCCTGCTGGATGCCCTTACCAAGTTAGGAATCTTAAGGTAATTCATGGATCACTATAAAATTGTGCATTTCAGAAAGCTTGTTTAATTGATTGTTCAACAAAGTTTCTCAATTTTTTTCGTAGGTCTCAGCTATAGCAACTTCACAATTAACTGTTGTATGTCACTAAAGTCTTGAACCCTAAATGTGCATGCAGCTTTTCCAATCTTATAGTCTTCCTTTTAAGTTGCTAAATTTAAAGAAACTCTTTAAGGTACCAATGTTTACACGAAACCTGGAAGAAATAAAATATACTGTTTAACAAAATTATCTGCATTTAGTTTCAGTTGTCCACTGGATGTTCATGTTCTGCAATAGATTTATTGTGTAAGAGTTTTGAAGTTGAATGTAATTCCAAAACTTTATTTACAGCAGTGCTTATTGATTTTGTTCATCTTATATGCCGTGCATACTGCAGTCATGTGTGAATGTGGTCTTGGACTTTGTATCGCCAGAAAATGTCACTGAAAGCATCCATTTGGTTGATGAACTCCGTCTACTTCCAGAGCACCATAAAGCTAAAGTAGATAGTCTAGAGGTAAATTGCACGAGATTTTTGCGTGCTGGTTCATGCTTCTTCATTTGATAAATAACCCTTTGCTTTTGTTGCAAAAATCAGGTGAAGAAAATGGCCCTTTACAGCATTAGCAGAGCAATCAAAGAAATACGTGAGCTTACATGTGCAGAGTAAGTGCTTACATTATATATATATATATATATATATATATATATATATATATATTATTAGTTATGGTATGTTTAGCTTGTGAAATAGTTCAAGATGTCCTTTTCATGTCCATGGTGCTTTCTGAGTCAGTGTCTTCTTGATTGTGCAAGTCCTGCTGTATCATGCAAAGATTGGACAGAATAACATCAAGAATGTGAAAATCCAACATGTATAAATCTTTTGAGAGTGACAAAAATTAATACTTGCATGATGGTTCAGGAGTGCTGGGATCTTATATATCGGGTATCTTTGCTTCTGACACATCAAAATTGTTAGGATGGATTGCAATAGTAGGAAGACCTAGATTACATATACCTTTTTATTTTAAGTACATATAAAGCATATATATGCAATCAAAGAGCTGGTTGATAGCAAACACAGCTGGTAAATGACCTCAAGATTGAATCCTTTAAGGCCCAGGGATGAAGGGGCTTAAGGAGAGGGATGGTTGTGATATTATGTAGTTGTGTTTTCCCCTTAAGTACTACTACTACTAATAATAATAATACTAACAACAGCAAAAAGATGAGGCAAGAGTTTGCAGAGCTCTTGACATTGCTAAGTGCTTGGCTGTTATGGCACCGAAGTCCCTTCGCTGAGAAATTTGCTGGTGTTGACTGTCTGATTGTCTTTGCTAAGATTTGCAGTGGAATGACAGCTATTGCTTTATATTGACATATTCATTGGAGTTTCCCTGAAAAGCTAGTATGAATTGGTTCTAGCTGCCTATTTATCATTAACTAACAAGAGGAAGGCCTGCATAACCCCCCCTCCCCCCGAACAAAAAAAAAGGGGGAAATGAGAGTGAGAGAATCAAACCTTAATAATATTTTAAATGTAATTCTTTAGAGTATCTCCAATAGGCTAGCTATTTAAGTCAAACTTTTTATTTTAAAGAGTCATATAATTAATAAAAAAAACAACTCCAATAGAATATTTATCTCTAAATTATGGAGTAGACAGTGAGTGACTCTATATATCCAGGGAGTCAAATTTTGCTTTCTATTCTAATTGTAATTAATTCAATTTTATTTTCTATGTATATTCTATCTTTTATTGGTATATTTCTTTAAAAATATTTTTTTCTTGCATTATAATAAAAGTCATATACTTTTTTTTTATAATTAATTTATATGGGATAAAGTAAAATGAAAAGTAAAAATGTAAAGAGTTTATTGGACTTGTAAAATAATTTTTACTCTATTTATAAAAATGTGCTAAGATGCTCTTTATTATGCTAAAGTTGTTCTTTAAAATAAAGATCACCTTGCCAATTTTATTTTTGTGTCATTGATAACAGTTTTAGACAATTTAGTGAGCAGGGGATGAATTGTGCACTTTAAAATGTGGAGAACAATCTTGATAGTCAAAAGAAATATGCTTTCTGTCTTTCCAATATCAATAACTAAAATTATTTTTCTTTTTGAAAAGTATATCTTTTTCTATGTATTTCTAAAATTTTGATATTTGAAAAATTAATGAAATAAATATTTTGTATTTACTCACAGTAAAAACTAACAAAGTATACAATGGATATGTGATTGCAGAACCAGTAATGAGCTCAATCATCGACAATGACAACAGATGATGTACAATGGATCTGCTTGGCTTGGCTTGGCTGGCATTTCAGCCTTTCTTCTCAGTAATTTATGCTGTGCGAAGGGGTATTGATCTCTACCATAGCATGTAACTTCATGCAGAAATTTTGATAGATCCCAACTCATGTCAGTAGTGAAAACAAAAAAGCTAACTTCCGCAGATAAAAGTTTAGTATCCATTCTTCCTTTTCATGCTGTAACTCTTTTGTATGTAATTGTGATTTATCAATTGGTTGTATATAAAAACGGAAGTCAGGTCACCATTTGTTTATATTTTTATTTTTCCTTGGTTAATATTTTATCATTCACATATGATCTTCAATTCAGGGTTTGTACTGGCTCAACAAGGAATAATTTTCAGAAATTAATTGGGCCTGAAATTTGTCATTTTTGGCCAATATTCAAGAAAAACATTACAGATAGACTTAAATGAATTTTTTAAAAAAAAAATCTGAGGACCTCAATTACCTAATTAATTTGCAAATATTTACCATTCTGACAAGGGAGTTTAGGGACAGTTTTTGAGGGGTAAACTACCCTCAAAAACCCTAGTTATTCCATCCTTACTCTTTCCTTAAATTTAAAAGGCTTAATGCGTTTAATACCTATAATTAACAAGAAAATGTCCCTGAGACCAGCTACAAATGGAGTTTATTTACAATTTTTTTAAGAATATTGAAAATAAAAATTAATATATTTATCAAATTTTTTTAAAAATAAAAAAATAAAAGTTTAAATATAAGAAAAAATAAAAACTAATTTTTAAATTAAATTTTAATAGAATTTTATGAGTGAATTCTACTAATTTTACAAAAATATTTTATACAAAATATCAAAAATTTTAAATTGTTTTTTTAAAAAAAAAATCATATAAATATTTAAACATTAAATTTTAATAGAATTTTATGAGTGAATTCTACTAATTTTAAAAAATATCAATATTTTTAATTATTTTTCTTGAAAAAAATTACATAAATATTTAAATTAGAACTGCATAAGCACTTGAACTTGTCTATTCTATTCGATCCAAATTTAAAAAACATGGCTATAACTTTTATTATTTAGGTACCTTGCTGCATTAAGGTCTTATCAAAATAATAATATATTTTAAATATCTATATTATCATTTGAAAATTTGAATTATTTAAACGATTTTCTTTTGTCAAATATAAAAATCTACATATCTATTAACCCAATTTAAAATTTTCAGATTGTCATCGTCGTTAATAGCAATTTTCTAAGAGAGTTATTTTTATATTTATAGTCTTTATATCTAATTTTACTTGATTCATCCAATTAGAAACAAATATATCCAATATTACTTAGTAGTAACACTTTAACTAAATGCAACAAGACATTTTTTAGAGACCCTTTCTCCAATCAGCTCCTTCACACCTTTTAAAAGAATCCAGTTAACTACATCATGCTGCAGTAGAAATATGGAACAAAATCAACTTTCAAACCACAACCCAATCAATCAACTTTTTTTTTTCAATTTTTTTTCTTTTTTTCGATAACAATTCTCTGTTGTTCATGCAAAGTAACCTGCATACCAGTTGTCTTTTCTCAATGATTAACATGCAACCATCCATCTACTGATGCCTCCATTCGCCATTTAAGAGCAATATCCCCAAGAATTTAAACAAGTCCAGGGAATATGAGTGAAATGTAAATGACTATCTGCAAATGTATTTGTGCATTTTATATTCTTTCTTTGGTAGTGCAAACTGGCAGGAATTAAAAAGGAAGGAGGCAGAATAAGTTGTGAACTAAATTCCTTTTCATCACATTTTTGCCTGCAAGTTGGCAGGCTAATAAGAGTAATTCTATAAGGAAAATCAAAAAGAATAAATAAATACAGGGTCAAAATTTTGCAGATAAAAACAAAAATGTCCAAATTTTCTGCGTACAAAAACACTCTTGTTATTTCTTAGAACAGGTATACTTTTGAGTCTTAGCACTATCAAAATTGTTTCACAGGAACAGCACAGAAGATAACCTTCTCATGGTGCCATCAGCCCATCAATAGTATAGGAGAGAGACTTTGCCCAGTCAGCTCGGAGTAGCAGTGATTGCAATGTATGCATTACATTGTATCCAGGATCTAGCTTCCGCTGCCAGCCCTGCAAAATGTTAATCACCAATAAAGCAAAGATCCTGAATCATATGGAGTTAATATATGGCATTGTTAATAGAAAAATCCAGTGTTAGGGTGAAAGAGGTGTAGATCTAATTATTAGTAGCCCCTAGTGGCATTGAAGGTCAGGGAGTTTGGGACTTTTCCAGTTGACCATTCATGGTACTGAAATTCACTAATGTAGAGATACCACGCAAGCTCAATTTTCACTCAGTCCCAGTTTCCCGTTGAATCATGTTTGGTTTCCACCATTAATGCTGATATGGAGAATTATTCTTATTATATTCATTGTGCACTAGGATTAGCCTAGATTGGCTTATTTTGGTGGGTGAGGATTAATATTCTGCAGGTTCATGTAATTTCCAAGTGACAATCTAGATAAGGTATGTCGCATCTGTTTAATTCTCAATTAAAATACATAACTTCAGCCACTAAAGAACTAGTTGTTCTCTTTGATTTCTTATTCCCTAGCAATTATTCAGATATTAATACAAATATTTTGAAATAAGAACTTTCAACCCTAAACATTTCTCTGCCATCCAAAGATTTTTTACTTGCCAGATCAATTTCACTACCATACACTTGACATACAATGGGGCACCTTCTTTTTCCCCCACCTATGCTATGAAAAGTCTTCATGCTTTGCCCAGCCAGTAGGTATAAAATGTTAACAGCTAAAAACTCAGTTCAATTGGCAGTGTCCTCCTAATACTAAAACTACTTTCATATCAGGGAAACAAGAGTTGCATTACCTCAAGAACTAAAGTTGTGACCATCACTGTGCAAACATTGCCATCAATATTGACTTTATGGCGCCTGACTTTCTCGAGTAATTCTTGCATGCATTCAGCAGGATGAATTATATCACCCTCCGGTGTACCCCAAAAAGTGAATGCCTCTTCTACTTCCTGTTAAAACAGGACATCAGAGATTGAACATCAAAATCGAAAATGCAGGGAAAGATTTGTTATACGCACTTGAGGTAGACAAAATATTCTCATAAATATGTTATTAGACCACAACAAAGTCCCCAATTAAAAACCAAACCTCAAAGGATTTTTACCTTTCTTTTTCTTCTAGGCAAAATTAAAACTTCACTTGTTTCATGAAAAACAAATAAAAGTTCAAACTATCCAACAGTGTAAATTAGCTTGTCTTATGCTCATGCTATGATAATATTTGCTGATCATGTTCAGGCCTAAGAGCAACCAACCTTTGATATTTTCTTAAAACCTAAGAGAACAATTTATCTTCCACCTTATCAATTACCACACCAAGCACAGAAATACAAAATTCTACCATATTATTGAAGAAGAAGGAGACTTTGTAGATTCTTAGCACAGTCAATCTCAATAGAGACAGCCATGTGCAGATACGTTACCTCAATAAAAGCTTTCTGATTTGGGCAATTTTGTTGCTTTGATAATTTTAGAGCGCATTCTGCAGCAACCCGGCCATCTCGACAGGCAACAGCCTTAAAAAATTCAATTAAATTTACTCGATCACTCTTGGAAAGTTCAGCAGTCATGCCTACATCAAGAAAAATGACATGGGGCTTTGATTTAAAGAGCCGTTTTCGAGAAGACTGATTTTGAGACATCCGAACAAGGATATTTCCAGGATGCATGTCTGCGTGAATAAAGTTGTCCACCTGAAAGAAGAAATAAGACTTTTTTTTTCTAACTAACAAACAATTGAATAACATACATACTGAGGAGCAAAATGATAAAAGGCAATAATAGCATGCAACATGAAAGAAGTGTCAGAAAGTCTCACCAAAAGCATTTTCAGAAGTGCATGAGTCCCAATGTGAGCAAGTGCAGTTTTAATTCGATTATGCCCTTCAAGTTCATCAACAAAGTGTGAGACACTTTCTCCTTGCTCATAAGTTTCCACTAAAACAGCAGGGTGCACAAGGGGGTATACAGGCTTTGGAAAAGAAACATCCTTCCATCTTCGGAAGTTATAAATAAAGCGGCTTAGGTGTGCAGCTTCCCTAGCAAGGTCAACTTGAGACATCATGAAAACTGCAAACTGCTGCACACTCTCATCCAACCTCAGCCAATTCAAAGTTGGAATGAATTTCGATATTTTAGCAACCAAGTTGATTATCTCAAAATCTCTTCTAATCGATTCGCCAACACCAGGATGTCTGACTTTTACGGCAACTAAAATAGGCTTGGCTTGTTTTTGACCAGGGTATCGAAATCTTAAAGAGGCTCGATGCACTTGAGCAATACTTCCAGATGCAACAGGAACCTCTTCAAAACCCTCAAAAATCTCCGAAAGCTTACGACCAAATGCTCTTTCAATAGTTCTTTTTGTGTACAGGAAACTATGTTCGGGAGCTTTAGTGTGCAGCTCTGAAAGCTTTGTGCATAAATCTCTAGCAAAGAGATCTGGCCGTGTGGCTGCCCATTGACCCCATTTTATGAATGCTGGACCTGCTCTTTCCAGAGTGCGATGAACAACCTGAAGCCACATTTTCCTGAATTGTGGTCCACAACAATCCACAAATGGTGCCATTATTATGCTGGGCGAGAACAAAATAGCCAAATAGATTGCTCTCACTAGCAAAATGAAACCTTCCACAACACCAAGCACTAATGAGGTCACATAAGCATGCCCATCTTGAGCACGCATGTACAAAGAATTTGACAAAGGGTAGTAGTCCGGTTCTGCCAACGTTCTCTGTGCCCATGCCACTTGCCCACATGTAATTGCAAAAACACCAGGAACCACAAGGTGTGAATGTGTCAAAGCCAAGCTCACTGCTTGGGCAATCCTACTTATATGTGGAAAAGGATGGGCACTGGTAGAACCTTTTCTGAAAATCCGTTTCCAGACAAGTTGGGCATGATGTGTTACTGCTCTAGTAGCCGAGAATACAGAATAACTCCTAGGAAAATAACTCCTACAAAACTGCTCTTTGACCCCATGGAATCCCAAAGATGGAAGTCCACTACTAGGAAACCTATAATGCGCATAGTATCTGCATTGGGGAAAATGTAAGCCAACTGTAACTACTGTCCCATACTTCTTTAAGTCTAACTGGCTACTTCTGTGGTTCAAAAAGAGTGAACGTTCAACTCTCTTAATCAAAAATCTGCATCCAACAGTTACAAGACAAGTACTTCAATATTTAATTCTAAAGCTAACGTCTTTCTTTATAACTCCAGAACAATAGTTAATAGGGCAATATATGACGCAATTACTGGCGTAATACATCCTCCCAATGACATGATTAATTCATACACCCTAGATAAGCGCATTATAATATGCAATTAGTGGAATTCCCCACAAAAATATTAGCTCACATATCAAAATTATGAATTAAGCACCAATAATTTAGATACAAGATTCAAACCATGAATCTAAACGAAAGATCTCAAATTTCGAAGATAAAAAAGCAAAATCCTTAACCAAAGTTGTTCCCCAATAAAACAGGAAGGAGTCAACTATGTGCAGCTCCAAAAATCCATGAGAGCAAACAATAATAGAATTAGAAAAGAAAAGAAAATTCTTTCCAGAAAATAAAGTTGAATAAAACTGAGGAATGAAGATAAAAAGACCTGAACATGACGATCGAGAACCCCAAGGACTTTCGGCTGAGGCTAACGTGAGCGCGCGGAGAATAATGGCTGTAGCTCTTGCTTTTGTTGTTGTTGTTGCGGCTGCGTGCATTTTCTCATGGATTCACACTGCATGCTTCGATTCCTTCTTCTCCGGCTATGGCGTTGCTGTGGTTTTTGCCTAATGGCCGTTTGTGCTTACGTGGATCGTCGTTTTTGAGTTTGGAGAGGTGAGGTGGGAGATTGTTTCTTTGGCTGAGACCTAAGGTGACTAACGGCACAAGAAGGCGAAGACGCAGCGTTGAGGTAAAAGTTGGGCTTCCGGTGTTAGGTTCTCGTGGGCTTTACGCTACCCACACACACATTGCTTGGTTTTTTACTCATCCACGTCCTTGGAAACTTTTTCCTTATTCATTAGGAAAAACTCTGTTTTATTTTTAGCCTCTGAATTTATCAAACTTATTCAATTGAGCCCCTCAATTATATTTTTATTCTATTAATTTTCTGGACTTCTATTTTTATTTCCTAGTGGCAAACTTAATTGAGAAAAATATAGGAATGTACTGCAAATGCGTGAGCCGCTCGTAAGATTTATAAAAAAATTACTAATTTTAGACCCCTAATTGATAATAAAAATGGAAACTTAAATACTAAAATATGCAATTTATTTATTTATTTATTTTCCTATCTCCACATGATTTACTTAAAAACGTAATTTATTTTTTTATACAAATAAGTCATTTATAAAATAAAATTGAAACTTGTGGAGCTTAATAAATAAAACTTAATTAGGTGAAGAGTTCAATTGAACAATTTAGACGACCTAAACAATATGTATTTTATATTTATTACCAAAATTTCTTATTTAGACCACATTAATGATTTTTTTATACATCAAACTGATAAATTATCATAAATATTTCTATTTGAAAATAAAAAGTATATTTTGATCCTTAAATTTTTATAAATTGTTCAATTAAATCCCTCAATTAAAAAATTATTCAAATAACTATCAACTGCATTTGATTGACTCCCATATGAAATTGTCTTCTATTACTATCAATATTGAACTAATTTATTTTTATCTATGAAACTCTTAACATGATAATATCTTACCAATGATGGTCAAAAAAGTCAATAATACAAATTTCAATTAGTCCTTATTAGTAACACTAAACTTATAATTAATAGTTGTTAAATGAATAATTTTTTAACGAGAACCTGAGTTAATTTAAAATTAATAATTAAAAAGTAAATTTATAAATTTTCAATTGAAAGAAGTATTTTTATAATTGTTTTATTTGAATAAGTTTATTTAATTTTTTAATATTTTCTTTTATATTCTCAAAGTTTTTCTTTCTATTGTAATTCTATATAATTTTTGGACTTTATTTTTATTTTGAATTCATATTTTATCTTTGAATGATATTTAATCTTTGAACTCACAAAAACCCGAATATTTAAAAAATATACAAAATACTTATCTTTAAAAAAAAGACATATATCTCTTAAATATCTAATTAGTGTAAATTTAAATTACAAATCCCTTTTAAATATCTAAGTGCGAATTTAACTTACAAAGCCACATAATATATTTGTTAACTTCATCTATAAAAATTTTATTTTACACTTTTTACGTTGGTAAATTGCATTATAGCTCTTTTATTTTATTTTTTTAAAAGGAAAAAATGATTTTGGAATTGCTTATTCACTATTCATGTTATACTCGGCCAGCTTTTGTTGAATTCGGATTCAAAATGAAAGCGTTGGCCCAAGACAACGGTTCACACCCAAAAGTTCAAAACTCAAAAGCTCAAAATTTGAAATATGACATCACATCACATCCATTTAAGACCACGAGTATAATTGCATATTTTTCAAACTCAAATTCAGCTCATTTTTAAATTATTAAATTTATAAATGATTTAAATTTGATTCATAAAAATTTTATTTATTATATTTAAAAAATTTAGTTCTATTTCAGCTCATTAACTGATATTAATAAAAATTCGAGTTCATCTTGTTAACTAATAATAAAAAAATTAAAATCGAATTTAATAATAAAATATAATATAAATAAGTATTTAAACGAATACATTCGTAAACTCGTAAACGAATACATTTGTGAACTAACAAACTAAATAATATTAAAGTCGAGTTCAAACTCAACTCATTAATAGTAACAAATGACCATGAATAAACGTTTTTCCAAATCAAAATTCAAATAATTTGCGAGCGACTTAATTCATTTATAGTTCTACATCCACTTCAAAAAAAATAATAAAGATGGTTATAATTTAGCCAAATAGAATGCACATTTTAGTCATTTTATATTAATAACTAAGAATAATTAAATAATTTTAATAACTAATATGTCCATGAGTTTTTACATAATTATTTAGAGTTTAAAAATTATAATCAACCATATTTCAATAAATGTTAATTCAAAACAAATCATTAACACATATAGACTTAATGGCTTTAGTCCGTCTTTTATAATCCATTTTCTAGTTTTCTTGACAGTGATAAGAAAAATAGATATGTTAATTTCTTTTTTTTTCTTTCCCACTTTTAATGAAATTTCTTTAAACTTTTTCAATCAAGTTATCTTCTCATCACAAAAACTTCTATGAAAGTATTACAAGTTGTATTATTATGCTGGATCACTTCTAATAAAAAAAATATTATATCTCTTTATTAATATAATTTCAAATTTAATTTTTATTTGTGTCCCAAAAAAACTTACTCTTTCAAGCTCTCTTATAAAAGAGTTGGTGAATTTTTTTACAATTAAGTAAGAAAAATCATGGAACTTATTCTAATTGTGAATGCTAATAAAAATAGAATTAATTATTATGGTAAAATCTTATCGTTAGATTTATGCAGCAGTGGTAAATGTGTGGATTTGGATTAGATTTAGATGGGTAATTTTGCATGACCCATTTAATTATTATATGGGTACATATACTCATTTAAGCCTAATTGACACTAACCCACCCATTTGCTCATTTAATATATCTCAAATAACCTCCACAATATGTTTGTTAAGATTTTATTTTAATTTCCTAATGTAAGGATAAAATATTTTCATTAATTTGCTTTCGTTTTTTTTTTTCTAATTATTAGTTTGTTCAAAATCAACTTTATAATTTCCATTTGTAAAAAAAAATCAACTTTAGAATTTAATTAACACATCATTTTAATTTTACAGTTACATAACCCTATTTGATCATAAAAAACTTTTTTAAATTTTTTTTTAATGAACATTAGAAATTCATTGCAATTAAGACTTAAAAATTATAAGAAAAATATGAATTTTTTGAATGAAATGTTAATTAACTTAATTTGGAGGCTGAATGAAATTAGCTATTAATTAGTTTTATAATTAATTTTGAGATAAACTTTCATCTTTATTAAAAAAAATAATTAGATAGATAAATTCATTTTTCATTCATTTGCAATCTATATCATCATGTCTAATAAACTTAATTTATAGATGTTAGAACTAAGGTTAAAATAATTTAAATTCATAAATTTTTAACCAAAATTAAAAAATTAAAAAATTAAAAATAAACAAGGTAATTAAAACAATGTTGTTGTTAGTGTATTAATTGTTTTCTTTACTTTATTTGTCAACGACATATGAAAGAAAAAAAATTTATGTATCTTTTTTTTGAAGGAAAAAGAAAAAATTCTTGCAATTTCAAAAAGAGATAAAACTACTAATAATTTTAAAGAAAATGAAGAATGCCAAATTGTTAAAGAAGCTATCTTTTTCTCTATTGAAATTTTTAAACAATATATTTAATTTTTGATAACAAAATAAATTGATAAAATATATATTAACTACAAGTAACTAATTTTTTGGTAATAAAAAAATCAGAAAATATAACATTAAAAATTTACGGGTACATTGATCGAAAATGATGTATATATTTAGTAATTTTTTAAAATCTTTTTAACCAATTTAATTAAAAAAATATTACACTGGAAAATTTTTTAATTTTATTAATTTAATTATGGATTTAAATGGGTACTCATACCAACCCATCAATACCCATATATTAGTGGTTAAAATAATTCAATTTATTGTCCATTTATATTTAAACTATCAATTTATCTTCCATATCCAAATTTATATTTAAACTATCAATTTATCTTCCATATCCTAATTAAAATGGATGAATAAATGGATATAGATAATTTTATCATCTCTAAATTTATTAAAATTAATTATCTATCTATTAAATAAACATATGAAAAATCAGATTTAATATAATTTAGTAACTCAAAGTGCTAAACCAAATTTCATATATATTTATATATTTATACACGCACATAATATTATTATTTTTTTATCAATAGATAATAAAATTAATATTTCATTTCATTAAATCAGTGCAACAATATACAAAAAAAATAGAAACTCCATAATTTGTGTTTTTTAATTTTAAGAGATATACAATAGAAGCATTAATATATATATATATATATATATAAAAGAAGAGTTTTCTAGTGACTAATGTACAAAAAAATTCGAGAAAAAATAAGTATTCGCTTATATTTATATAAAATTAATAAGATAAAAGCATTAATTTCATTTAATTATATTCTAGCTGCTGGATAACAAGTTCCAAAAAAAAAGCACAGACAAAAAAGTATAGGCAATTACAACTTTACAAGCATATTACCAAAATAATAAGAAGAAGAAGAAGAAAAGAAGGTGTAATTAATTACAACACAAACAAAAGCACAAGCAGAAGCAAAGATAATTTCAGGATGCCACGTCAACACACAATCCTGAATCCGTCGTTAATAACGTTTTCTTTTTTCCCTTAAATTAAACAGAATGTCAACGTTTTTTAACTGCCGGTTCCTTCTGCGAATTAAAATACACAGCAGCAACCGGAAGCCCCAGTCCATTTTGGGCAGCAAATTGACGGGTGCTGAAATTGCCCCGCAAATCTGGAGGTCCACTCCTTCCTATCAATCCCCTTCCCTGCTTGAACAGCGCGAATACATACCGGTGAATACCGGTTGGTGGCTGAGGTCCCATGTATGCCACCAACTCATGTCCTAACGTCCAACCCCACAAAAGAAAAAAAAAAAAAAAAACAAACATTATCTCAAATTTATTGAAAAAATGAAACATCAATGAATTTAACATAAAACGGCAAAAACCTTTTGTGGCATCACATCCTTCTGGAATATCCACAACAATCCTGCAAAAACAAAGCAAAGTCCTATAATTCCATCACCAATTCTATATCTAGCTTCTTGATCATAAAAATTACATTTTCACATGATAAAACTTTACTAACACGATTTATAAATGAAGATATTATGGACAACATGGTCCGTGTAAGAATGAAATTACCAGTGGAGCCACTCTCGCCATTTGGGTTCGC
Organism: Triadica sebifera; assembly: GCA_023653625.1. Classification (NCBI taxonomy): domain Eukaryota; kingdom Viridiplantae; phylum Streptophyta; class Magnoliopsida; order Malpighiales; family Euphorbiaceae; genus Triadica; species Triadica sebifera. The sequence continues at coordinate 771,074 of CM042894.1, read as the reverse complement.
TGGGACTTGGAGCATCAGGATCAACCATGACCTAATAATATAGAAAGTGATTTGAATCACATTAAAATTTAACCATTAACTCATGAACATATATAAATACTATAGTTAATTAGCCCGCAAATATACGAACCAGAGTGTAGAGATTGGAGGAGAGGCGAGAACCAAGAATCTGAAGATGGGGTTTCTGAGCAGCAGCGGAAGGCTTGATCTCACAGCCATTGGCGACTTGCTTGGTTCCATAATGAAGAGTGAACTCAGCCACCGGATTGTACATATCAAGAACTTCTCCGATAACTTTCCCGACCACCAGTGGCTCAAGAGATCGAGCCATAACACGAAACGATGATGGAGGAGGAATAGCAGTGGTTTGAGAGACAAGGAGCCACTCACTCTATCTGCACAGACCAAAATTACGACAGAGACATTGAGAGATGGGTTCGTTTTGTTTTTGAATGTTTGAGAGATGAAAATTTAGGATTTGACAAGTTGGTGACACGCAGCCTGAAACTTTTTAGGAGAGACACGTAGATGGCGTACAAGGGAAAGGTGTTCGTGTTTCGTGTGTCTGTCGGTTAGTGAATTTGCTCATGCCGGCGGAATTTCTTTTTATAAGAGGATGACAATTTGGGTCCGCGATGTTCCGTTCCCATTTCGTTACGAATAAACGGATTTTTTGTTTTTTTTTTTTGTGCTGATTTTGGTCTGATTCCAAATTTTTTTTTATTGGAAACTGAGTATACCCATTTCGATATATATATATATATACAATTATTTATATTTTAATATAATTAAAAAATAATAAAATAAAAATATATTAAAAAATATATTTTTTACTTAAATAATTAATTGATTAATTAATTAATTAAAATATAAATATTTTTAATATTAAAAATAAAATAAAAAAAATTTAATAAAAATCTTCAAATTTTTTTTTTGACAAAAATCAGTACTGGATCGAAAGAATATAACAGAATTCAGAGTCTGGAATGGGACAGAAAATTCACTCCAAACCCGCATTGCCATTCCTTTTTTTTTTTTTTTTTTATGTTCGAAACTTCTTCTGCTGTGGACCTCCACCTTTTCGATTTGACGACTTTCATAGTATTTGAAGGATGATTATTTTTTTCTTTTTATCATAAAGAATCAATATAATTTCATTATCTAAAAGTTATTTTATTAATTCATCTTTAGCCAAAAAGGTAAGTTATTTTATTTAAATTAATTTTATATTATATTCAATTATAAATGGAGTTGATATTGAATATTAATCTTGTTAATGAATAAAGATATATATCAAATTTAAGTGCAAAATTTCAATTTATAAATAATGAAATCCTCAATATTCTTACAAGATTAAATTGTTTTTTAAAAAAAACTGATGTTTGGATTCTTTTAATAAAAATTATATACTTTCAATTTTAGGTTTATGATTTCTTTCAATTCAATTTTTCTATCAACTTTCTATCTATTCATAGATAAAATTGGATATTTTAATTTTGGATAAATTACTCTATGCCCTTTGATATTTGGTTGAATACACTAATTCATCCATCTATTTTTAGAAATACATTATAAATCCTTTGGAATTGGTTCCATTAACTAAAAAGACTTTATGTTACTTCTAAATGACATATTATGTTAATAAATTAGATTTTTGCTTAAAATAATGAAAATTAACATAAAATATTAAAAATACTTTTTCACAAATTTGACTTTTTTTCACTTTAAAAATATATTAAAAAAGAATGACAAATTTAACATTTTGGTATCAAGTTGATAACATTAATTTTATTTTTATTTTTTAAGACAAAAAAATGATAAATTTGACATTTTTTCATTTGTAACGGCTAAAATAAATGGAAGTGTAGTGTATTGATAATTATAAGTATTAAGAGAAAATTAAGAATTTTTAGTGTAAATATGGACTCATTTAAAGGTTCAGTTTATGATAATAAAAACATATACTTCTTTAGGAACTTGAAAGAATTTATATTTTTTCTTTTCAAATAAAATTATAGGTTGGGCTTATTTTATGTTAAATATGAAAATTATATTCCATTGATTCACATTTTGAGGCTGATCCACGTTCTTCATCGGATCTCCTCTCTTTCTTTTTATTTTCACTTTTATTCACGTTTTTCTTTTTGTCTTTTTTTTAAAAAAAAATTGTTTCTTCTGATAGGCTTTTATTTATATTTCAATAATATGAAAGAAATTTTTTATCACCTCATTAGTGAATCACAATAATTTTATTTTTTTAAAAAAATTACCAGTATGAAGGGTTAATTTACTCAAAATTTTCCGATGATCAATTTGTCTCACAATCAACTTTTATGTTCTATTAGTACAAAAATTATTTTTTACAGTCAATCTCCTCTATTTCATCATAAAAATACCTTTTTTTTAAAAAAAATCGCAAAATATGTGTGATATTATCCTTAGACCTCACATATATTGATATAATAAATTATAAGAATGTTAAATTATTAATAAAAAAGGATTAAATTAAAGATTAATGTTAATATTTATTGAATAGAAATAAAACAAACCTAGCTATTGCTTCTGTGATGGCTCTTAGTAAAATACAGTTTTTTAATTTTTTTTTAAACAGAAAGATAAAGTTATTAATAGTTGTTTTGAAAAATCTGTATGGGATGGAGTATTAATATTTGTTTGAGACAAATAAATTAATGTTAAATTGGGCTTAATCTAGGACATGAAACTTGCATCAATTGCCAACGGTCTATTTGCTGGGATTTTGCCAAACTAAAAGCCCAATAGTGAGTTTTGTTGGTAAGTTGTCGCATTAATTTGGAACAGCTTTTGAGTAGTAAGTGAGCTACCATTCATTTGGGAAATAGAAATACCTTTTTTTTTCAATTTTTTATTATTTTAAAAAAATTATTTTAGAATTCAAACTCTAATTAATAAGCTGCAGACTAAAGTCAAATTATATAATCAATTATTCTTTTTCAGCTTTTGCCACTGGAATTTCAGTCACGAAAGATATATGATGTGAAGATTTCTTTCAGAAAAAAACAATACTGCATTCGTAAACCTAATTTAGATGCTATTAGAGCATATCTAATTTCCATTGATTTAGGGTGCCAATGGTGAAGGCTAACAATATTTAATTTTGTCTAATTTATCATTATTTTTCTTTTATATCTGACTTCAAAGGTTAATTTTTAATACTCTTATTGACTATTGAGCCATATAAATAAGACAACAAGATATATATATATATTTCAAAGTCAAAATGTCCAAAAATTTGAATAAGTTTGAGGGATATATATTAATTATAGCAAAATCCAAGCTTAAGTCCATTTTCTTGTAAATTTGTGACTACAAATTCTTGCATTTCTTGAAGATCAAGATCATAAATAGACCATTCACCTGAATTTTACTCTCATCTCATTCGGCAAAAATAAAAAGCAAACAATCAGTTCCATTTTTCCCAACAAAATTGGTAGCTTGCCAAGAGAATGTGAAAATTTTCTTAATCAAGCATCAAACTTCATTAGAAGAATACCAAAAATTTGCATCCTCACCTCCAAACTAAACCATCATGGCAACACTTCTCATCGCTTTCCACCAACTCTTCCTTTTAATCTGAAATATTGATACCTTAAAGCCATGCGATACAAGTGTTTGTGAGCCCACTTGGACGTGCACATAATTGAATAATATCAAGCCCACAGATTATATGTGTGAAAAGAATAGTTTCTAATCTAAGAATAGAAAAACTTAAAAAATTCCCATAAAGGAAAGTAGGTAATTACAGAATATCAATCCAATTTACCTAACATCAACACCTATAACAGCTACTCTTTTTACCAGAACCTTGAATAAATATACATCATTTTCGCTGATAAAATTAAAAGGGTACTGCAGACAACAAAACCAAAAGTGAGGGGACTCAAATAAATGAATAATGATTAGGTTTATAGGTTATTTTATTTTATTTTATTTTGGAATGCCTTAGAATTTAAACCATAAAAATAAAAAGGGAAAGAGAGAGGAGAAATATGGGAGAGACAGACAGAAGTTTGATAAGAAAAACTCTTTTGCGTCATATTATATATGAGGGTATTTTTGCCGTTTTCTTATAATTAACGGCAAAATAAGATGGATACTAACAGAAGGACTTAAATATTGTTAACATAACCAAATGTCTAAGGACTAATTCATTGAGTTGTAAAAATATAGGGACGTAAGCATAGATAGTAAAAACCAAAAGATAACTTGATAAAAAAAAATCCCTATTTCTTTTGTGTTGAATTATAAGAAATATATATTTATAAGCTTAGCCTAGCCTAAATTTTAACTTTTAACTTCACAAATTAGGAGTTATAGTCTCGCCTTAACTTAATTATAAGTCAATGTTAAAAGTAGAAAGTCATGAATTTAATATGCAGTTTCTACAAAATATACCAAAAAAAATTGTAAGTCATAGTACAAGATAATAAACACTTATAAATTATTATGTTAGCATTGAAATTTTTTTATTCAAAAAAAGAACAACAGTGTTGGTTAATTTTGGTATAGATATGTAAATGTCCTGAATGCTGAGGTAAGTACTATAAGGAGGGCCTTAGAATTAATTAATTTGTTTATTTTTAAAATTTTCTTGAGAGAAACTAGCTTATATATATAGATCTATCATAGTGCTCTTTCATTTTCAATTTTAAAGGAAAAAAAAACTCTCAGTAAAAATGCAAATGCATGATAGACATAAATTGATACTCTGATTCAAATATGCTACTAAGTCTGGTTATGGTTCGGAACCGTTGGTTCTGCGGTCTCAAAAAATAGGGACCGAACCAAAATCGAGGAGGAGTCGGTTTGGGTTCATGAATTGGCTGTTCAGCCGATTTTTTTAATTAATAACATAATAAATAAATACAATAATATTTCTAAAATATAATTGTTATTTTTTTTAATGAATATATTTTTATTTTTATTTTATAAAAAAATAGTAATATTACTATTGGAACCGAAATTGAGGGCTCCAGTTCATGGGGAAAGGGTCAGGACATGACCCTTTACAACTGAACAATGGTCTGAGTTGGACCCAGAACCAATCTAGCTCGGTCTGGACCAGTTCAACGAGCAGGATCGGCTCGTGGCCAAGCCTACATGTTACTATCCATTGATGTCAATATTACCAATGACGTAATATACAGGTGTAGACGACATTATTATTATTATTATTATTATTATATTGCAAAGGTTATTTAATTAACCTAAATTATATATGCTTATATTGCTTTCACTTAGTTATTACTGTTACTGCTATGCCTATATATATGTAGCATTTCCATAATGACATAATACGGATTCGTTCAAATTTCATAATTTTCTTATCTTTCCCACTGTTAGATTAGAAAATACTGAATAATTATACTTGTGAAAGAATTTTACAGAATATAAGAATCGACCTATTTATTTAAAAAAAGAAAAAGAAAAAGAAAATCTATGCTAAAAATGGGATATAATAGAGTATACTCTGTCTAGTAATAAGCAAATATACATTAGTTAGCTCAAGAAAATCCCAGATATATATAATTATGCTAATATCTCACAAAGAAAAATATCCTTAATATTATGGTAATATCCCCCAAATAAGAAAACCCCTACTTATAAAAGAATTACACACTTTACTATATAATTATACTTTTGAAATAACTTTAAAATATATGTCTATTCTGAAAGCAAGGAAAGTATAATAAATATAATAATAGACAAACACACAATATAAAAAATATATATTAGGTGACTGCTACATGATATATCTTATGCTTAAATCTCATAAATAGATCACTAATTAATATTATACCAATACTTTCTAAATAAATTTTAATAATAACTAATTTTATGCTTATGCTACCAAAGTTTTAGTTTTAATTAGACATTCCTAAGCAGATTGGATTTGTTGTGACGAAAAGGAAAAACAATTAGTTTGTTACATTTAATTAGCATAATTCTTTAACCTCATAACTATGTGCATCATAGGAATATTATACTCCCTTCGCCCTAGGCCTATTTTTTTTAATTTATTCCAAAAAAAGAGCCTACTTTTCTTTTTATTAATATTATTATGTGTTAATCTTCTTTTATATTTGTTATCAATAAATATGAATTATTATCTTAATTTTTCAATAATGTCTTTAATTAATATAGAGTTATATTAGATAATGCATATTTTTAATTACCATAATAACTATATTTTTTAATTTATATAAAGATAAAAACAAACCCATTAAAATGAGGCGGAGAGAGTATTAGAATTTTGTGGATTTCTGTCTATAATTAAGGTTTTACTCATTAATATTATGCCTAATTTACGAAGCTACTGTTATTACTTATTATGCTAATTTTAGTTTCTGGAAGCAATTGAGGTTTGTATTGGGGAAGTCCAAAAGTTGAAAGTTAATTCGGAAGACTACATATAGTTGTCAATGTTCGTTAGATTTTTGGAAAATTTTCAATTGCATGGAACATATATCATCTTATTCTGTAATCTGTATTGTAATCAGGAGACTTTGGGGCGGACCTTTTGAGTCCAATTATTATTATTTTATATAATATAATGTTCAAATTCGTTCAAAACAATTAAGGAATAAGTTAATTTGATAGATTTTCATACAATATTCTCCAAAATCCGCACGGATTTTGAGCAGTAATGCATACCTATTGATCAATTACAGCAATAATAATTAATTGTGCTTACCCTGATGATAAAAGTAAAATTATTTAAAAAATTGGCTTTTTTTTTTTCAAAATATTTATGAAAATAACTCATTTTATTTTAAAAAATAACATTTTTTAATCATTGCATTTATTTTATTACTTTTAAATACTTTTAGCTAATAATTCATATGCCTCATCATGTCAGTGTGACATCAACATTATATCAACTAAAAATGTTTAAATATTAACAAAACCTATAAACTAATATAGGTCTTCATGCGTGATTTTGCAAAATTGAGATATCCAAGTTTTTACCTTTTCCCAAATATAGATCTACAAATATATTAAGTGAATTTTGAGGTATATAAATTTTAATATATAAATTATGTCATTAAATATTTGAACTTTTCAATAAAAAGATTTTAAACTCTAATTTCCAATAAATTTAAAAAATAATAAAAAATTATCAAATGGAGATATGCCACTGTAGAGTGTACACTAATTGGTTGATTTAATGAGTTTGATTTTCGGATACTATCCAATCAAGAAATATTTGTGTTATCTTTGTTAAGCAAATTCAATTATCAAAAGTAATCTAAAGCGGGTGTTTAGTTTAATTATTTGAATCAATTTATCGGATGTTTCAATCTCAAAAATGCTAAAACAATTATAAGCTGATAACTATTGGGCTGTCTTTCTTTTCCTCTTTTTTTTTTTAAACTATTAGGATGTCTAATAATTATTGACTCCTTTTTGAATCTATTTAACATACATTCATAAATAATTTAATTTAATTTTTTTTCTTTAGTTTTATTAATAACAAGCCTATACAAGCAAAAATTAAGATTATAGTTCAGTTGTTTCCTTACTTTTACCCTTGAGTCTCAAAAGGAAACAATAACAACATATATATATATATATATATATATATATATATATATATATATATATATATATATTATCAAGTTGCTTCTGCAACAGCAACAAAAATAGACCAAGAAAACAATTTTCTACCGCATATGAAGAATTAAAGCTAAGATAAAAACAAATCTTAGTCAAATATTGCCATAAATAACCCCACGTAGAAATTTATTTATGACGAATCACTATTTTTTTCCACATTTATGCGTATTTTTCAATACAAGATAATGGATTATTTAAAAAAAAAAAAAGACGAAGAAACAAAGAGAAACAAACAAAGAATGAATTAGAAAGCATGCAAAAACAAAGAAAAAGAATACAAAGACGAAGATATATATAAACCCATTTTGAGGAGTTTACTTATTCACAAACAACGCATTACTTTTTCTTTGGACGGTCGATCCAGAAAACGATATATGTATTTCCCATCAAGTCGGCTTTTAGTCAAAGTATATATAAGAAAATATTGAATTTATTCAAAATCCATAAACTATAAAAATAACAAATAAATATGTCAATTTTTTTTCATAAATATGAAAAAAATTCTCATTTATAAAAGCAAAATCAAGATATTTATGCCAAAAAAAAGGGTAAATGATTTGTCTCTTGTATTTATTATTAAGATCTTTAACATTTATGATTTACACTTTAACAATATAACTTTATCGTGTGTATATATACAAAATTAAGTCGAATTTCCTTTTAGCACACTATAATTAATTAAGTATACCTTTTTTATTTTATTTTGACGTATAAATGAGGTATGGCTTACATGTATGGATTGTGGAGAGAACTTTGACTTATTGAGCCCGTAGCTTGATGAGGGAGCTTCTAATCGTCCGAGTAGAAGTCTCACTATTTAAGAGCTTTACATGTCAAACAATGGCCATTTTTTGACATTTTACGGTATGTTATTGTTCTTATTCTTTGCATATGTGAATTCACACATAGAAAATAAAATTTTATATATTTTTTCATATTTATAAAATAAAAGTAAATTTTACTTGATTTATAAATTTAAGTACGTGATTTCCTTTGGATTATAGGGTTATACTATAGGTACATTCACATCGTGCTTATTCTTTTTGGAAGCTTCCTTTCTCATGTATTTGTATATAAGTTCATTAACGTTTAATTTTCCAAGTTTCAACAAATTTTTGCGTGGTAGTACGTAGTTACAACAATTATCACTAATCATATATAATAATTAATGTACACCAAAATCCTGCAAATTTTAGACTTAATTTCAGCTTGCTAGAATTCAGTTCTGTGAAATCACACAAAAAAATAGAACTGTACTTTTCTCTGCAATGATTAGCCCACCAATCCCAACTTCATTAAGCCATAGTTGCACTAACCCCAACAACCCTGATCAACTGTGGATTGTGAAATAATCGCCGATTATAAGGGAATAATGACTTCTTAACCTATCAATCTTCAAACTGGATAAGACCGATCCCACTCTCACCGAGTCAACTAGTAACCCATTAAAAACCCAAATGGGAGGACCCACCTCTGTATTATTGATCCACGTGTCCCTAAATATGACGTAATTACTATTTAGGTCTTTGGTTTGACACTGAAGCCATTAATGGAGAGAACCTGAGAGGATAGTAAAGGGACAAAAACAGCACAAGACCCACGCCATGATTTTCAATAAAGCTTAAGGAAAAAAAAAAAAAAGAAAGAAAGAAAGAGAAAAAGAAAGAGAGGGAGAGGGAGCGCCTTCCCAAATAAAAAGTCTCCGCTAGGATACCGACACATATGTCACGACCCTAGACTTTAACTAGCAATCGTGCAGCACTAAGACTACCGACACATATGTCACGACCCTAGACTACCGACACATACTGTCCTTTTTTAATTTAATTTAATTTTGAGTTTGTCAAAGTCTATCTTTACCGTACTCCCCATGCAAATTATTACTTTATTTGCGTAACGCGAAAAGACAGTCACCTCACAGGTGGCATGTACACGTGTTACCCCATAAAGCTCCAATTCACGTCGCCGGTGAAGATCGCCGGGATTTGACTATGTGTCGGGATCTCCGAAGCAAAATCTTACTCTCATAATTGTTTATTTTTTTGGTTACTAGAATATTTGAATTTAAAATCATATCAGTAACATTAATTTAGTTTTGATAATTGTTTATTTGCTAACATTCTTCTATTTGGATGATTCATAAGTTAGTCAATAATAAACTATTATTATAAAGTTGATGTTTATAATTAAATTTTTTTAGATAATATTTTGTTATAACTTGATATGTGATAAGGCTAAAAATATTGTTTTTTAAATATTATTATGTTATATGCATGATAGATTGTAATTGCTTTGGTCCATAGAGAAATTCATAGATCAAAATTAGATAAAAATTATATATATATATATATATTATTAATTTACGACAAAAATTGACAGCGGTTGCATCTATTTTTATTTATCACAATTATTGTAATAGTCTAAGTATTTTATTATAATAGTTAAAATTTTAAATTGTTACTAATCTATATATTAACATATAACTAATATGATAGAAGTTTTATATTCATTGTTAATAATCTGTTATATAAATTCTATTTATATGGTAATTGTTATTGATTAAAAATTGAACACTATTGTTCTTTGTTTACTTTGGAATTTGATTTCGCGTTTGGAGGTTGGATTTTTATCTTTCTTCTTGTATAGATGAATTATTTCTCAACTAATCGAACACGAAAAGGAAGCTAATTCTTTATAAATATAAATGAGGATAGAAAATCATATATATATATATATATATAGTTGTTGGTTTTCTATTATTGGATATGAGAGAAATGGAGATCATAGGTATTATTTAATGTTTGATTTACAACTATTTAAAGTAAATTCTAGATACAGTGATGTGAGCATATAATAAGATAATAAAGATATAAATTTCTATTCGAGAACACATGGAAACTTGAAACTTCTATTAAATAAAGAAGAAAAGAAAGAGAAAATACAGGAGCTAGCTAGCTTGCTTGTGGATACAGTAAGTTGAGGAAATTTTAAACAAATTAATTAGTATTAGATTTTACAAGTATCAAGACCAACAAATCCAAAGCCCAGAAAATTTGGAGGGACAAAGAAAAAATTAAATTAAAAAAAGAAAAATAAACCCGTTGATAGATCAATTTAATTAATTTCCAGATTACATAAAGTTATCAACATCCAAAATATCTGGGATTTCAAATTTCAACAAGTTACTACAGTAGCTATCCCTCTCATCTTCAATGCTAGTAGTAGTACTGCTTCCATTGATGTACGTTGAATTTGAATTCAATGGCGTTGGACTTGAAGAAGGCGTAGATAAAACGGAAGAAAAACTGAAATTTTGGTTGCTGTTATTGGAGACCATGAAGCCTGTTTGATCAGACCCATAATAGTTGTTATTGCAGTAATTTGATAAAGCAACATAATCTTGCGTTAAACTTGAAGCAATAATCCCATTATCACATTGACAATGATCATAGTTCAGCTGAGAATTTTGAGGGCTAATTAGGTATTGGTCTACATTAGAAAATGGAACAAAGGAAGAACAAGGCAATATTTCTTCAACTTGGCTTTGAAATTGGTTAGTTTGAAGAAGAGGGTTGTATTGGTTTTCAACTGGGAGATTACTGAGCTGGTTTTGTTGACCATTTTGAGAAATGAAGTTGGGGTTCTCACCTTGAGATGATGATGATATAAGAGATGTGGCTAAACGGAGAAGTTCCGGGTTAACCTGTGGTTGAACCTGATGATGATGATTAACGCCCATTAACCTTGACATGGTCATTTGATGAGATGGGCCATAGATTGATGAACCAAGAATTGAAGAGAGGTCAAGAAGATCTAGTCTTGGACTGTGAGTTACAGGATCAATCCCCATTCTTAGTAGCCTTTTTCTAATGTGGGTGTTCCAATAATTCTTGATTTCGTTATCTGTTCTTCCAGGCAAACGAGCAGCTATAGCCGACCACCTACCATTAATAAAATATACAAACATACAAAGGGTCAGCCTCTGAATGTTCGAACTTGAGAACTCATAGAAAAAGGAAAAGAAAACTTAATTAATAAAGGGGTTACTTGTTTCCTAATAGACTATGTAGCTGTATGATTGTCTCCTCTTCTTCAAAGGAAAATCGACCTCTCTTGATATCAGGTCTCAAATAATTAGTCCAACGAAGACGGCAACTCTTTCCACATCTTTGCAGCCCTACAAAAATATTAAAATATGAAAACACCCAATAATTAACCAAAAGTACAAAAAATGGTTGAAAAAAAAAAGAAAAGAAATATCATTAGAAAAGAAATTAAGTGTACCAGCATTCTTTGGAAGAGTTCTCCAATTGCCATAGCCATGTTTCTGAATATAATCAATAAGTTCTTGATCCTCTTCAGGAGTCCATGGCCCTTTCTTGAGTCCATTTTTGTCACAACAAGGTGCTCTCCCCATGCTTACTAACTTAAGTTGTCACTGTGCTTAGTTATATGTAAGTTTTGTTTTAATTAGGTATAGAGAGGGAATTGAAAGAGAAGCAACAGAAGAAGAAGAGAGTCTGCAAAATAAATTGGAAGCTGCAGAAAGATGGAGTTGTAGTTTCCGTAATAGAAACGTACTCAGTATAAATAGACGAAGCACAAGGATAACAAATGAAACAAATACAAGAATGCGGTGCCGTCCCTAGTCTATCACTATGGCGCGTGTCCCTTCTCTTAAGTTTGAGAAAAAAAAATTGTCATGTCTAATCTAATAATCATAAAATATTATTTATATACCAAAAAAAGGAAAAAAATTCAAAATTTAAATTCGATTTATATATGTATTTTTATAGACTGAATGGTTAATACACTATTACATAAAAAATAATTTTTATTATTCATTTTATATTTATAAAGCAATAATTAATTTTTTACATTACTATATATTATTCTATTACTAGCTGTAAATGGACAACGGTTACCCCTTAAATTTGATAAGATTTTAAATTTATCCATATAACTTAAGATATTTTTCCCTAAAATAAATTTATAATAATCCCTTAAAATTTAATAAGTTACATATTTGTCTGCAAATTAATATATATTTTCGAAAAATATTACTTATATCCTCCTCAAAATCCTTTATTTTCTTTGTTTCTGTTCCTAGGATTTTACTAAAATTTCTTCTGAGTATTACCTTTTTAATTTGAATCTTAAACTTTTATGTATTAATTTTTTTTTTATCATCCTCATAATTTTATTATCTATTTTAACATTTAACTTCACGACCTCCTAAACATAAAATTTTAGAGCCTCCCTTGTAAATATGCATTATTATCTCGTCTAAAAAATTATTTTCTATCATGCAAAATATTATTCATTAACAATAATTAATTAACATGTTTCTCTAATTTTAAATTTGTTCTCATTCTTCATATAATAATTTTTTTAAATTATTTTTACCTATCATTTTCCGGCTGGAAGTGTCACTCCTGACTTTTATGGATTCATATTAATTAGCTGTCACCAATGTTAAATCGACACGTAACCCATATTAATAATGACCTAAATTCGAGGGTTTCTTGATTTTCTCTTGATAACCAGGATTTCTTGATTTTCATGCATGGCTTCACTCTATCTCGCGAAAATGGCTTCAGCTGTTTACTAATTATATGACTTTGTGTTCAGTTATATTTTTTATTTTGTTTCTCGCCATTAATTAAAACCCTATTTTGTCCCTCGATATGTTGATGCTGGGCTGCTTATTTTGAATGTTTCAGGGGCATTTTAGAGAGAAAAATGGGTCATTTTCCAAATGATTGCTTTTGTGATAATACAGAATAAAAAACTGATAATAATCCTAATCATAGAGCATTTAATTCAGTAAGGCAATAATAGAGTTGGGTGTTTGCCAAAATATAGGAACATTTACCTTCACTCACGCATACTGGAAAATTGTTACGTTCCAAAGAAATATAGGAACATTTATTATGCAGATTGTGATAAAATGCTTCTCCTCCAATAAATTTCTAGATAAGGTTTTTTGTTAGCTTGGATTTTTTTTTCTTGTTTTTCCATAAGCTGAATGGTTTATGGATTCTTCTTTTCTTGTTTTGCCATAAGCTAATGGTTTATGTAATGAGATATTATAGATTATGGTACGCAATAATTTCTTTTTTTTTTTTACCGAATATAGCAGCTTGAATTTTAGAATTATTTATTGAGAAAAGTGAATTTAATTGGAGCAATTTTGTTGATGCTTAATATAATAAATTTTCTGCTAAATATGACATAAACTGGTTAAATTTCTCAAAGTATCAATTAATTAGAGATTTATATAAATTGGATTGAATTTCTCAAAGTATCAATTAATTAGAGATGATTTATTTGACCTTAGATGAAAAGTAGTTACGTTTTATGATATATATATATATATATATATAATGGCTGTCAAAAGTCATTAAAGCAATAATACAATGATCATTATATTTCAATGGTCAAATCACTTTAAAATTAATTTTCATTTTAATGGCTGTCAAAAGTCATTAAAGCAATAATATAATTTTATTGTCGATCAGAGTGAGGAAATTACAAAATGAAAATTATTTTTAAATTGATTTGACCATTGAAATATAATTTCAAAAGCAATGATATTTTTTTCATCCATAACTATATGCGGTAAAAATAATAATAATAATAATAGGCATCTCAATTCAAATTGGATACCCATTTTATTCTATTATTAGAGATGCTCTAATTCATGAATTTTACTCTCAATTATTATGGCTACTAAACATTAAATTTTTTTTTGCAAAAACTTGTGTGTGATTGCAGAATTTTGAAATTGAGATTTATCATAAAATAAAGATGTTTGTCAAAAAGAGATTCTTTCACGAAATTAGTAAATTATTTAAGAGATTGGAGATTTAGTCAAACATAAAAAAACATAAGAAAAGTTAAGTTAATTAATTCCGTAAATTGTGTGAACACGAAGGACTATTTGTTATAGCAAATATAGCAGGATGACTTCTGCGAGTTTGTTTGCTCCACCTACTCTGATTTCTCATGTGATCAAACTTCACCCATTAATGTTAATGTCGCCATTAAAAAAAATTATAATATTTGAAATCATTTATTGATTTAATTATATATGTATATTGTGATGTACAATATTTTTTATATTTCTGGTTTTAAATGTGTGATTGATGACGAAAGATTAATTGATTGATCTCCAATATAATTAAGTTGACGAGACTGGCTGAAAAGAAACAAAAACGTTATATATAAATGTAATAATTTAATAACTGGTCTTCTCTACAATAGTAGGGTATATCCCCATTTTGTTGGCATGTATATAGTAAAGCAATTTTAACTTCAATGGCATCGCAAACAATGAAGCCATGAACAAATTCTCCTCTCTTTGTGAGCCACAGAGTGATCTTTCTGTTGATTCGCTGTCAAGCATAACGTCAAGAAACTCATTTTCATTGACTATACACTCATTTATTGATTTAGGGATCGAAATTGTAATTGTTGTTTGAATACTTTTTGCCCAAAAAAAAAAAAAAAACTAAAGAGGAAGAAGAAGAAGAAAACTTTAGCAATGATAATAGTTCTATGCTTAGGGAGACCACCGCCACAAGCCAAAAAATTTCTGCATACATAAAGTTTCTACCTTTTCACATATTCATGATGCTTTTTCCACGATAGTTCACAGTTACAATTCTTCTTCTTCTTCTTAAAAAAAAAAACTTATTTTTGACCATATATTTTATTACAACATACCATTTTAATATATATATATATATGAGTGATTTTTTAATAATTACATTTCTATTGGATATTATTTTTTCAACTATTAGATAAAAAATATAATAATTCTAATAAATTTTATAATAATTATAAATATTTAATTGTTATTTAACAATAAAAATTATGATGGTGGCTAATGAAACGACAACCATTAAAAAATATTATATATATATATATATATGACATTAAGAGACAAATTGAACCTTTTTACAATCAATATGAACCCAAACTAAAATGGCATCTACAAATTGGTGTCTTTTTTTGGAATGAAAATGAAAAATAAAAATGGAAAAGCTAAAAGCAGCAAGAAAAATAGGAAGGTCGGAAAGAAAAGTTTTTAGAGTATTAGCCTAAAGTTTTCCTCCCCCAAAAATTTCCAATTTTCAACACCCGCATTGACATTTTTTTGGCCTAAATCATATCTTTAAATTTATTTGTAAATTAAATTAAAATTTTATTTTATAGACATTTAATTAATTACAAAGACTAACTTAATTTTTATATTATACATCATTGAACTACCGATAAATAAAGATTATTTAAAAAAAGATGAGTAAGATTACAATAGATTTGTAACCTTACTACTGATAAATAAATATTATTTGCACTCTAGCACTTTGTAATTAAAAGAGAATATTGATTAGTAATTAAATTTATATATGGGATCGATCATTGTATAAAAAAATGTGATTCATTCTTAAAATTTCTACTGATTAAGGTAACAGTAAAAACTAAGGCTAACGACATGAAATATCCAATTCTTTTAGTATTTTTGAAGTTTTTAATAATAAATTAGTTCATTATTCAAGTACTAATGTAAAATTAATTAAAATTAAATTGTCAAAATTAAAAAATCGATCGAATTACAAACACACAAAAACGAATTAGATATTTTAAGTTATTGTACCTTATATTTATTATAAAATATTTTTCTTCAAAAATTATTTAACTTAAAAATTCAAAACATCACTAATAATTTATTTTCTTGTTCTGACGGTTTCAACTAAATTACTAAAGCAATGTATGTCTCATCTCAGGCTTTCTTCAATCACAAGATGCATCCTTTGTTTTGTCTCTTCTTTTCTTTTCTTTTCTTTTTTACTTTAAAAAAGAAAAGAAATTGAAGAAAGAGAACTAACAGAAGTGCATTATAATTTTATATTTATATATCAAACCTATCATAATTTATCATACAAAAAAGATTTTTTTTAACTGAAAAAAAAACTTTGTAAAAAGAAATAATTTTTACCTTACATGAACTTAGTATAAATATTTTATGATTATATGACAGTTCGTAAATAAATTTTTGGATAAATATTTTGGTTAATTAATATAGGGTGGCTTGAAGCTGTATTGACATCGGCTGAGCCTCCTGAACAACTCAAAGGGCATTATTACCAATGACAATGATGCAATTTGGATATAAAATATTGGGGATTTTACCCAAAAAATAAATAAAATTATAGATTTGCATGGATGACAATTCCCCATGTACGAACATTCATATTATATTTATAATAATATATTATAGTGTGCTTAAAGCTTCAATTTAATTAATCTGATTAGCTACGTGTCGACATTCAAGATGTTTACCCGTCAAAATGGTTTGGTCTCCATTCTCCAATATCAGACTATCAGGAAGCAGCCACGTCAGCTAATCTGACGTCCCAGAGGCTGTTTTGCTTTCTGAGGACAACCCTTGCTATTTGCTTCATGGACATTAAAAAATGAGTCAATTGTGAAAATATTATTAATTTTCGTTGATTGATAGTTATATAAATATTTTAAAAAACAATTACATGTGAAGATACTGTTAACTTGAATTGTCTCCTTCACCTTTAGCAACCATGCGTTAAATTAATTACTTCGGTCAAATATTATTGTAATCTATTAATTTGTTTGCACCCGTATATATAAAATATATTTATATATATATGTTAAGATTGTTTGATAATATATTCCTTAGCTTTCCTTGTCATTTTTAATGTTTATGTTTCGATTAAATTCTAATAGTTTTAATTATTTATGATAATTTAATTATATTTAATATTTTAATTAATATTTATACTAAATTTTATAATTATTATATATAAAACTGTAACCATTAAAAACTGTTATATATATATGCTATATAAATATGAAATTGATAATAAAACTTTGTTTTTTTTTTAATTTTACAGTATTATTAGCATGGTCTATGAATAAAAATATGAATTGGATGTAGACAAGTAAAATTCATATAATATTAATATATTAACATTTGAAAAAAAAAACAAAACAAAAAAAAATGATAATTGGGGAATGAAAGCAATACTATATGTTTAAGATTAACTAATGAATTCGGATGAGCATAATCTTAGGCTAATGTCTCCGTGCTTGTTGTCAATGAGGCAGATAATTAAACATAATATGTAGCCAAATCAACAAAAATGTGGATTAAGGATGAGATTTTTGCATAAACAAAAAGATTGCTTACATCTTGCACTTGAAATAGTAGTTGCTTGTCCAAATTTTAAGGTTTGCTTAGAAAATGGGTCACCCGATGAAGCAGCCTAACGTGTTCCGTTGACTCGCACAAGTGTACCTACAGAAATTTGGTAGATTATCTAAGTGCTGTTTATGAAATGGTCAATAAAGATGGTCGGATAGAATTTAGTCGGATTAGAATGTATATTTTAATTTTTTTCTATTAATAATTAAATAATTAGATATTTTTAATTACTAATATATCTTTAGATGTTTAGGGTATAAAGATTTTAGTCCGCCAACCTCTTTATTGATGCTAATTATTTTTTTATTATGCACACTGTTCAAGATGGTAATAATTGAGAACTAAATATCATCATTACAGAATAAAGAACATATAGGAAAAAAAGATTTACAGAAGAGTCATTAAGAGACACTCTAATGCACTAAAAAAATAAATGAAAAGGGATAGTGATAATAAATATATATATTTTTTTTAATTTGAATACATAATATTATATCATTAATTTGGCCAATAAAATATATTTATAGATTGATTGAGTAATTCGGTTAAGAAAATTTTAATATAATTTTTTGATTGTATGATAATTTATGATAGGTTTAATCCATAAATAAATAGATTATTTAGATTTATTATAATTAACATTCACAATAACATACTGCAAACACAAAATTATAATAAAATTTTCATATGATACATTAAGTATTAAATATTTATTTTAAATTATATCTATAATTTTTTATTTTTTTCTTTGTAATTAACTAAATAAAAATAAAGAATAATTATCAATGTAGCTCTTATACTATAATTAATTAATAGGGGAATTTAGGAAGTTGAAAAACAGTCTGAATTTCAATGTGCTTTATAATAAAAATAAATAAATACAAAGGAATTAAACATAGTAGTATTAAAGTTTTAATAACCAAAATGTAATAAATATCTAAGTTTAAGGGTGACAACAAGTTTGGATTTCGCAGATACTTATCTGGATCCATTTAAATTTTAATGAATAATTCTATTAGGATTTTGGGATGTGTATGGATAGTAATATATAAATCTGTCACAAATTTAATTAGAGTATGGGTATAGGCCCTCCCGTACCCTCTACCTAAATGAATCCGATTATAATATATATAATGCAATTTATTTAATATAATGGTATAATTAATTATTTTGTGCGTATTTTATTGGTGATGAATTACAAATGTAATATAATTTTTCTATCATAATAAACAATATTTAATTTTATTATTTTAATATTATTGTTGACAAATTTGATGAATTATTTTAATTTAAATGTGTTGAATTAAATTTTATGTTTTATTTTGTAGTAATTTATGGTAGATTGTTTGTATATTTTAAAATTTTTAATTATTTAGTTAGTTTGAATTTTATTTTATTTTAATTTTTTTAATAATAAATGAGTAATTAAGTGAGTTCAGCTATTAATCGGATAATGTTACTCAAAATTATGACGGGTACGAGTATTAGCATTATAGTTTTAAACAAATTTGAACATGAGTATATATAATCAAATTTGAATTCGGCTAGGATATCTTTTCACAGGTATTCTAAGCACTGTTACCCCTATTTAAGTTTAACCTACAGAAATGTAATAAGTATATACTAAGTTTAATGGATGCAAATGTAATAAGTATAAGAGATAAGGTTCAAAATGCTAAAATTACAAAAAGAAAATAAAAGAAAAAAATCAAACACTTATATTTGTATACCATTGAAGAAGTCTATAATAAGCATAATAAAATAATTATACTCATCTAAAATAGCTTTAAATCCAAATTAACCATCAATTTTTCTTTTTCAACCGATTTGGTAGTAAAAAGAATTTTCAAAGACATATATAAAAATTTTATAAAAGTTTGAGGATATATATGCACTTATCTCTAAATTTAATGGATCAAAGTATAATAAGAAATATGGGAAAAGCTCAAACCGAGCTAGAATTTTCAAATCCCTATGAACTGGTCAAATCTAGAATGAATTAATCACATCATAGTCTAACATACTAATTTATCGATTTTTTTTATTATTCTAATTTTTATTTTTTAAGATTGATGAGTTTAAATTAATGGAAGTTCCGAGCTACAGTATCATATTATTATCATAATTGTAACAGCATTGTCCATAAAGTGCAATAACATTATTGTCATAATTATTCCATTATATATATGAAAGGAAAGCTTTCCATACAATGACCAATATAGATGTTTGGAAACTGCAAAGGAATAAATACTTTAAAGTCAATTTATAGAGAGATTAGAAATGTAATTTTATTTATTTTATCTTAATTAATTATGAATATTAATTACATCTTACAACTAGCTAGATTCTAGCCAAATAGCAAGATAATTAAATAAAAGTTGTTTGATTTCTCCAACAAATATTGAATAAATTAGATGATGGGTTTGTTTTGTCTATTTCCTACCATTTACATAAAGATACGGTATCCAAAGCATCTGTAGAAGGCTATCCAATTGTTACTCTAT
Organism: Triadica sebifera; assembly: GCA_023653625.1. NCBI lineage: Eukaryota > Viridiplantae > Streptophyta > Magnoliopsida > Malpighiales > Euphorbiaceae > Triadica > Triadica sebifera. The sequence goes on along the minus strand of CM042894.1, from coordinate 750,668 downwards.
TAAGCTATCCATGCACATTTTTTAATCATCATTATTTATAATATATTTTCTTAGCAAATACTCATTTCGTTACATTCCAACTGTCATTTAAGATTTTTTTCACGAAAATTAATAACATTATTTAATAGGATAATTATAAGTATAAAATGATTATATTACTCTCTTAAAAAAAACTAAAGTAATAGTAAATTATAATTACTATAATAAAACCCATTTATCTAAAGTTGGGGAAAAATTTACTTTTTATTAATAATCTAAAAAATTAATTATTAGAGTGGAACAAATTTTGTTTTTTAATTATAGGACGGTTAGAATGGAAGGAATGAAGGGAGTGAAGGTAATCCTGAGTTGAAATAATAATTAAAGCTATTACTATATAATTAGTAAGAATGATCAAAGTAATATGTTGGTGAAGAAGAGAAAACATCTGGCCTTTGTGAGATAAGTTTGGAAACTCCAAAAACCCAAAAGCTAATTTCTTCGAATATAGCTTGAACGTGGTTAATGGGGATTGGTTCGCTGCTTGCAATTTCACGTGCTTGAGTTCCCATTTATTAGTGCGGCAGAGAAAGAAGGCATACATTTATCGGACAAACATCAATGGCGCACGGCAGAGATAAACCGTACATATTGCAATTCCACAACTCGGTTAATCTTTTCTTTTTATTTTTTAACCCATCCACATTTCAGGGAAGGAAGCATTGGTAGGATTAAATTTTGGACATTTCACCCTTTTTTAAAGGAAGCTTGTCATTAGAGTAGCAGGAAATTCATCAACATAACGTAAAAATTTATATGCCAAAGTTTTAAAATCGATAGAATTAATATTTTTAGAATTAACAGTCGAGTCGATCAGGTGAATTTGTATTGATATCCTTTGGATTTAAGTCAGTTTGAATCACTATTCGTCAGATTGTTTCGGTTTTTAGTGAATTCAAATAGACTCCCAAGTTATGCCTCCTTAGAACAAATTAATTTTCGAATTAAACAAACTAATGGCATGGTGTTCCAAACTCAACTAAATCTTTTTAAATTTTCTTCGAGTTTTGAGCCAAAGTCTAACTAATTTATAAACATGTTGGAGTCAAATTTTTAGATTATATGTAAAATTAACAACTCTCTACCTGTTTAGAATTTTGACAAATAATATTATTTCTCTTATTTAATGTGATAAGCCAACACTCGTCTCTTTCCCATGAAAGAAGAATTCAACAAAGGCAAGGAAGGTAAACAAGCCCAATCACTTGGGCATTAGGGAGCCAAAAATCCACATTTAAGTTTCTTTAAGTAATAGAATATGAGATATATATATATATAGAGAGAGAGAGAGAAGGAAATAGAATCATAAATAAGTGGGCATTGCTTACCTTGCTTACCTCTTTACAATCAAATAACAGAACATCAGATAAATCGTGTTGCGAAAGATGGGCTTCATCATAGGCCGAGCCTCAAATGGGTTAAAGCCCACTAAATCTCTCATGGTAACTCGTCATACGTCATGGCGGATTTCCTATTTTAAATAAACAAACGATGCGAGATTGAACTGACATTTATAGGAATCAAAAATAGGGAAGGGCAAAAATCAATTCTTAATCATTTTTGTTTTTCCAGTCCATCAGGATCAGCTATAGTGATAAACAAATAGAATTTGCAGAATGAACAATACCATCCCCTTGAATCTCAGATCTCTCGCCACAACGAACAAAAATTTCTAAGAGAGACATGATTTGTTGCTAAATAATTGCTCAACCGGAAGCAATAATCTCCAGTATCTGGCTATGCAAGTTGCCATTAGTAACCAGAACACCAACCATTGGGAATATAATCCTTTTTTTAACTTGATCTGCTGTAAAATCAAGTTCGTTTCCTTCCCAGTCAGTCACCCGATCATATGGGAATATTTCATTAGATTCAATAAGTACGCTATACTCTTCAGTTATTTATAGCATCTTCAATATTTTTTGTGAGATCCATTTAAGGAGACAAGAAGAGAAAACAAAAAGGAACTGGAATATGATTTCCAATGAAAGACGAGATCTTAGTGGGATTCATCACTTGTGAGTTTCCACTGCCTACAAAGTTATAGTCAGCAGTGATGTTATTTTTTAGAAGAAGAACTACAGAAAAAAGAAAGAAATGTGAAAGAATTTAGAGAATATAATAGTATACGTGGAAAAAGAATCAAAACAAATAAATTCTTCTAAATTAGCACAAGAGCATAAGGAATAAGAGCCGGTTGTGTTTGAGATATTAGAATCTCGATAGTCAAATTGCTCCATAAGACAAACAGGTTGACACTTATAGTATATTATGGAGAAATGTTGCATATTATTTTTTATGAGATGTTAGAGTGTCATCAATTCTCTAAGAAATAATAAACAATTTAGATATATATCAATGATGACAACTGTGGAAAAAAAATAAAATTTTTTTATAAAAATAAAACTTGGAAATTTGTTACATTACCGCAACAATGAAAATATATTGATAACAAATGAGTGTATAAGATTAAATGTAATAGTGAAAATTAAATGATGCGGTATCATGCAAGATTGTTAATGAAATAATATGTTCAAATATTAACTTCATTTAGATATTTTTTGCACGTATTAATACTTACAACCATTAGAGTAGTTCTAGTAATGCGTGTTACAATTAATTTACTTTTTACACAATTAGATATAAAAACAGTTTTTTTTTATAGAATCTTGAAAAAGAAATTTATATGCTTCAACTAGAAGGATTTTGTTTACAAGTGTATGATAGAAATAATTTTATCATTTTGTTTTCATTTTTCAGTAGATATTTATCTTATATTTTCCAGCAACCAAAAATTGTTCATTTACATTTATTTGACAGAGCTGAGTAAACTATTCCCTTCTATTGCTTTAGTGGCAGAATAGGTTTCTATTTTTTACGATAAAATAATCTAGTGGATTTTGTGGTAAATGTGGTTAATGACAAAGCGAGCTCTAGTGATAAGCCATTGGAAAATGTTGATGCCTTGGAAGCAATTGACAGAGGAAGGAAGAACGACTGTTTATTGTACAAAACCGGCCACATATTTGGTAAGCAAAGCTCAAGCAAATTTTATTTTGAAGCAGTCATGTAAATGGTAAATTTATATATTAAGTATACCCTCTAATGCATGTAATTGAAAATTCCTCTGTTTTCTAGAATGGGAGCTGTGATTGTTATCTATTGGTTCCACCTTATAGTTTGCTATGCAAGGGCAGATCAGTTTTTGCATGTCCATAAAGCAATTATACCTTTTTTTTTATTATTATGACATGGTATATAAATTCAATGCAGATACTAGATCCAATTGATGGCATAAAGGATTTGTTAAAGGAATTGTTTTGAAAATTATGAGTAAGGTTCGCAAGTAATAATTATGAAATGGAATATCTATTGTAAATTTGTATTTGTAAAATTAGAATTTTAATATGATCTTAAAGGTTTAAATAAAAAGAAAGAATCCCAAACCAAGGAGCTTTCAAATAAATCCGACGTTATCACCTTATCCCAAGTATTCTCCCCATCGAGAGGACACGTGTCGTTGACCCACAGGATCACACGATCAATTGACCTAATCGGACGGCCCCTAGTTTCTTAACCCATTATAGCAGGTTGTTTTGTTTCTAGATACCTGGGTCTCTCTCTTCTCCAATAAATCCACGAGTTTAATCTTGGAAACTAGTCTCTTGTGAATTTTGTCAGAATCAGAGATTTATGAGCTTGAGGCTGATGAGCAGGATGTTGTATCAGGGACTGATGAGGGTGATGCAGGGGATGAAAGATCAGGGATCCAAGTGTGATTCAACTCTCAAGTCTTTAAGAGATTCTGCTTCCTCGTCAAAGCAAGCGAGGCTGTTGTCTGGTGATTCCGGAGGTTTCAAGGCTGCCAAGAACGACAAACTTAAACAGGCTGAGGAGTCTCTTAGGACTGTTATGTATTTGAGCTGTTGGGGTCCTAATTAATTGGTTCTTCTCTTTATTCGAACATCAGATGCAACATATTTTCCTGCAGGAAAAATTAGAAACTTGTAAATTGTAATTCCCCTTCTGTTTGTATATTGTATATAACTTTGTGGAGTTGTAGTGCAGTCTCTGTAAATGCCACAGCTAAATATTTTTGTTACTGTATAAGGTCGTTTTCTTAGCCTTCAATTGTTCATTTTTCTTATGGTTTTGCATATAAAAAAGAAGACGATCGAAGAAGAAGAAAAATCAAACGGGTGATTTCGTGTCTGATCTTATCAGATTTAAGTCAACTTGAACGCATAAGAAGTTTGAGCTAATTCTGATTTGAATCACTTCGCATAATTAGATAAACATGTTTTCAGTTCATTGACCAGTTCAAATTAGTGAATCAGGAAGGCTATGGTATATCAATCCCAAAATACAGACAATAGATTTATCTTTTCATTATGTGTTGTAAATCATTATTTTTTTTGAAAATATAATTCATTTGTTTTATTCTTTGTTGTGCCTTTAATGACATTAAATTAGTACGCCTTATTAATGAATATTATGATTATCATTTTTTTTAGTTTCTCATTGTATTCCTAATTAATATATAGATATCATATTAATTAAATTTTTTTTAATCTGTATAAAAATAAGAGTCTACCTATTTTTATGCAACAAAATTAGTGTTGGGTTTTATATGGATATTTGAGAGACACAATAATTACCTAAATTTGATATATGATAAATTAATTAATTTAATTGAATAATAAATTTTCACCCATACAAAATTCTTTTATATCTCTTTTATTCATAGTTTGATTGACTAGACTACCGATTGGATCGAAACAAAAGACTTTAATCCGACACTGAAGGTTTAAGAAGTAAGAACATATCGTTAACATGCATATGGGCCACTCTAATAATTAAGGCCATGAAAGGGCCCAATCCGATTTAACTGTTACAGATATAAAAAAAATTCTTGAATTATCCAAATTCCATTCTGCATCTCCACCACATAGAGGAATCTGCACATAATTATTGGCACCAAAGGGATACACATTTCTTAACTCAGAGATAAAACAACAATATGATATCTCTCAAACTTTATAATGCCTATCAATCACCATTTCTCCAAAGAGAGATACCAAAACAATCCATTTTTGCTCCAAACAAATTGACCCATAAGAGAAAACTTGCAGTGATAGGGTGCAGCGGCCAAGAGCCACACAAAAACAAGACAGAAAGCAGAAGTTTCTTGACTCTTGAAGAAGCTGGTCTAGTTGAAATTTCTGGTTTAAGTACCCATGAGCGGTTCCTGTGCCGTTTAACGGTAACATTTTTCTCACTTTTTCATAATTTTTTAAAATAATTTTAAAGTGATTCATAGTCTAGGAAAACAAGGTGAGTGTAAATATTTGTAATAAATGTGTGTTTGATTTATGTGATTTCAGATATCGTCGTTGAATCTTTTGCGTGTGATATCGGAGGATGAAGGGTGTGCGATTGAGGAGCTGAATGCTGGAAGAATATGTGATTGGTTTGTTAAGGATAAGCTGAAAAGAGAGCAAAATATTGAGTCTGCAGTCCTTCAGTGGGACGACTTTGAGTTCCAATTTTGAGCATCTTAGGTAAAAGTTTGTTTGGTTAATGGAATGAAATATGTATGAAATATAATAACAATTCCTAAGAAATAAAATATTTAAGAATAAAATAGTTATTCCTAAATAATTTTGATTTTATGTTTTGATTCGTGAGTTTAGATTAACTATTTCTATACAAAATTACAGTTAAATATAATATTATATTAATATGTACATAGTAATATTCATAGTGATGGTGGTTTTATAGGTGATGATTATGTTGAGAACAAAATTTAGAATACACAACTCTAAATTAAATATATCAAAGAAGAAATTTAATCAAAATTTTGAGACACAACAAAAACTTTAATAAACTAGAAATATTGCAAATCAACTCTCACAAACACTCAAGACTTATAGTCTTTACTCTTGGATGATTTAAACCTTGAAAGTGTGTCTATTTATAGGCTCAAAATTTAATTCACACCATACATTTGTTCAAATTTTCACCACACATTTGTTCAAATATTTGGTATGGTAGGTATACTTAATATTGACTTAATTTTTCAACAAATTAGGTGGAAATTGGTGTACCTAATATTTGTTTAATTTTTCAACACAATAAACTTAATTTTTCAACAAATTAATGGTAGGTGTACCTAAATTATTTTGACATTGATTTTTAACACTCCCCCTCAATGTTAACTCTCATTCTCTGTATTATGTCAAGCTGTCGACGAAATATTTTGAATTTGCCTGTACCTTTCGATTTACCCATCTGGACGACGCTTTATCTGGTAAACTCACTTACAGGATATGGGTTTCACATCTTTTGACTTTGACACCAGATCCCAAGTTTGATTTTGCTCAAGTGCATCAATCTCTTCTTTCATAGCTGTCATCCATTCTTTGCATGTAGCATACTTCGACAGACTTCTGCAAGATGTCGGTTCTTTCTCTCAGCTACACCATTTTGTTGCGGTGTGTTGGCATAAGTGTATTGATGACGTATTCCACTTTGCCTTAGGTATTGAGAGAACTCACTTGAGCTATATTCTCCCCCGTTGTCTGTGCGTAAGCAACGAATCTTCTTTCCCACTTCTCCTTCAGCTGACTCTCTGAACTCTTTAAATTTTGAGTCTGTGTCAGATTTTTCTTTCATAAATAAAACTCACACATGTCTTGAGAAGTCATCAATAAATGTCACCATGTATTGCATACCACCAATTGACGGTTGCTTAACTGGTCTGAATACATCAGAGTGAACTAACTCTAATGATTCTTTTGCTCTAAACTTTGATTCCTTGTATGGCAGTTGGTGTGCTTTACCATATTGACATAACGCACAAACTGTGTCTGTTCGCACATCAAGTTGAGGAAGCCCCTTAAGCATTGACTTCTTCATCATCACACTTAGCTTGGAATAACTAACATGACCTAACCGCATGTGTCATAGATCTGATGTCTCATTTTTCCTCGTCCTATCTACATATGCTGATTCTGCTGACATCACGTAGACAGACTCCAATCGTCGCCCCTCCATTGTTGGTGTTTCTGAAATTTTTAGGTCATGATACACCTTCACATCTTGAGGTCCGAACAAGACGTAATGGCTTGATGATGTTAATTGAGCCACAGATAATAAATTTTTCTTCATTCCCGGGACATGGTAAACATCTTGAAGTGGCACCTGGTTAGAATTATATCGAGGTGTAACTATCGTCTTACCGATATGAGCTATCGGTAACTTTGAGTTATCGGCTGTCACTACCACACGACCTCCTTTATACTTAGATAAGTTTTGCAATTTTTGTTTGTCACCAGTCATATGATTTGAGCAACCGGAATCTACGATCCAGTCATTTTTGTAGTCAATATGTTCTGATGTTGTTACCGTGAAAGCTAATTCTTCTTCCTCCATAACGAATAATGCCTCAGCATCCCAACTATCTTCGTTATTCTCCTTAGAACTGGAAGTAGCAGTGTTACTTTCAATAGATTTTTTCTTAGTTCAACAATCTTTCGCCATGTGACCCATCTTTCCGCAGTTGTAACACTTTCCATCAAACTTTTTGTTATTACCGCGATTCTTTGAAACTCCCCCTAGACGAGAGTCTCCCTTGTCATTATTCTTTTTAGATCCAGTGCCAACGTACCGCTTGAAAGTGTCTTTGCTTTTGCTGGTAAAGAATACTTCCTCCTCACACTTCAGCGAGACTCCTCCCATTTACTTAGTCATAGCTTCCTGACTTGCAAGCAAATTCTCAAACTCAACAAGTGATGGTTGTGTCGGCCATCCCTGTACAGCGGCAACGAACCCGCGGTATTCGGGTCTCAAACCATGGATAATTATTCTTTTTATCCTGGTTTCTCCAATAGGAGTTGTTGGATCTAGCTCTGAAATTTCGCGGCATATTGCTTTCACCTTGTGAAAATATTGGGCAATCGTCATGTCACGTTGCACCATTGATAGCAAATCGTTCTCGAGAAATTGCAGTCTTGTATCATTATTCTTTGAGAAGAGTGTAACAAAAGTGTCTCATGTTTTCTTTGGTGTTTTGGTATCTCGAATGTGCTCCAACATTTCTTCTTCAATTGTGGTTTTTAAAGCAAACATTGTTTTGCCTGCTTTAATCTTCCACTTTCGCAAGACATCTTCTGTCGTTGGTTGTATAACTTCACTACCACCAACAATCTCCCAAATGTCTTGACCTTGTAGGTAAGACTCCATACATGTTGCCCATGTGTTGTAGTTTTTGCTGTTGAGCTTCTTGATTCCTCCGACTACTTGAAGGTCACCCATCGTATCGATATATTTTTGATTATACCGAACAAGCTTGATCAACAAACTTTCAGTGTGTCAAACTTTTCACGACTTAAGATAGCTTTACTAATAACGATATCTGATTGTCCCTCTCTGATACCAATCTTCAAGAGTGAATAATAATTTAATTTATTTTCTGATGTGGAGGATCCACTTATTAGTGGCAACCACAGAACATACGATAAGTAAATATTAACACTCAAGTTATGCTCTGATACCAATTGTTGAGAAAAAAAATTTAGAATACACAACTGTAAATTAAATATCTCAAAGATGAAATTCCATCAAAATTTTGAAACACAACAAAAACTTCACTAAACTAGAAATATTACAAAGAAATCTCTCAACTCTCACAAACACTCAAGACTTGTAGTCTTCACTCTTTGATGATTTAAACCTTGAAAGTGTACCTATTTATAGGCTCAAAGTTTAATCCACACCATACATTTGTTCAAATGTTCACCACACATTTGTTCAAATGTTTGGTATGGTAGGTATACCTAATATTGACTTAATTTTTCAACAAATTAGATGGAGATTGGTGTACCTAATATTTGTTTAATTTTTCAACATAATAAACTTAATTTTTCAACAAATTAATGGTAGGTGTACCTAAATTATTTTGACATTGATTTTTAACAGATTAGTGGTAACGGATAGGTAGTGGTGATAATAAGTACATAGATGGTGGTGGGAGGCAATGGTGCTGGATGGATGGTGGCAGTGGAGGTAGTGGCGGGATGCTGGTAAAATATATTATTTCATAAATTGTAAAATAACTATTATTTAATTTTATGGAATAGAAATAGGTATTTCACAAAATTAAAAAATAGCAATTCCATAAAATTATTATTACCGGTTAAAATGTGAACCAAAATTTAGAATAACTATTCTACATGAATAATTATGTTATTCCATAACTATTCCATAAACCAAAAATTCATAATAGAAATCAGAGGTTGGCTTCTTTTTCTCTTACCTCAATGGTACGTACCATCACTACACCGACGAAAGTATCATCTTCAGCTGATTGAACCGCCTCCAAAATTATACTCTCAGTAATGTCACGCCATTTATTCATCCTTGTAAGAACAACATATAATTTAATATGTAAAAGCAGCCACACGTAAAGAAAATAACAACAATATTTTTTTAATATTTCAGGCCAGATCATTTTTCTTCAAACAAAGAGAAAGTTATTGATTGCATATATATAGTTTGAAAGATAAAAACATAAAATCTGTATTTTTTTTAAAAAAAAATATGCTTATAATAATCAAACTACAATAGGTTTGCTGGTTATTGGATGCCATTCATGGTTATTTATGTTTGATCGTCGCTTTTATTTTTAATAAAGCTTTAAGAAAATTTATATGTTATCAAAAAAATTATTGACATTTGTGTAACTTTTTGTTTTTATTATATACATTTACTTTTAATGACTATTTCACTCTTATATATAGCCTAATTTTTATAATAGAAAGAGGATATTCACTAATACACAATAATATTTTTTAATTTTAATTTGTATCATTAATATTTTCTAACTATATTTTATGTAACAAAAATATCATCATTATATGTTTTTACATGTTTATAAGTCATCATTATAAACTTATACACCTTATCACCACCTACATGAAATATAAAAAATTTTGTTAAATAATTATGCTTAAATAAATTTTTTTGTACTTTAGTGGTAATATGAGAATCACACAATAAAATAAATGAAAAAATCATCTAAACATAACAATTCTTTTAAAAATATATTTTTTTTATATAGACGATAATGTGACACATAGTCATCAAATATATTTTATATAGGTGGTAATATAACATCTAATCATGAAAATAATTTATAAATCTATAAAATATGTAAGAGATATATTTATATTACATGAATTAAAGTTAAGATATATTATTTTAAATTTAAATAAAAAATATTAATGTGTAGTTGTGTCAATTTAAGGGACTGAAATTTATTCCTAAATAAGAATAACGGCGATTCCGAATTCGATTATATATATATATATATATATATCGGAATCAGTTTAAAATTATAATATTAATATCCATACATATCATAAAATCCGATTAATATTACCCGATTAATATATGAAATCCAATTAATTACTCGTTTATCATTAAAAAATTTAAAATAAAATAAATTTCAAACTAATTGAATAATTAAAAATTTAAAAACATACAAACAATCTACCATAAAATCACTATAAAATCAAATCAAATAAAATATAAAATTTAATTCAACGCATTTAAATTAAAATAATTCATTAAATTGTTCAAAAATAAATATTAAAATAATAAAAATAAATATTGTTTATTATGATAGAAAAATTATACTTCAAATTTCAAACTCTTATTACATTTATAATTCATCAATTAATAAAAATATATAAAAAATAATTAATTATTTCATTACATTTAATAAATTAAAATATAATAAATTGTATTATTTATATATATAATCGGATTTATCGAGTAGCGAATATCCAACTACTTCTACTCGTACCCTACCTAAATTTATGACAAATTTAAATATTATTTTCTAAAATCCTAATAAAATTTTTTATTATAATTTAAACAGATCTAAATAAATTCAGATACCCACAAAATCTGTTTTCACTGCCACATTATCCCAAAAAAACACTAGAATACTGAATTCAATTTTGAATTATAATATGGGGAACTAAAATGCTTTTTAAATATTAATCTGAAAAGGATATTAATGGAGTAAAGTTATGGAGACAAATGTTAAAATAAATATCTTGATTGACTGGACACCAAATTTGCCTCGACTCTTGCCGTGATTGACTGGACACGATACATTATGTAAGAATATTTAATTATTTAAATATTTTTTTATATATATTTTCTACATCTAGTAAAACAAATTGATAAAATGGTTAATTGTTTGATTAGATACTTGTTACTTGGTTTAGAAAAGTTTTCATAATTTTATTAGAAATTTTTGTTGACTGGATTAAGTACATGTCTCCATTTATAAATTAAATTAATAATAAATTATTATATAAAAATTAATTCTTACTTCATAAAGATAATATTAATTGTTAGAAAATTATTTTTTTCAATATGACATTACTTTATGAATAGAGATACAAATCTAATTTATGGAAGAATTTTTCGTTATTTTATTCAAAATTTCTCAACTATCCTTATTAAATTACAAATTAGTCATTTTGTTCTATTTGAAGTGTCTTTTAAGATAATTGCACAATGTTTAAGAAAATAATTCAATAATCTCAATTGTAATTTAAATAGTTATAATTAATTAGATTATGGTTTTATCAACTATCTAAATATCTCACTCCATTAATTATCTCCTCTATTATATTGGCGATAATGAACTGAAAATGACAAAAAATAATGGTGAAATTGAAAAAAAAAGTACTTTCTTAATTTTTTTTAAGAAGATACTAAAAATAATTTCTAAAAACACAATGAAAAATAAAAAAAAGGAAGCACAGGAGTATATTGCATGATATTAATAATTGTCTTGTGTTTACTATGATTAAGATTTTATCATTAAAGAATAGGTCCAATTAAAATTGATTTTTAAATTTTCATTAAAGTTTCTATGTCCTCCTAATTAATCTAATAATGAAATGTGAATTATTTATTTCATTAGGGCAATAAAATTCTAATTAATTCAATAATAATGCCCACTTTGTTTTTTTCTAATTAAAAACTAAAACTACTTTATTTAAGCAAACGTCCCACTTGCATTAAGGACAAATTTCTATATGATTTTGGCCCAATGTTTATCAATTAAAAAGCATGATTTAAGCAACTAATCCCACCAGAAATGTTTCGTCTAGCAAAGTCAACTGCCCACGTCAACGATTCAATCATCGCCCAATTTTAATTTTTTATAAAAATAAATTTAAGCCATTGGCCCATTTTCGCTTTCAGGCGGCAGCAGAAAGCTCAGTCACGGCCACTTTCTTCCTTCTAGACTTTTTGAACCGTACGCTCATTCTGCCAACAACAATATCCCCGTAATACGTAAATTATATGCAGGATCAATTATTTATTTCGAATTACTTTAAAATAGTGTTTGATTTATCACACTTAATTTTCTCGTCAACTATCCAATTTCAAAGGAGTGTTTTCCAATAATTTAAAACTACCTAGCCATAACTATATAAAGAGAAGTAACAAACGGTCAAACACTATTAATATATGAATTCAAAATTTTACTAAGCAAACGAAAATTTTCTTTCCAATCTTATTGGACTGGATATATTGGTTCAACCAATAATTTATTCATTTTGTTTCCGGATGACATAGTCCAATGACTCCATCTTTATAAAATGTTACATTTTGAAGATAGTTGGATATGTATTCTTTAACTACTTGATGGTCATGTCTTTCGTTCCGACGTAAATAATAAATATAATCACCTACATCAAATAATCGCTCTATCTTAATAACTATATTGATTCATTTTTGGCCTATAAATATGAAATTTTCTACTCAATTGAGCAAATTTAGTTTTTTATTTTTATTTACATACAGGAAAAATGGAGTTGAATTTAAATCTAGTTCAAGTCGATAAATAAATCTAATATCAAACTATATATGTAGATTATAGCAAACTTATTCTAATATAACTTATACAAAATTTTCTATTTAATCTACGAGCATGAATCCTCTAAAATTTTCCTACTCACATTACTCATGAAACCTATATAAACTTAGAACATACTCAAGATTCAAATACTTCTTGACCAAGTGCCTTCCATGAACCATGAAACACGCCCCCAACTTGGAACCTCTAATAACCATGCTATTCCAAATATGGTTACATCTTGACCCAACTAATCTACCCTAGCTAATTCACAGCAGTTGAGCCGCAATCCCAGCACTACCCCATAACCCATCCCCGAGCAGTCAAAGTCTTAATTTCAGCTCTCCAAGACTTTGCATTTAGCCCGTCGGGTACAACCTAATTCAACGCTCACGACTGCGATCCACAATCAAACCCGCCATACTAACAATTTGAGCCATTCCTTAACTAATTCTGCCAAATAGCCCCATTGCTTACAGACCCTCTAATTGTCGCTCCTAGATTGAGAGCTTATTTTAGTAAAATTGATTGATAATTTAATTGTATCCGGTAATTTTAGTAGTTAAAAATCTAGTAATTAATAATTTAACTAATTAAATCAAAATTATTTAGTAAAATTAATTAAAAAATATAAAAAGATATGCTTATATTAATAAAAATACTATATAAAATATATTTAAATACATAATACAAATAAATTATATAATATATATGTATATTAAATAATTTAAAAATTATATTAATAATTTAAATCCAATATAATAAATATATTCATCCCTATTATCTAACATTTTATATATATATATATATCAACCTCAAAAATAGAAAAAAAATTGATGAAAAAAACAAATACCTATCATTTGGGCAAAAAAATGAGATATAATGGGAAAAAAAGTTATAATATATTATTTTCTAAGGTGAATGCTAGTTCTATTAATTTTTTTTGGAAAGATTATAATCTAATTTTTTTTCAAATAATATATTTTACAAAACACAAATTATTGGTTTAAGTAGCTTAAATTTATAGTAAAATTATATTATAATATAGATTATAATCTAGTTTTATTTTTCCAAATACTCCCACAATCAATGAAAATCACTGATTAGTTTTTTAGGATTTAGAATTAAATAAAAAAAATATTTCAATTAAAAAAAACGAGATTCCAGAAAATTTCATAATAAAATTTGATTTTTTATTTGAAGAAATGCGGAAAATAAATGAAGTACATACTATTAATAGCAGAGATTAATTAAAATATTTAAAAGGTTAACACATTATATATACATATAGTGTATAATTTTTTTTTTAAATACCACATATCATATCATAAATACCTACTTAAAAGTGTTTTTTTTAGGGTCATGCTCCCTCATATCTCCAAAAACATCTATTTACTGCATTCAAGGTTTGCAACTATTGTTATTTGTTAGTAACCCTGAAACTTTTTCTTATAGCGATTAGATTTTTTTTATCTTTTATTCTTTTAATTATTTTGTGTGATGAAAATCTCTCCATACAGATCTTGCAAATATTTTTTTGAGATTATGTTAAACCCTACTAATTTTGTAAAATGAGAAAATTACTATTTATTCTTGAAATTTGATCTATTGTACTACTATTTTTTGAGTTTAAAAAATTATATAATTAGTCCATTATGTTTTATTTATGTGAAATTATGTAAATTTTTTGTTAAATTTTAAAACATTTATAGTTAATAAGAAAAAAAATATTCTCTTTTGTTCAAAAAATACTAGTATAATAAATTAAATCTTATGTGGTAAATAGTAATTCTTTTTTTTTCATTTTACTACATAAATCTAACAAAAGTATATATTAATATAATAAAATAAAATAAAATAACTAATTGTATATAAATTTTAAATCTTAAGGAATATTAGCATATTATTTTTATAATTGTGCTTGCAAGACTAAAGAATAAGAAATGGAATTGTTTAGGGTTATAAATGAATAAATTCGCTTTCAAACTATTCAGATTTTGATTTGAAAAAAGAATTCATTTGAAATTATTTATTATTGTTAACGAATAGAGTTCGAAATTAAATTATAGCTCAAAAATTTTATTGAGGTCGAACTCAAATCTGATCTCGAAAATCTAAATAAGTTTTTAATATTGTTTGATTTATCAGCTTGTGAAAATTTTAATTTACGAGATTGTAGTTATGTTTGTTTAAAAAATTCGTAAATGTGTTTGTTTACGAGCTCACGAACATATTCGTGAATATATTTGTTTAAAATATTATAAATATATTTATTTAAAATATTGCGAACGTATTTATTTAAAAATTCGGGAATATACTCATTTAGAGTTCGTTTATATTATATTTTGTTTTTCGAATTCGAATTTTTGTCATTATTAGTTAATAAACTAAATTTATGTTTTTGTTATTATTAATTAATGATTCAAACTTGAATTTTTATCATTATTAATTAATGAACAAAATTCAAAATTTTGTTATTATTAATTAATGAGTCAAATTTAAACTTTTGTCATTATTAATTAATGAATTGAATTCAAACTAAACTTGTTAAATATAATAAATGAATTTTTTTAACCGAATTCGAATTGTTTGTGAATTTAATAATTTTTAAATAAGTTAAATTTTGGAGTAAATTTGAATCTGTAATAAATTTAAAGGAGTTAACTCACCGTATTATGTACGGTTCGTTTCTTTTGCAGCCTAGAATTGGTTAAAAAACACGACGAAGTTTAATCGTGGATGAGAATACGTTGTCAGGCGCGGATCCGAATACAACTAATCGAACCCAATGAAATACTATCTTTAAAGTCCGACCATTCGCTCTCTCTCTCATCTTCAATTCGTCTCTCTCTCTCTCTCTCAAACAGGCAACCACCTACCTGGAAACACTTTCATAATTTCATCCCTACAACAATAAAAGCTGTTTCTCTTTCCTTCTTCTCTTCATTTCCTGTAAAAAAAAAGCAGCGCAGAAGGTAACAAAGAGACGACGCCGTACTACATGCTCTGAGACGGACACAAATTGGAACCACTAATCATGGCTATCGCTGACCAGAAGTCACCGTCTGATAATATTAATGGTAATTACAACAAAGTTTGGGGATTCTTCAAGCTGCCATTTAGAGCTACCAACGCCAATACGATGCCGTCTTCTTCTTCTTCTTCCTCAACTCATCTGCATAACCAAAATAACGGACAAGTTGAAGGATCCAATGCTCATGCTTCCAATTCGGTGTCTTCAGTTGCCAGATCGCTTTTGCCAACACGGCGTCGTCTTAAGCTGGATCCTGCTACTAAGCTCTACTTTCCTTGTAAGTCTTTTTCTTTTTCCTTACAGGTTTGCAGATTAATTTCGATTTTGCTGGTCTGATCTATTTTCTTTTGGTTGTGATCGCTTTTAAGGTGTTGTATTTTACGTCAATTTTATTGGAGTTTAGCTTTTTTTGGGGGCTAAAAAATCTGTTATAGTAATTTGTGATTATTGCTTAAAATAGATATTGCGTTTTGAGAACATATTGGTGTGCAATTGTTAGAAATATTCATTTGCCTTTAGATTGTTGTTAATTTAAAAATAGAAAAACTTGAGCCTTTCATCTAGTCTTCAAGAATCCTTTGAGGAATCTCTTTTCTTCTTCTTCTTCTTCTTCAGCTACAATAGGTACCTTTCACCGGAGAGAATTCGATTTTTTGCCTGTTCTAAAATGATTTTTATTGGAGAAATTTCCTTCTTGAATAGCTTGGAGACTTGATTGTCTAATTTTAAAGATACCTTTAAACTTTCATTAAAATTTGGGAAGGATTCAGAAAAAATATGAGTCAGGTCATCTACTAGAGTCGGGTGTAATGTTCAGTAAAGGGCACATAGATGCACGTCTTTTTTGGATATTATGTTCTTTTGCTGGCTAGGTAATTGGTTAGTTGCAAATTGTTGTACCAAGGATAGGATAAAAAACCGAATGCGTTGCTAAAATCTGCTAGTTTGATTAGAATGTTACAATCGGGGTTCATGCTCATTGCTAGACATTTGCTGTATAAATAAATATTACTTAGTGATGGAGAGTACTAATTTGTTGTGCATAACTTATTAAATTATAAAACTTGGGATTTTTCGTTGATGCCACTACATATGGTCTTCACTTTGCTACAACCTTAAGGGTGTGATTGATAGTTGTGGCAGGGTTTTTTATTTTTGTCGTAAGGGGTATTGATACCATGGAGCAATATCGGAAGAACTTATTAGCATAATAAGTGATATTCATAACTAATGCTTTTCTTTTCTTAATTTCCCATTTCTTACTGCAATCACTAATAATGTTGTTCGATAATTTATTTGTATTTTGTTATGTATTCATTCATTTATTTATTTATAGATGAACCTGGAAAGCAGGTGAGGAGTTCCATCAGAATTAAAAATACCAGCAAGTCCCATGTGGCTTTCAAGGTACAGGCTCGATGTTTCTGCTTCGTTATTTTTGTTCCTCCAAGTTGTCAACTTATGTAGGTTTTCAAGATTTTGAGTATGCTAATAACGTGGAAACTTAGAATTAGGCTACTGCTTCCCTTTGATACAATTGTTTTCATATCGCATAATGTATCATATTTTAATTTATCGTCATAATAAGGAAATAGCTGAATCTTCTGATTAGTCGTTGCTGTTGCCGTTTTTTTCGCGCTTTAGTTTCAAACAACTGCACCAAAAAGCTGTTTCATGCGTCCTCCAGGAGCTATCCTTGCCCCAGGGGAAAGTATCATAGCTACTGGTAATTGAGCTGAATGTTCTTTTCAGTTATTTGTATTGGAACAATATTTCTTTCTCATCCTGTGCTCATGACATGTTATTTGTTTTGGATGCCAGTATTCAAGTT
The DNA here is from genome assembly GCA_023653625.1 of Triadica sebifera. Taxonomy (NCBI): domain Eukaryota; kingdom Viridiplantae; phylum Streptophyta; class Magnoliopsida; order Malpighiales; family Euphorbiaceae; genus Triadica; species Triadica sebifera. Next base: position 732,818 of record CM042894.1, on the reverse strand, counting down.
TGTTGAGCTCCCAGAAAACAATGAAAAACCAGTTGAACAGAAGAGCAAAGTTAAATTCAAAATAATGAGTCTGAAGGTGAAAGGGATGATGGATTATGTACCTGAGCTGGTGCGTCAGATGGTTTCTTTAATTTCTAATTTCAAACAAACATTAATGCTTTCTGTGACTTTATGTCCATAATATATGGTGATATATTTGATATTGGAAACGTGTGTTTCTAATTTTTTAATGAATCTGGACATTTTCTTCTCTGGGGTGGATATATCCTAGCTAATAAGTACATCCTGAATTTGTATATAACCTTATTTGTTTTCCTGGGCAATAACTAGAAATTATTAGCAGTCTGGACTTCATTAATATGTTAAGTACAAAAATAAATCTTCTTTGTTATGGATTTTGTGCAATCAAAAGACAATACTACTGTTATGCTGCTGTTTGTAAATGCCACAGACATCGGTGTGATTCACCTGTAATTTTACATGCATCACACATTGAAAAGTGACCTGTAGGTTTTTTGATGTTGGGTGTTATCTGTTGTGTCATATGCAAATGTTGATGGTTATTTTGATTGTTTTGTTGCTTGGCTTCTGTGTTTGTATTTGCACACCTGAATTTGCTCACAAATTACTGTACTTTTTATCTGAAACTATCTCGTGTGGTATTCTAGATTTCATTGAAGGGCTCATTGCTAATGCAGTTAGATGCTGTTTATCTTTGTAGTTTGATGAGCAGAAGGATCAAGTAGCTGTAGAGCAAATACTACGAGTTGTTTTTCTAGATCCGGAGCGCCCTAGTCCTGTAAGTACCAATGCACTTTTGCATCTCTTTCGTTGTGCTTCTATTCATCTGTTCAGACTTCAGTGGATTTTGTGCTGTTCAGATGCATTAGGTGATAAGAGGATACCTGTTAATGTGGATATGCATCTATAATTTTTATAGGCTCTAGAGAAGTTGAAGCGCCAATTGGCTGACGCTGATGCTGCAGTTGAGGCACGGAAAAAACCTCCAGAAGATGCAGGCCCAAGAATTACCGGTGAAGGACTTGTTATAGATGAATGGGTGAGTCATCATCTAAACATTGTATGCGAAACTTGTGTTTCATAGATCACTTTCATGGCGTGTTTAGTAATTTGTCTATTTCCTCTTTTATAGAAAGAGCGAAGGGAAAGATACCTAGCTCGACAGCAGGTCGAAGGAGTTGACACTCTATAGAGCATGTTTGCGGTCGTCAAGGTGCTTTTTATGAAGATAATTTATATAATTTCATCATTCAGTATATTCATCCAATTGTAGAATGTAATTTGGAGGGTGTTGTATTAGAATCACGTAGGAAAACCCCTAAAATGTTCCCATGTAAAATACAAATGTGAGGTGAAATCTCTCTGATTTGAGGTACTAAGACTTATGCAGTCTGTAGATAATTGTGATTTTGTTTTTATGTTTCCCATATAATAGTTATCTTTAAGAAGTGATCCTAGGAAGAAACAGAGGTGCATTTTTATTCGTTTTCGTTGTGAAATTTGACTTTTATTTTTTTTTAATGTAATCAACAGTTCTAGTGATCGATTTTCCTCAAATATGTCAAATGGGGATTCATTTTCCTTTGCATTTCTCATTTAAAGCTAATGCTTCATGATGCTAGAGTACTGTGTGCATTTTTTTTCATTTTTCATTTTCTTTGTTTTTGTTTAAGTTTTTTTTTTGAAAGAAAAATGATGATGCTAGAGTTGTTTGTACGACCATAAAAAGAAAAGAGATATAATGTATGATCAAATATCATATATGCAAATGCAATAATTATTATGAAATACATTCTTTTTGTTAATTCTTAGTAATAAATCGTAAATGTCACTTAATATATATTTATATGGTTGATATAATTGATTAGTCTCTAATGCTCCATTTTATTTAGTTGTTGATTGCATCTGTTATGATTAATTCTAATGTTTGTTAGATTATAAAATTACTAACTTAAAATATATTATTTTCCAGGATTTATAAATGAAAAAATAAATTATAAATATTATTTGATATAGTTATTTATTTTAATAATTAATAACAAAATATAATTAATTGTAAATAAAAATTTCTGCAAATGTGTATATATATATATATATAATTTATAAATATATTCAATTAATTTAATATATTTTTAATATAATATATTTTATTTTAAAAAGACAAAATAAACTTAAATTTTTCAATATGTTACTAATTAAAATTTCTATCAATTATCAACTGATGTTATCAAATACATTTGACTCAGTTATAAAATATCAAAATGTTATCAGCTATATCTACAACCAAATGAAACATCTATTAATTTTACAAATTAGTTTTGGATTATGTCAAAGTGTTTCAAAAAAGTTATCAAATACATTTATCTCAGCTATTAAATATAAAAATATTATCAGTTGCATCCAACAATAGAACCAAATATTTACTAATTTTACAAACTGGTCTTAACATTATTAATTATATATATATATATATTTGAGAATGACTTTAATTTTTCTAATTATATACAAGAATCATATTAAGCTAAGCACATCACAATTTCTGGAATACAAAACAGCAGAGAGAGTTTGATTCATCGAAGGATACAAAAAAAAAAAAAAAAAGGAAGGGATAAGGGCGGATGATGATGAAGATGAACTGAGGAGAAGGAACTTGGGGAGATATCTTCAGGACTTCAGCCGACATTGGCATCGTTGTAGCGTCCATAATTTGGCACGTTTCGTCAGAAATAGCCACGAAAATTGTCTCTGTAATTCAGTAATTGTATTGTACGTCATCATTCACCAATGCGTACAAAATTTAGCCAATAGAAAACACAAATGCCATGGCTCCACCGCTAGGTTCTGCAGTTGCTTTCCACCGATTTTTCAAAACCACCAGCCGATATTCTTCGCTCACTCTCCTAATTTATAGGCATACATTAAAATTGAATATATACATATATGGGCGGAAGGCAATCCAAAATTGAAAAACATTTTCTATTTAAAAGAGGGGAATAGTTACATAATGCATATTATTTAAAAATTTCACGAATGCAATTGCTGATTTATACGTGAATTGATTACCTAATTTAGATGGCATTTCTATAACTTGTGAATTTCACTCTGCTTAAAATGTTGAGAATAAAATAATGAAATCAATTTCTTCAGGAGAATCTATCAATTTTCGAATCACGTAGCAATCAATCAATCCATCCAAACTTTCCTCTAATAAATGGATATACCTAATAAAACTGATTTGGGCCAAACTGGAAATGAGCTTGGAGTTTCAAAGCAAATATTTTCAAGGTGGCCCAATTTGAGCTTAGAAGAAGATGATTAGGTCAATTAGAAACAATGATTATTTATATAAAAAAAAAATAATGATCTTGGTTTGTCATTTGGCATTTATCATTTGAACTATTGACTTCGTTACAGAATTGTTTTCTTTCTTGCATGGATAATAATGTAATAATCTGGTCAATAGGTACCAAATTAATTTTGATGCAATCATGCAAATTATCTGCTAATACATTTTTACAATATTAACGCTTTATTCTCTAACTGTAAATGCCAATAAAAAAAAAAATCAAAAGGAAAAAAGGAAAAAATCAAATATAGGAAGCATCCATTGCCTAAAAGGAGGGTGGGGGACATACTTGAGACTAAAACTTTTGATTCGAAATGTAATCAAATTAATTTATAAAATTTAAGAATTGACCCCAAAATCTCATAAATTAAAAAAAAAAAAAAGCTACTCCCTCTTTTTTCCAAAAAAAAAAAGAAAAAACTTTTACTTCTATTTTCATATAAATTAAGAAAATATAATTGATATGATTAGAATTCTACATTTTATCAAATATACCCCTACCTCATTTGGGAGTATCATTAAAAAAATTTAACAAAGATAACTCAAATTTTGTTAATAAAAAGAATATTAGATAGGATCAAAATAAAAAATTCACAAATAATTATATATATATTTTTAAAAAAGTGTGATTGTTTTGGATAAACAAAAAGGGAAGTAAATTTATCTTCTTGGTACGAATAAAATAATATACGACTGAAATATGGATAATAAGAGTATACTCGTTTTTTTTTTTACTAAAAATAATAAAAGTATACAGTTAATTTACTATAAAAATGAACAAAAATAATTAATTAATAATGGATAGGCTCAAGCTCTAGATAAATAAAAAAAAAATCACTTTTATAGATCCTTAAAGATATGATACAAAAGATTGATTGGCAATAAATGTGCATGAACAAAGAAAATAAAATTCCATATATCCATTACAGTCCTAATCCAAGAAAGAGGTAAAAAGGATATAAATTTAAAGAAGAAGTCATGCGATTCTCCTTCTGTTTTCTGTGCATGGCCGTGACCAATTTTATTAATGAAATCCCTTTTTTGCATAAAAGATATGGTCCATAATAATCCATATTAATGTTATCCAATTCTCATACTATATTGATTTAATTCACTCACCCTTAAGATTGTCACCCAAAGTTATTACAATTCTATTATTTGAGGAAAGAAAAAGAAAATACCCCTTAAAAAAAAATGAAAAGTTTATCAAATTTGGCATTGTTTCATCCACTCACATTTCATAGTTATATTCTAACTTCAGTGCAATGCCACTTATCTTTTATGATATCTTATATATAATTAATTTTCTAATGATGATAGCCTATGTCCACGGAAAATAATAATTTGATCCAGACTGATTCTGCATACGAAAAAGTATTAAGATGGCTTCAAATTTTTTTAAATAAGTTTTTTAGATTTATTTAGTACGTATTTTAATTTATCTGTTTTATTCTCAGAGAATACTTTTGTTACTTTTAAGTTTTAAAATTTTTAAAGTAAATTAAAAGAAAAATATGATAAAAAAAGAGTATGTTTGGGTAATTATATATTAGTCCAAATTTTAATTTTAATGTAAATTGATCATAGCAAAATAAAATAAAAAATTTGGGAGCCAATTGATCTTTCATTTTAATAATCACTATTAATGAAATTTAAATCGTGACATTTTTTTAATTCAATTGATGAGAATGATATTAATAATCTTCCCATATTTTATTTGATGAAGATCATGTTAATCATCTTTAATTTCGAAGCCTTTTCTTGTTGAATTTTTATCTTGGAATATAGATTAGAAACAAATCATAGAATGAAGATTAAAGAATGTGATATCCATATAAATTGTATAATACAAAAAAATTGTCATTTTATAAAAGTCCGATTGAATATTTGAATTCGAATCTCATAACCCTAATAATTAGATTAATATCATTAAATTAAAATTTATTGATATAAAAATTGTAATTATTAAATTAGGAATTTGGTAATAAAATAAATAGAATGTCATCTCCACCTCCTCCTTGAGTGATCTATTTATAGAAAACAATTTGTTTTATATTTTATTAGCAAAATTTTACCCAATCCATTACGTGAGCGTATATATATATGAATTACTTTATTCATGGAATTGACAAGCAACTAACCATTTTACATTTTCCTTCATTTAAGAAATTTTCATTTGGGTTTAAAATTATTGAGTTCTTTTTCCTTTTGTTTCAGTGACATACTCATTAGTCATTACAAATACATAATGTCTCCTAAAATTTTGCTGTTGAGTTGTAATTATTGACTAAAGATGCATGAACCTCAAAGTTTTATAATTAAATTCAATCGGGTTCAATTCTCAAGCATATGAGAAGCCATATAGTAATTCATTTCATATAAATTGGGCAGGTAAAATAAATAAAACGTAGAAAGCTAGAATTAATGAAATTTGAATTTAAAAATAAATTACTTGTATTAATTTAACATAATCCAATGTGTACTCCAATTGTTAATTTCAACTTTCAATCCATTAGATACTTGTAAGAGTTTCTGATAAATTCAGCAACTTCTCATATATAATCTTTGAAACAGAAATCAATATTATATACTGCTAACCCCCACCCATCCTCTTCCAAAACAAAAAGAGAAAAAAAAAAAAAAAGGGAGAAGCTACTAAATCAGTCAAAGGCAGGCTTTGTTTACACTTTTTTTGGAGCTGGACCACCCTTTCCCATTTCAATTTTTCCATTAGCATAATCATCATCATCAGCAGCAACAAATCTTGACCAGTACCAATGTGATTTCCACACTTGACCCATTTCTTCAATTGGGATTCCCTTTGTTTCAGGCAAGAAATAGTAGACAAAGAATGACATCACAAGCACAAAGAAGGCAAAGAAGAGGAACAGCCCAAATTTCAAGTGGCAAAGCATTGTTAAGAACACTTGTGCTACTACAAATGTGAAGAGCATATTCACAGACACATTCACACTTTGTGCTGCTGATCTAATTTCCAATGGGAAGATTTCACTAGGCACCAGCCAGCCTAGAGGTCCCCATGACCAGGCGAAACCGGCCACGTAGATGCAGATAAATAGCACAACCGCAATGGCATACCACTTGGGCAGCTCACCAGGGTTTCCATCTACTCCAAACTTTGCACCAATGCAAGCTGCAACAATTGCCTGCACAAGCATTTTGAGTCAGAAACTGTGAGATCTCAAATTTGAATCACATGAATGAGTAGTAAAAAAAGGCGAAACTTGGGAGTAAATTACCTGGCAAATCAACATTTGAACTCCACCCTCCAAGAAAAGGAATCTTCTTCCCCACTTATCAACACCATAAATTGAAACCAAAGTTGCAAAGACATTAACAAGGCCAGTGATCACTGCAGACATAAGAGCAGCATCGCTACCGAACCCAATTGTATCGAATAAAACTGGAGCATAGAACATGATCACATTGATCCCAGTGAGTTGTTGAAAGAATGGAATTGTTATAGCCATGGTGAGATGAGGCCGGTATTTCCTCATGAGCAAATTCCTCCATGGGTGCTCAACTTTCTTTGATTCTTCACTGGCATGAACAAGATCATTAAACTCCTCATCAACATCATGAATTCCTCGAACTCTCCTCAGTTTGGTCCTGGCCTCTTCGTGCTGCCCACGTTCGATCATGGAGTTTGGTGTGTCAGGAAGGACTAGTGAACCAATGGTGATGATCAGGGCAGGCACCATAGCTCCGCCAAGACTCAATCTCCATCCCCATCCACCTTTGATTTTAGCAAAGAAATAGTTCAACACATTGGCTATAAGGATACCAATTGTGATTGATAACTGGAAACCAATATTAAGTGCTCCTCTGTATCTGTATGGAGCCATCTCAGAAAGGTAGAGTGGCACAGACTGTAATTCCAATAAAGAAAGAACAAAATTAATTAAAATAATCATGAAATTAAGTACCAAGAAAATAAAGTCAAAAACTTTGCTTTCAAATTTTATTTATTTTTTATTATTTTTAATAAGATGCTATCAAGAAAATCAATTTTCTATGGGAAGCTGTTGCATCAAAGAGTAAACTTCTGCTCTCTAATAGTTGCCAGAGACGTCACTCAAAGAAATATAAGGCTAAATAAATATATACAATACCTGTAACCAAAAAAATATATATACAAGACTTTGAATAAACGAACAAAGTGTGTCTGTTTTTGTCTTATTTTATTAAAAACTACAATTTGACTCTTAAAGCTATCATTTTTTAACCCTTTCTTGAACTTTCTCAGTAACCAAACACATCCGTATTTCTTGATTCAGAATATTAAAAGGCCAAATAAATATGGATCAGAAAGAACTTGGTACACCAAAAACAAAGCTTTTTAACATATTTTTACTGAGACCCACTTGTCACATATAACACCAAGAAGCAAGAACTATTAGAGAGCAGATCTGAAGGAAAAGTTGATTTGTTATTTTTAATTTTTGCAAAAAATAAGGAAACAAAGAGACAACATGAATTCTTAAAACCCAGACTAAAATCCATTAAAAAAAACAACATAACCATAAACAAAGAGAATAAAAACAGACAAAGCTGCACTTTTTTTTGGGTAAAAAAACTGCACATTTTTTTGTTCTCTTCAGATAAAAATTTCTTTGAAAAAAAAACCCAAAAACACACCAAATTTCTAGATCCAAACAAAAGAAAACATTACAGTGAAAGAAAACAAGATCATAATATACCTGATTGGCAAAACCAATACCGAAACCAAGCAAAATTCTACCAAGAATTAACATCCAAACAGCTTTAGCCAAGCCATTGATGATGGCTCCAGCACAGAAAAGCACACCACCAAATAGCATGGACAGTCTCCTTCCGAATTTGCGGGTAACGGTTGAGGCCACAAGAGAAGCAATTAAAGCAGCCAAATATAGCGACGAAGTGAACATAGTCAGCGTCTGGCTATCATATTGACAGTACTGGTTTGTCAATGCGTTTGCTTCCTTCTTCCGAAATACCGAAGGAAAGAACCTCTTCAAGAACGAATCCATTGATGTAACTCCACCTACCAAGAATTCATTTTTTAAAAAATCAGTTTTTCAAAGAACACATACATCAAAAGCATTCATTGTTATATTGATAAAAAGGTTAGAACTTTACCAGAAATCCCAATATCATAACCAAAGATCAAACCACCCATGGCTGCAACTATACATGTTACAGTCACATAAGGGGTAAGATTCCCCGGATACTCCTTGCCACCGCCGCCACCTATTCCTCCTACGGCCGGCATTTTTGCTCTCTCTTTGCAACAGTTTATTGTAAAGAAACAGACCAAGATAGTGAAACCAAACAGAGCCTAAAACAGAGCTAAGAAACCAAGAAATGTAGGCAATATTAAAAGGGAAGACGCAGAAGAACAAGAAGAAGAAAGATAGAGGTTTTGGAAGAGCATGGCTGGTCTATTTATAGAAGCAGACTACTATTTCCTTGATGAATAAGGAGAAAAAGTTGAGCTGTCATGAAAAAAATATATTTTTTATTTATTTGTGAATCAATTTAATTATACAATTTTTTTTCTTATTTAATGAGATAAAATAGAAAAGAAGATTAATTTGTAAATAAATATCTCACTTGGTCTTCAAGTCTCCCTAACCATCTACCGTCCGATGGTCCTACAAATTGTGAGCCCAAATAAATTTAATATTGATCAAGTTTCACTATACCAATATATATATATATATATATATATATATATATATATATATATATATCAATTTCAAACATTTATTCATTTTATGTAGGGTGCGTTACTGGTACATATATTTTATTTTTTTAATTTCTAAAAAAAACTAATTTATTTTTAATTTTTAGTTTTTAATATAAGATTAATTAGTAATTTTTTTTTATAAATCACATATATTCTGGTATGTTGTACGGTTTGAACTAATTTTATTTAGAGCTTAATTATAGTTAAAATATTTCACTCTCCGTGTCAAGTGGAATTCAAATTTCAAATTCATCATTACAAATTTAACCTGTATTATAACTGAATCACAACTCGTGAATAATTAATAATTTTTTAATTAAGTGTGATTAAATTATATTACTTATAGAATCTAAATAAATGCAAAATTTGTAAGTATTTTATGACAAGTTTTGTGTATACAGTAATTGTCTTAATCTAAGAATCATAACGAGTAAGTAGTAAGAGAGAAGAGTAGCAGTCGGTGAAAGTTTGAGTTAGAGATCAAGGAAGGGAAAAATTTTACACGTCAGATAATACTCATCATGCTGAGTAAACAATAATTTGCTACTTCACCTTATCGATGTTTGGATAATGTTATGGTATACATTAAGAGCAACAACGTGACTTTCAAGCACTTTACACTAAAAGTGATCCCCAAAATAATGCCCTTCATTAATCATAACCTTTATTATTATTATTATTATTATTTTCTCTTTGGGAAAAAATTGTGATATTCTTAGGTTGTAATTGGTGATGCAATTACATGTACTTATCCTTACGCCTGAGTTATATGGGTCCAGCCAAATTTTTTTTCGGTAGACCATATTTTCTATAAAATAATCAATTACATAATAATATATATACATTTATTAATTACGGTATTCGTATCAATTAATATCAATAAAATAATTAAATACGTATTATTATATGATTTAATTAGTTTAAAGATAATATAATAAACTGAATTTATCTAAAAAAAATTTTAAGCTAACTCATATTTGCAAGAAAGGTGTGAATAGAGATTATGTTTTCTGCTAAAGAAAAATAATAACAACAATAATAAAAGAGATTATCTTCTCACATTTTTTTCTTCCTTTAATTTCATAGTTTTGTTTCTAGTATTATTAAAAGAAATAATCATTACATTTATCATCCAATTTGGATAAAGTATTAATTTGCAATTTGTATTTTTTCACATGGTCAATTCCTGTTGAAATCAATTTTTATAATTAACTAGAATATATATAATTCCTCCATATGTGATTAATTTAATTCTAACCTATCAGTTGTCATACATCGATTCCTATTATAATTTTGCAGTGAAAATTGAATTTAAAATTTCAATCAAAGTAATGAGTGTTTTTAGTGGTGAAATTGGACCAGTTTATATCAAAAATAAACTTTTGTGATATTAATATTAAATAAAATATAAGTTTTAATCTGCTATTAATTTTTCTTACATATTCTAAAACAAACTCTTAGGATTTCCAAAATTGACGCACTAATTAAAATGAAATCTATTATATATATATAATAATTATATATATAAAATGATGTGATTTGATTTAATTTATATAAAAAAAATATTATGGATGAGGATGGGAAAAAAATTTGAGAATGAAAATGGTGGGAATAGATTTAGAAATGACAACACGACGATTTTAAGACAGAAGTTTCTGTAGTCGATCTGACATTTAGTCTGATTTTTACCGAAAAAAAAATTTGGATCTCTATTCTCACATTACACAAAAATAAAGGCTCCAACCCCAATCCCAATTCTCATATTTTTACAAAAAAAAATTTATTTTATAGTTTTTTACATAAAAAAGTTATTTATTTTAATTGAGTATTATATTATTATTATTATTTAAAATATATATATATATAATATTCGGAGCGGAAAGCTCCATAAAAACTTAAGAATCGGAGCAAAACAAAAAAATTATAAAAAATATCCGCATCACTGGAAGTCAGGTCGAGACTCTTCGGCCGAATCCAATTGCCATCTCCAGATGGATTCCGAAAGTGGTATTGTGTCAGCACTCCTCATGTAACGGAATCACAGTGGCGAGTGATCAAAAGAAGCACAGAACCAAAAATTGCTTTTCCATTTTTGTGTGACAAAAGAGTGGAATTTCCATATTTTTAAGGATTAAAAAAAAATCATATTTTTCTTCAGGGCCCCCCACCCTTTTGTTATGGTTAAATCGAGTAGGGTCCAGTTTAGGTAATCGAATCATTTTTTTTCTTTTAATTTGATTTTCGAACTATCCAAATTAAAATATTTTGAAGATCATATCATCTAAATCTAATTTGCTGAGCTAATAATAATTAACCAGAGCCTATTCATAAATAAATCGAATTAATAATGAATATAATCTAAGTAAAATAATTCTTACTTAATATTTTAATATTGACTTTTAACTTTTTTTTTTGGGCATACAATACTTATAGTATACAATATGATAAGATCAAATATTGGTTTCGATTAATTAGTATCTCAATTGATGAGGTTAATTAGGGGACAAAGTTAACAAAATAGCTTAGTGACAGCTTAGTTTCATTTTGATTAACTGTTTTTATTATCTGTTTCCTTCTTAATTCAAAAAATTGGCTAATTCATTTTAATATGGATTAGTCATTATTTTTTTGGTGATCAATTAAATTAGTTTTAAATTTATAAAATGAAATTCATATATTTACATGACTATATATAAATAAAAATTATCAACAAAATTCATTATTTTCGTGTTTTTTCCCAGATTCTTTATTATTATTTTTTTTTTCCATATCTGGATCCAATTTCATCTCCAAACTCACATGCATTATGAATCTTATACACTAAATATAAAATTACATAATTAGGTGAGGAGAATATATTTTTATGCGACAATATTTTAATGGAAAAACTAAATAGGAAAATAAATAAGTAATAATCAAACATGAAATATAGCAACAAGATGACAATATCAAGGAGACAGAAGTTCACACTTGATTGTTATCATTGATTCTGTTTCAACAAAGTAGATCCACGAGATGAGATGAATAGTACTTATTTCTTTATTTTTTTAATAATTTATTTATTTTGTAAACAAAAAATCAAACAAACAAACCAATAGACCAAAGTATTTGTTCATCCCAAAGTAATTAAAGCCAATCATGACAAGTTCACCATCGTAGATTCATAGTTATAAGAATTAACGTTTCAGTGGAAAAGGAAAAAAAAAATACTATTAATGCATGATTGGCGCTTAAGAAATTTGATACTATTCAGTCTTAGAATTAAGAATTCTTTTGTTTGATTCAAATTCAATTTAAAATATAATTAAAATTCGAACTAATAGATCAATTCAAACACAGAATTGTCTTTTAAAAATATAATTAACAGACAATCTACCCAGAAAAAAAAAACTCAATTTAAAATTAATCTAAAAATAATGAGTTAAAAATAATTAGAATCCGAAATAATTTGACCCGAACTCATCCAATCCGAATTTTCTAGGAATCATGTATATTTTGAGCTAAACATTAGTGACATAAATTGCCAATATTTAAGTAAATTATTTTAAAAGAGTTATATTTAATTTTAAAAACTCTCCCAATTGAAAACTTTTCATTTAATTTAGTGGCAAATTTTAATAACTATCATTAATGGACAAGTCATGCATAGAGCAATACAATTTAAATACAAGCATATTCAATATAATTATATATTAAAACTTAATGGTATATTGTTTATGGTGCTAATCCATAGTTTTTTATGCACTAATTAATCATATCTCAGTGCACCTTGCATCTTTAATTTATACAGTTAACAATTCTAAAACTAGGGACAGTAAGCTACCCCATGGGTTCTTAAAAAAATTTATTTGTTAATAAATCTTTAAAATAGATGCCCCGTACGTCACTAAGTTGATTCACAAAAACAAATTAGGATTAAAGTCGAGATTTAGATTTGTTCAATCTCAAATTTAAGTTTGCAGAAATTTGAGTATGTATATGTATTTGTGATAGTCATGGCCATGAACCGAGTTTAAATCGATTTAGCCAAATTGAGCCTAATTTTTTTTTTTTTACTTTCTCCAAACCCTTTCGAGCTAGGCCAAATCTGGGCAGGACAACACAAGTATACTTGTGATTTGTGAGTGAATACTTTAGGCCTTTAAGCAGATTTTATCGGTGGGAAACGGGAAAGAATCCTAGCTTCTCGAATTCTTTTTCATTTATTTATTTATTTATTTTTGAAGTAATAATAATTCCTTATAGTTATCACTTATGGTAGTTGCATGGTTGTCTTTTTATTGAATGATCTCAATAATATTATGGGTTATATTACTATTTACTCCATAAATTTTCACATAATACACTATTATTTTATGATATTTTAAAATTATACTATTTATTATCTCTATTTTATCATATTATATTAATAGATTATTTCATTAGATTTTTTATTAAAAAAATGTTAAATTATTATGAAAAAAATCTTTTATATTAATTTTTCTTAAAAAAAAAATTATTATTTACTTCATAAATTTTGACATATTATATTAGTATCTCCTAATATTTTAAAATTTATATTATTTATCTCCTGGGATTAAGAGTAACTTTGAAATTTTTTAATTATTTAGCTTTTTCATTAATAGTAAAACCATTAAAATTGACAGAATTACTATATAGTATGAAGAAAAATAAAAATAAGAAGACAAATTTTAAAATTTATTAGTATATTATGCCAAACTTCAAAAAGAAATAGTAATTAATCCTAATACTATTATTATTATTATCATATTCATCGTGTGAATGCCGCCTTTAAATATAGCAATTTCTAAAAAAACTGCCAGCGGAAGGGAGGCAACAGGTTGGGAAGGAGCCTGGAAATTAATTTGCCCAAATCCACATCAACTTTTAATTATATATTTTTTAGGTGAAAAGGCAATTATAACTTTAAAATGGGTTGGAAATGGGCTGCCCTTCAAGCATATGCATCACTTTAAATCATCCAACAAGGTCGGTGCTAACTAATTTAAAGGATAAAAATCATTTCACATCACACATTTGGATAGAATTGTATACTGACAATAAACTTTTGGATAGAATTGTACATTGAAAAATGAAATTAAATAATGGATATCATTCCCATCACATATTTTTCTTGTAATAACTTTTTTTAATCTTTCTTTTTAAAAAGTATAATAATAATAATAATATTTTACTTTTGGTCTATTTAATTAGCGTAACAGAAAAGAATAGTCGACCTAAAAGAGGGAAAAAAAATACTTTTATACAAAATCAGTGAGGGGAAAAAAGAAAAAGACCCAGTATTGTACCGCATTTAGAAAGGGGCAAATTAATAAGCATAGAAAATATACATATACATAGAAAATAAGATATAAAATAAGAATTTAGCATGCCCAAAGTTGTATATTCTCGTCATAATTTTAGATATACATTTTAATTTATTTGATATTTGACATACTAATTTTAATATAGTTTATAATTTTTTTTAAATTCATTAATTTGGTTGTAAATATGTAAATTTTATGTTTAGTCAATTCATATGTCATATATATATACTTTATGTGTACATATAATATATTACATGCACACTGGTATATTTAATATATTTTGAAATGAAAAATAGATTTTTTAAAATAACAAATTTGAAAATATATATTTTTAAAAGAAAGTAAAAAAAAAGAAGCCTGTTTAATATTTATAAATACTTTCTTCTTGATGTGATATTTACGTAGAAATTACCTAATTAAAAGAAGTTAATTTGTTCCATAAGAAAACATTCTCATCCAGCAGCAAAGTCTAAAATGTCAGGGCATTTTTAACAAACTCTTTATTTTAAAGAGTAAATTTATAAAAAAAAAATATTCAATAAATTTTCTATTTTTAAAATTTAAAATATAGAGTGAGTTTAACTCTCTAGAGAGTTATATTTTATTATCTATTATAATTATAATTAATATATCTCCACTTATTATGTATGTTCTATTTAATTTTTTTTATTAGTTTGTTTTTCTAAAAATATTTTTTTCCTTATAATAAAGTCATTTACTTTTTTTTGATAAATATTAATTTGAGTAAAAATATTAAAAATTTATTGGACTTATAATAAAAAAATATATTTTTTATATTTAAAGATACTCTAAAATATTTTTTATTTTACTAAAAATTTTCTTTAAAATAAAAAGGGTCGTTGGGAATACTATATTTTGTAGAATCCACATGTGATCCCAATCAATTTTGTCGAGAACTCACCATGCAAAGCACTGTATTACATTAATGTTTGTTTAATTGATCGTGTTTCATGCGCCAAGGAAGTTATAAACTATGGTTAAATTACTTTGACCAACACTTCGCTCTTGACTATGTAAATCTTGTAATTTAGGTTTAATATTTCACGAGTTCAAAACTAGGATGGCAGGATCCTTTTCTTTTTCCATCCTTTTTAGTTTCTTCCTTTCTAACATATTACTTACAACCGCTCAATACACAATAGCAACTAATTACAAAGTCAATTCTATACTGGGTCTGTTGAAGCAACAAGAACACCACTCTGGAAAATACGGTGACATTTCGATAAAAATGATTTTTTTTTCTATATATTATATTTCACTATATTTTAATTGGCTAAAATAGTTGTTCATGCTTATAATTGATTGTTTGTGCACACCATAAATAGAGACTCATTTATTAGTTGAAGATCCCTTCTTTTTTGGTATATTTTAGCATTCATATATTGGTCATTTAGGATTGTAACCACTTAACTTTTTATAAATAAGTGTTGTTATATTTTTCAGTATTTTTTTCAATTCAATATTTATTTTTCTTGTCTTTTAAGTGATCGCCTTATCTACTGAAACCAACATAGGCCGATCGCTTATTTAGCTAAGATCTCATAAAGGCGGACTTAACGTCCACTTTCCTGAAGCATAATATTTATTGTGTTTCATCATCATGCGGTGAATACAAATATTTTTGAAAAAAAAATCTTGTGAAAAAATAAAAGTAATTGATATGTTAAATCATTCCTGTATAAATATCATAAGTTAAACAAAAAGTAAGATTGCAGCAAATAAAAATGAATTACTAGGGTGAATACAATTTTAAAATGTTGTTCCTTCATTAAAAAAACTTGAAATTTTATTTTTTATTTTTATCAAATTAAAAAATAATTGCAAAATAAAAAATGAAATCATAAATATTTGTTTGCTATTTACTTTCTTTTTCATCGAGTACAACTATTTACTTTCTTTGTTTAAGATATATACTAATTTAACCCAACATATTCAGAAACTTACTAAATTTACATCCATTCATTTAGATTTAATTTGGTATATAATATGGTTTGATCAAAACTCATCAAATTTAATTCTCATATGCATTTCTCCCCATCTTCATATATTTAAAAATATAAAATAATTTTCCAAAAGAAAATAACAAAAAACTGAAAACATCATTGATTTTCAAAAACCTCAAAATGAAAAACATATATTATTCACCCAAAATAAACTGATACCAAATGCAGCCTAATATTAATAATTCGTAACTTTGGAACTCTCAGAGACTTAAGTTACAGAGTAAATTTTGTGTGTTTTCTCAATAAATAAATTTAGTGAAATATATGAAAGTTAATCTATGAACAAAATAAGAAATTAAAAAAAAAAGATAATTAAATATAAACTCATAATTTTTTTTGAATTTAAACATTATCTCAAATGCATTTTTTTTTCAATGAAGCTCTTGTGCTATTTATTATTATTATTATTAGGATTTGGGCACTTAGATGATGATCTTATTATTATTATTATTATTATTAGTAGTAGTAGTAGTAGTAGTAGTAGTAGTAGTAGGATTTGGATACTTCGGATACTAATCATAGTAATATGTCTTAATTCTTACGTTTCTTCCCCAAAAGTAACAAACATTTCCAAGAACCTTCCCCTACACAAGGAAAGTGAACATACCAAAATTAAGGACAGAAAATAAACAAAAGAAAAATAAAAAGAAAAAGTAAACGAGAAAATAAACTAATTATGCTTCACCATTTCTTTACTCTTTAGTAATTTTTCTTTCCTTTAATTCTTTCAACTGTTTTTAAAGTCACCCGGCAGTCCGGCTAGAGTTTAATTATGGTATTTTCTTACTTTTTTTTAAAAAAAAATAATTATTAAAAGTTCATATTTTTCCCAAATCCAAAGACAATGCAAAAATGTCAATATAGAATTTGAGTATTGCTGAAATAGAATTTGTTTATTTTGAAATGAAAAAAAAATGATTTTGATAGTATGAGAGGATATGTGGCCACTTGCATTTTCTTACTTAATATTGTGGCATACTCGGTTTCAACAAGGTCAAGTAACGTATAAATGTCACCCTTTGGAAGTTCAAAAATGGTTGGCCGGACGGCTAGGCAAGTACTTTGTCAAACTCTTTCATTTTCTATTTTTCTTTTGATTTTTGACTAAAGAAAAAAAGAAAAAATGTGGAGTTGACTTTGACTATAGGAAGAAGATGAGCAAATTATGATCAGATTAGATATACCTAAAAATATATAAAATATTTAATAATACATTAATATTTTTAAAAGCATGTATAACCATAAAATTACTATATATTTTATTATAATTAATTATATTAATATATGTGAATAAAAATTAATAAATTAATGATAAAATTATATTAATAATAATTGTATAGATAATTAAATAATTAAAATTTATTATAAATAATATTAATTATTAATTATTTATAATATATATTATGCATATAATATGAAGGGATGTGTTGAAATTGATATAAATAATAAGACGATAAGTTTATGTAAGAACAAGCGAATTTCCAGACTTCCAGGCAAAGCATCTGTGAAGGGCCCGGGAGTTGTCGGATTCTGTTTCTCTAATCTGCGGTTAATAATATCAACCAAAAAGTCTGGCGGATAACCCCTCTTTCTCTTTATGAGATTAGATGGGTCCCTTTTCCTTGGCCACAATGGTTGGAATGAGTTGTAGGGAATTCGCACGTGTGAAATCAAATTTGATTTAATTTTTTAAAAAATCATCATTAATACGTGGCAGCTTTACAGCTGACCTTACTCCACGGTGTCACCTATTTGTGGTTTGAGATAATAACAACATGACATGCTTTTTCCTGGCCTTGTCATGCCTACGTATTAACTTGGTGATGCAAATTCAAGAGAGTTGGGTGGAATATTTTTGGATTTCGAGACAGATTAATTCAACATGTTATTTCCTGATTTTATTTAAATTTTATCAAATTTTAAAATTAAGTTTTTGAGTCAATTTAAACCGATTATAAATTTATAAAATTGAAATTCAACCTATATAATTTTATATTTTTTTTTCAAATAATTGGTCTGAATGATTCCTACCTTGAAATCTTTTTTCTGCAATTATTCTTTTCAATTAGATCTTTTTTTAAAAAAAAAAAAATTGGAATACCAGTAATCTTATATAATGTTCACTTAAAATTATTCACTTTACTTGTTAGGTTTAATTAAATCTAATGAATTATAGAATGAAGCATCGATTTGCATTTGAAAATTTTTTTGGAAGAATCAATTTGGTAGAAATTCAAATTGAGTCCAATTAATGCATGATTTTTAATTTTACAATTAATTAACTCTGTTTCATCCTAAAAATCACATTTAAAATCCTTATCAACCATAATGTTTTTCTCTTGCAATCACAGATTATTAGTATTAATTTAAATATGCAATTAAGAACAAAAAATATTTAAATTATCCACTAAAAAAACTTAAGCTAAAAAGCCTAACATCATTTATAGTGAGAATCCAAATATTACTATTTTATAATGAAAATCATAAATGTAGCCGGTGAATGCAACCTAAACATGTAGTGGATAAACTTGAGGCCATAGCCGCTCCCAATGCCCACACCGTGCCTGCCATTTCTCAATGCTCTATTGACTTCGGATTTCCAATTTAAGCCACGGGTGAAATTCCATTGATTTCCTCGTTGAAACATTCAATATAAAACTAATTTGATAAGTATTAATTTTATCAACGGATAAGATAAGAATGGAGCCTTTGCATTCATAAGATTGGAATGGAATCAAACCCAACTAAATCATAAAACTTGTCAAAACTCGACCAATAACATATTCATGCATAATTAATTAAAGCCACAAATTAACCCTGAAAAACCATGACAATATCATCTGCATGCATACTGCCCTTATATAGGATGCAGGGTCAATTTGTTCCCTGAAATTTTTTTATCATGATTAGTTTATTCTTTTCTAAATATTTAATATTCAAGTTACAATTTCGATCTGTTTATTCCATTCATTTTTTTCTAAAAAAATAATTTTTTGTTTCAAAATCTTTACTTATCATAAATTTTTATTATAATTTTACAAAGGTCAAAGTAAAAATACAAAAGATAGTATTTTTAAGATGTAGTAGGGTAATTAAAATTACACAAAATGAGAGTTCTGTATTAATTAAATCTTAAAGTTAATTGATTATAGCAATAAAGTTTGATTTACAAATTGATACTTTATTTTCACTTTTGTATATTATATATAAAAAAGATAGAGCTGACTGTCAGTCTGTTCCCATAATCTGTTTGCTTGCCATGGCTGATAACAGGACGCAACACAATGAATTCCAGCTAAGACTGGTACAACGGAAACTAATTAAAACATAATTAATTAGTATTGTTTTTATTAAAAAAATACATGTTTAGTTGATCTATCCGTCTAATTTATTCAATATCATCAGAATCTTTTTAATAATCCATGATTTATTATTATTATTGCAACGGCAACTAATTAAAACAAGCAACACTAGCCTAACTCTGGACCAGGAGAAGGACCAGTCCTAACATCAGCAGCAAGCTCTAAACGAAGACACATTGGAGGCTGGGTAATCACATGCAAGCCGACTGCGAGATTAGCAGCAAAATGGCCACGGTATCTGCACAAGCATTAACTTTCCTATTGACATGCTGCATGATAAATTATGTTCCCTTTTGAGAAGTTCTTGGGTCAAAAGGCAGAGATGGCTGTTACCTATAACAACTGGACTACCAGTAATAAAGTCAATCACCAGTTGATTGTCGAGTTCAAGAATAACATTTCGGCAGCCCCGATTCCAAGCAAGATTCAAAAGATCATAAATCTTCTAGAGTTCAGCTTGGAAAGCATAGCACATACCAATGTTTCTAGCCGTTCCCCCAATCCAATCTCCATGAGTATCACGCATAATACCTCCGGATGAAGCAGCACCAGAGACCAAATTCCTGGCTCCATCATTGTTAAGTTTCACAAAACCAACAGGGGGTGACACCCAATAGTTACTACTTACACCAGAACTGATTGAGATGCTCTTTTTGCTGGATAAAAGGCACCAGTTCACTTCTTCAGCATGCCGCAAACAGGAGACCCAGGTTTTCTCGTGCATAATTTGATCATTACTTAAAATTTTCAGATTTTTCCTCTTCCAGATAGTCCAGCAAGCTATGGCAAATAACTCATGCCAAAAGGTTATTTGTATCATATATATTAGACATCACCAATTTGTTCCAAACTTCCATCGTTGCCGGACAATCCCTAAGCACATGTTCAATGTTTTCAATATCAGCTCCGCAATGAAGACAAAAGCTATCTCAGACTAAGTGTCTTCTAACTCTTTCTCCGCCAGTGAGGATACTTCTATGACCCATAAGAATTTTTTCACCCGTTGAGGACATCGAAGCTTCCAAATGAATTTTGATTCTAGAGTTTGAGGAGGCAATAATTTTATCTGATTAATTTGATTGTCAGGTTTAAATTAATACATATAACTATATATGTAATTGCATTTTAGACAATTAAAATTAATAATAAATTTATTCTAAAACTCAAAATTAATCAATTTCAAATATATATATATATATATATATATATATACTTGCAAGAAACTTAAAAAGGAGGAAGCTAATATTATAAAGAGGCTCAAATACAATATCAGAAATTTAGAACCTAACTCGAAAATCAGGTATTGAATTTTAATGAGTCAAAAAAATTATTTATCAAAGTTATTCGAATCCTTAATCATGATTTATAATTCTTGTAGTTATTGAATTTGAACATATGGTATACAGCATGGGTAAGCCTAGAATTTTATTTTATTTTTCTTATAAATAGAATTTGTGATTTAGTAGTTTTTTCAGAAATTAAGTTTATCTTGTCTTGTATATGCAGAATAATAGCAATAAAAGAAGATTATATTATCTTAAAATGTAGAAAAATATATGGTTTTCATTGCAAAGCAAGAATCCATCTACAAATAAGATAAGCATTGCTTGACTTTACCGTTCATTTATCTTTTTCACATGATATGTGTTGTCACATTTTTGTTAAAAATATAATTAATTTCATATGGTTTGCGGTGTTCATATTGGTTTTATTGGCTTTTCTTTTCTTCCCTCGTTCTCTTTTATGTTTTTTTAAATTAATTTTTAAATATTTTTCAAAATTTTATATTTCAATTGATCAAATAATTAACAATTAATTTGCTGGCATTACGTGTCTTATTTGCTGCATGTTAGTTGGCCTATTAATTGGCCTCTTCTTTAAACTTAATTAATTACATTTTGGGAATTTTAGCTTATAAAATATTTACTATTATAACATATTTTAATATGTCACTTTTCACCAGTTTAATATTATCATTATTCACATCGTAATTGATTGGAATTAATTAATTTAACAGTTTATAATTATTTTTATCATGAATTTGGAGTTAACCCTGTTGGTTTTATTCTGAGTTGTCCTTCAAAGATAAAACAAGAATCAAATTATCACTATTATTTTAATCTTCATAAATAAATTGTTTTGTTTTGTAAAACGATGTCGCTTTCTTTCCTCACAGGATAACAGCTCAAAATGATGTACATGTTCAAAATAGATGAGGATCATTTCTCATTTGTGGTGTGAAATCACTTAAATCATGAGTGGCTTTTCTTGTTTTGAAGGAAAATAAGCAACAGCATGAGTTTGATTCTTTGTAATGACAAAACTAATTCAATGATTAGAGGCAACTTAAACATTGTTAATGAATATATTTAATTATTCATAATTATTTAATAAAACTTATATATCAAGAAAATCATCACCTAAATAATCATTATTTATTTTAACCTTTTTGGCACAAGAATATATGGCTGCAACGTGAAAATGACTTTATGACAAACCCAAAACATTCAACCAAATTCTTTATTTTCAATCCTCTATTAATAATTAGCTAAGGTAGGTGTGATCATGATTTTTTTTCTTATTTAGGGTATCTACTATCTATAGGATAGGTTGATATTCTATATAGAAGTTGGCCTGCAGCAGCAAGGAAACTCTTCAGTCTTCGATTCATTGAATCAGAATCATATTTGCTTATTTTAATTATTACTACCCAAACATTCATGTTAGAATAATTTTAGAAAGACTGATTTTAATAACCCATATGTCATTATGCACCTAGCTACCTTTGATCACATGGTTATGATGGGCTTGATTAGGGCAATTTGGGGTGCAGAAAGGAAATCGAATCAAGTCTGATTCTTGAGTCATCACTTAAACTGAAACTGTGGATACATGTACAATAACTGAAACCAAGATTGGAAAGTTGAAATGTGATAATATGAATGTTGGCATCCAAACTATTGTAGCAAAATATTCAACAAGGCATAGGAGAGGTGTCCCATATGCTAGACATTATTTCTTATGGCCATTTATTAAGTGGACCACAGTTATTAATTAGCCCAAGAAAATAATATATACATTTATACATAGCAGCTTCCTTGATCATATTTGGGATATTAAAGCACCTATTGGTAAGTCTCTAGTTGGTGTTGCTTGTCTTCTTCACTTGACCCTGACCATGTATGACTTTTACTAATTGAAGTCCATGAAGCTATGAACATCAATATTGTTAAAATCAGACCCCATATTGTTGAATCCAATTGATGATCAATTCAATTAAAAAAAATACAGAAAAAAAAACTTAATATATATGTCAGTAGACCCATCGTATTTAGCCAAAAAAAAATGTCACTTAGATATGCCAAATTTTGAATCCAACTTAATTAACGGATAAATTCTCTGTATGACTATATTAATCTGCCATTAGCAACTTGAACAGGAGGATAACCCCACTATCAATTATACAAAACTTATAGAAAAGAAAAAGCACATATGGGAAGAATGGACAAAGCCAGAAATCTACCAACTGTAATAGTACAATAGCTATAATAGCTCATACCTAGTAATACTGATTGTGACATAAAGATTGCTAACTGGAATTTCCAATTAAAAAAATTTATTTAAGTATTAAAAAAAAAAAAAAAGAATTCAACACTCTGAATAGGAAGGAATTTGTTGTCCTATATTGATGCTATGAAATTGAAAAATATGAGCCATATAAATAGATTTTTTTTGCAGATATTATATTATTCTGACTCTATTTAATCACTTCAATTTTCAGTGATTAAATTGATTTCACACAGTTGATCTCGTAAGAATTATGCTGTCTGTTTTGAAATAATTACTAAAAATTTATCGAACATATATAGTGTAAATTCACTTCTAAAAATCAAAATATCGTTCACATTCAAAATATTCTTGAGATGGAAACAGTGCATGATCCAACTATGGCCTCTAATAAATCAGAAAAGAAAGGTGTTTGATCCATACATTATATTTAGAGCTTTCACATGTCTTGGTCACTAGTGGGTGTATTGAAAGAAGATTTAGGCTAATGGGAGTTAGCAGTTGTTAATTTAGTAGGAGTAGCAAGTTGCATTATCAGCTGCAATCATCTGACAGAGAATGAATTAGAATCATCAATTCCTTTCACATTAAGAACATAATTAATTATGGTTTTTTGATTTTTCTTCTCCTTTTTCTCTCTTTTCAAAAATTTTCCCTTCGGTACCTGTGATTATTTATAAATGCAACCAGGTAGTTGCAGATTTGTATTTGTCATAAATTTTGTGTAGGTATGAGGAAAAATTATATATGATGCTACACTTTTTGTTTTTGCCCTTTTGCATATGTGGTCCTTGAAGGGACGTCATTCTCTATGAGGACCCCCATAATATTTTAAATAAACAAATAATAAAATCTCAATTCCTCGAATAGAGTTTAACCATTCTTTTTATTCAAATTATGTTGCATGTAAGAGATAATTATAGTAAGCGAACAAGTGGAGAGCATTTTATTCAATTTAAAAATTTAAATAGATATTTATAGATGTCTTTATATGGAACGATTCTTATATATGTACAAACTTACATAAGTCAAAATGTAAAAGATAATTTCATATTAGAAGTTTTTATAATTATAATGCAATTAATTTTAGATTGATTTAAATCATTTTGAAGGAATAATAAATTTACAATTATCAAATTCCATCAAATTTTAATAAAAAAATAAAGAAGAGAATGATAGTTATAATAAAAAATAACAAACATATAGTGGGAATTTAATTATTGCACCAAGCCGAGAAGACCAACCTCACATGGTTAGAAAAGAAGAGGGAAAATGTGGAAAACTTGAGAAGGACACAATTACCTACTATAACAGACAAATAATTGACACACTCATCGATGATGAAATGTAACAAATTCCAATTAACAAGATACTCATCATCATCATCATTAATTAATTAATTAATTAATTAATTAACAAATGAATCTGTTGTGCAAACATTTCTTCACTGCTAGACCGCGATGTATTTACAGAAAAATTATTATAGAAAAAAAAATGCAATTTGTCCATCAATTTTTTTTTACCTTAATTAATTTATATCAAATTAAATTTTATGTCAAATTAATAGCTATGTAATTTTTAGTTTCAGTTCATCCAGATTATTTTTAATGCTTATTAATTGATCAAAATTAATTTTAAAATAAATTAATTATTTTGAATTTTAAACTAGTTCAGTTTTGGACGTTCAGAACTCATAAGGTTTACTTTATTTTAATTGATTAAAAAAATTAAGTAGTTTAGTTTAGAGGTGTCAATTGTGATTTTTTTTTTTTTTTTTAATAGGGAGGGAGAATTTTTAACCACTGCAGCTGATGCATAGAGGAGGAGTTGGAAGCTGACTTGACTTCATTGTGGGTTGAGTTGATTGAAGCTTAGACTAAAAGGGCCGTATTGGGCCCATTTAATGATTCATATTTTTGACAATTTAGTAAGTGGCTGCTGACTACTAAATTCAAAATTGAAATGAGAGTTCCATTGATTCAGCATGAAATTAACATTTAGTTCCTTAAAAGATTTTAAAATTAATATCAATTCTTCAAATTCAAGGTGTAGAAACCTATTTGCTAAGAACAAAATGTCAGCACAATCCCAACACACTTCCTGCTTCCCTTTCAACATTTGAGTAATTTTAAATTCGATAAATTACAAGAGTGTATTTTTATTGTGCTTACAAAATATTTGATTGCTCTGGCGTCAAGATGTATGGTCGAAATCTATTTGGACTTGTGAATATTCTTGTAATTTTGTTATTACTAATACATTAAATTTACATCAAGTTATGAACATTAATATTCCTGTTGAAGTAGGAAAGGGGGACGCTTCAGGCCTGTTATGAATTAAATTTATATGTTCAGAAAAAAAAAAAGAACAATAATAACAGGTAATTGATATTTAGCTCCACCAACAAAGCAAAGCTAAATCAATACAGCCTATCAAATGAATGAGCTAGGCCCAACTACAAGTTTGCAAATAGGCTTACTTCTTTTATTTGTCTACTAGGCCCATGTACTCTCACCACGCAAAATATATCATGAATTTATATTTATTGTGTATCGTGATTGCAATTTTAAAATGACAACGTATTATTTAATAATTCATACATGTGGTGTATTTTGTGTCAAGTGCGTATTTTGTTCAACATTATTCTCTTCTTCTTATTATTTTTTTCTCTGTCTATTTTTTTAAAATTTCTTAGTGTATTTTGGATTTGTCTTGATAAGAAAAAACCTTTAATTTGTATATTTCATTTTATTTTTAGTATTTTTTTAATATTTTAGATATTGTTATTATTGTTTGAGATGAAAAATATTAGTTTGATATATTTGTGTAATAAAATGATTAAAAATGAGAAATACATAAATAAAAAATCAAGTTACTGAAAATTGAAGAAAATAAGTTTTAGTAGAAATAATGAACATGTAAATGATTAATCTAAAAGTAAACGATGAACCTATATGAACTAACTAATTTTAACTTATGAACTTATAACTTTTATAAGTGGTAAACAATGAACTAGTAAATAATAAACTTACAATATCTAAACAATAAATATGTAAATTATAAATAATGAATCTACAAATTATAAAAGATTAATGTGCAAGTAATGAAATAATAAGTTGTAAACGATAAATCTGTAAATTCAGAACGATAAATCTGCAAATTATAAAACGATAAAATATGAAATAACAAGTTATAAATAATGAATTTGAAAATTATAAATGATAAAACTGTAAATTGTAAACGATAAAATATGTAAGTTGTGAACAATGAACTTGTAAGTGATGAAATAATGAGTTGTAAACGATAAATTTATAAGTTGTAAATGATAAATTTGTAAGTTTAAAATGATAAATTTGTAAATGATGAACTTGTAGTTTTTTTAAATAATAAATCTCTAAATTATAATTGATGAACTTATTTTTTATTTAATAGTTTAATAAAATCCAATTCAGGAAAAACAAAAATTTTTATTTTTATTCTACACATATTTAAAAAAAAAAAGGTGCATAATTCAACACGGGTATAACAACCCCTCTACAAACAGAAGATTTCTATCACCTACCTGGCTATGATAGTTGGCTTGTTGATACATCAAGGATGAAGTATTCTTAATTTCACTTTTATGTCATGATTGGTTTATCTCACAATTAAGATGTTTTTATTTTGCAGTTAAATTATTTCATTTTCATAATTTTAAAGAATACTTTCTTTTTTTAATGAAGATTTCTATCACCTACCTGGCTATGATAGTTGGCTTGTTGATACATCAAGGATGAAGTATTCTTAATTTCACTTTTATGTCATGATTGGTTTATCTCACAATTAAGATGTTTTTATTTTGCAGTTAAATTATTTCATTTTAATTATTTTTAAGAATACTTTTTTTTTTTAATTTTCCCTTAAAATTCTTATCTACTATGGATTGCTATTACTAGTTTACATTTAGTTGTTCACTAAGTTCTGCAGTCAAAGCAAAAACAAAGAAAACAATTATTAAAAAAAGGAATTTTTAGGATGAAATAAGATGTTTCGATAGAAAAAAAAAATGCGGCGAAATTAACTCCAGAAGTAATTTTGAAGTAAACGGATAATCCTAAAAGGAGGCGGAAAAAAGAGGTAATTTTCAAGGACAATTACATGATTTTAGGAAAGAATAGATGACATAATTTACCTAAAATAGTAAAATTATGCCCTTTGTCCTTCGATATGCTCCTTAATGCCAGCAGATATGAAGCTTAATTTAGTGCTTAACACACTAAAATCGTGTAATTCAAGTCCTTAATGCCAGCTGATATGCCCCTTATTGTCCTATGTAACCTGCCCTTCAATTTTAGAGCAACACAATGTAATCGGGTCGAATACGAAAACATTATTGATAGCAATATGCAACAACACTCTGTCAAGAATCAAAGCCAGATCGTAGTGGTCCATATTGCTTTTAATATCTTCCGATTCTGCTGCCCAAAATTATCATCAGTCTGTATTGCATTCCCTACAGCAATTAGGTCCTTATTGTTTGTGCTTTTATCGATATATATTTTATTTTAGCAAACTATCTCAACTAGGTAAGCTGTGATGATATGGGATTAAAGAAAGTTTATTAACTTCGGAATGATAATTATATCACATTTTAGCACAAGACAAAAAAAAAAAAGATTAAAACGTCTTACTATCAAAGAGAGATGGGGAAAAAACAAGCAAATACAGCAAGATACTTCATCTATCACTATCTTTAGTGTCCATAATGGTGGATGGACAAAAGCTTCATTACCACTATTCACATGGCTCTTTCTGGTTTTTCATGGGTAACCCATGTGCTCCTTCACGAATGCATATCATCTTATAGCTTCAACAAGTTTGATTAATTAACTGTAAATTACATTCCCTTTTGTGTTTTATTCCATTAAAATATTGCAACTATAACTTCAACCCAATATGCAGAATATCTTCAATAGAATCTACGACACCCTTTTTGATAGAATTAAGTTACAGTTACAAATTTAGCAGAAAGCTGCCTCTAAAGTTGTTCTTACAGAAGGAAATTTGAGTCACAAACAAAGTCCAAAACTTTATGACCACTTTATGTAAGAAGGTAGATATACAGTGAAAAAGGAAAAAAAATTACGCTTAAGAATGCCATAATCCACTCAACATACTACGAAACCTATTTGCAGATAATTTTCGGACAAGTCTTTTAGCATCAGAAACTTCAGCCTCAGCAAGTTTTTCTATGTTCTTCAAATAACCAGAATTGAGAATCTTTCTTCTTCCGCTATTGCTACTTGTCAAAGATATTAATATAGATATCAAGAACTTCTTACTACTACCTGAATTAGCCTCTTCTTGACCAAGCAATTGAAGAAGAAAGCCAATGTTTCGATCATCCTGCACTAATCTTTTTCGATTTTTAGGCACTGAAACCATGCTAGTAAGTGCCTCAGATGCCATTTCCCTAACTTCAAATGATTTTGCATCAATAAATCTAATAAATTCAGACATAAAACCAGCATCCCCCATTGCCTTCTTAGCCTCCTCTGATGTTCCACATAGCCTAAATGCCACTTTTAATGCCAATTCCTGAACCGAAACATCTCCATTTCGAAGAAAGAAAAGCAACTGATCGATAAATTCATAGCTTGTCAATGTACTAATGCAATTTGCAGAAGAGAAGCATAAATTCTCAATTGCCCTTAATGCTCTCTCTCTAGATTTATAAGTCGTTGCAATTTTTGGATCGATAAGATGTACTAATGCGCGAATTCCACCTTCTCTAACTATCAATTGCCTAACTGATTCATCACCAGAAGCAATATTTTGTAAAAAATCAATCGAACTTATCTGCACAGACTCATCTTTTGACCTTGAAAGCCTGATAAATCTTGAAACAGCACCCTCTTCAATCATAAATCTCTTTATTTCTTCAACACCAACGAGATTTCTCAAAACCCCACAAGCTGAACTAATGAGTTTTCCACCAAAATCATTAGCAGCACAGATTTTTAATAGAGCTGTAACACCACCATGAGCTGAAACTGACCAAGCATTATCAGAATTCTGAGTCAATTTCTGTAAACTTCTAGCAGCAGCTTCTTTCCCCAATTTATTCCCACATTCTAAAACCCTAACCAAAGAACCTATAACACCAGATCCAATCAACAATGACTTGCTGGAATCAAACCCACAAATCCCCGAAACAACTTTGGCAGCTTCTTCTTGAATTTCCAGTTCGGGTGAGTCAAGAAGATTAACTAATAAATGCACAATGTCACCAACTTCAACAATTACCTTGACATACCTCTCATCGTCAACAATAACCTCATTTAATTTGGCAAGAGCATGTCTCTTCATTTCTGAGTCCCCAATCTTCATTCTGGTCAACAGATCCCTCACATAAAACCTCATATCATCTCTGCAAGCGTTGACTCCAGGCTTAGACACAACAATGGCAAAACCTTGAGTCAAAACACCAGCAGTACAAATCCCAGATAGATTCTTCACAAGGCAATCAAATTTTGCAGCCATTAAGTCCAAATCACTCTGCATCAACAGCTTCCCGCTGTATGAAAGATCCACACACCTTCGAGCAAGATCGTAACAGTTGTTGGAAGCGAGTATTATGGCAGATATAAGGCCTGAAAGTATTGGGTTTTGGGTGGAATCGCAATTCTCGATGGCGATTAAGCCAGAGTTTAGCTCCTCTAGCTTGTTCCTTAACATTTGCCATTTCACTGAAAAAACTCTAATTCCATGAGAGAAGGAGAATAAAGAATATACAACATCAATGGCTTGCCTGATAGTGGACGTCGATGAAGATTCTGAGCAGCAACTCCGGTCTTGTCTTGGATTTTCTTGTCCCATAGCTTCTAGTGTTTTATCGGTGATTTTGAAACAAACCCATATGGTATCTACGAATAGAAGAATCTAAAACCTATAAAACATAGAATTTATTTATTTATTTTTTGGTTGCAGAGATAAAAAGAAAGAGAGAGAAGAACGCAGAGGAGCAGAGAGGAGGAGGAGAGAACAAAGGCTGCACATTTATCTATCTATTTTCTGCGCTAATCTTCTGACTAGCAGCAACTGAATTAAATGAAATCTGAATTACATAAATGCCCTTATGATATCGAGGGCATTCCCGACATTAAAAGGGTAAAAACTGAAATGCGCTGCCCAATCTGTTAGAAGCTGGGAAGGAGAACAGTTGGCTACTCGCTAGTGTATTTTTTTTTTTTTGGGTCACTTTATTTTATAATTAATTTTTCAAGAAAATTAATATAATTTTGGGTTTAAGATTATTTTATTTTATTTTTTAAAAATATATTTTCTAATTTTTCCTCTAACTTTATATCATGATAAAATTAAAATTCATCATAAAATAAAATAAATTAATTTTTTTAAAATTTTAACAAATTATAAATAGAAATAAATTTTTAAAAAATTAATATTGCATTAACTATCATTTAAAATAATACACATTCATTTAATATTATATAAATTTCAAACATTATACTACAATAAATCACATAATTTTTCTATATTTTTGATATTTTTATATAAATTATGTAACATTTTATGTACAGTCTAATAATATTTTATAAAACTTTAAGATTTCTGATTATTTTTAACTGTTGTAACTATAAGACAATCAGTATATTTAAACTCAATCTTACCACATTTTTAACAAAGTACAAGTAAATTTTTTGATAGCATTTTGTTAAAATTTCAGAAATATTTTTAAAATTTTTTCCTCACTATTAACTAATAATTTTGTGAAAAAAGTGTTAAAAAAAAAGGTAGAATAGCTATAAATTTAAAATTGCGTACTAATTTAGTTTTAAATTAATTTTAAAGCACTAAAGGCTTTTGCCCCTAGCGGTATATGGAGTTTTACTTCTGAGTTTGAAATTCAACTCCATCTACAGCAGTGAAAATAACTCCCTCTCCGGGTAAAAAAATAATTTTAGAGCAAATTATCAACGAAATAAAAATTGAGAACCATTTGAGTCATCCTAGAATAGTTGGATGAAATATCAATTATAAAATTATTTTCAATGATTAGTTTGTCCTAAATTAATATTTGAGTCTATTTAGATTTAGATTTATATTTAAATTTAAATTTTTTGCCAATTTATCTCCATTTCTTTCCTATTTTTTTTTCATTTTTTCTTATTTTTATTTTAATTATAAAAATCAGTGCAGAATGTATTATACAACTACAATAAAGTACATGATAATTAAATAAGAATTTTTGAAAAAATCAGGTATTTAAAAAAATAA
Source organism: Triadica sebifera (assembly GCA_023653625.1). Taxonomy (NCBI): domain Eukaryota; kingdom Viridiplantae; phylum Streptophyta; class Magnoliopsida; order Malpighiales; family Euphorbiaceae; genus Triadica; species Triadica sebifera. Next base: position 701,145 of record CM042894.1, on the reverse strand, counting down.
GATAAATTAACTCAAAAAAAGTAATAAATTTAAATTAATCATCTCAAAAATTAAGGACAAATTGACATTTAAATCCGACAGGGCGGGTGGGTTAGCTGAAAGATAGGAGTAGGTGAAAGACGTGAAAGATTTTCTCAGTTATTATTGGCATTGCTGCTTAAGAAATATGGAAAAAAGGGAATTAACTTTTTTTTTTTCTACTAACAAAAATTTAACTAAAAAAAATTTTAAAAAAATATATTTTTATCATTCTACAAATATAGTAATTAAAAACATCAGAATGCAGACAGTGTATAATTATTCTTAATGTTAACTGTTTCTTTCATTATTCTATGTGGTCAGTTTACCAAGTTTGTTTACTGTTCTCGATTTAAAAAATAAATACTATAATTTTCATTTCTTAGAGTGTTTAATTAGGAAATCTCATTATCATGAATTATCTGATTGTTCTACTTTTAATTGAAATTGAAAAAAAAAACGTTAAAAGGGTTAATCTATCTAATAAATATTTTTACAATAATCAATTTGTATTAAAAATAATTTCTGGGTATAAATTTACCTAATCTCATTTTTATAACAATTTTTTTGGTCTTGTTTTTATTTATTTTTGCTTTGTTTGTAGATTAATTTACAATTCATTTAAAATTATATAAAAATCGGATGCAAACGAATGTTTTAGAGGTAACTAGCAAGAGTGTTATTAAAAAATGAAATATAATAATTTTTTGTAAAATTAAAAATTACATATTAGTTAAATTTAAAAGTTAATCTTAAGGTAATATGATCACGAAAAAAATTAATAAGCAAAATTAAGTATAACATTTTCACGAGGATTAATGATTAACATAGTTTGTTGATTAGAGCTTAGGGCACATACAAAGAGAAGAAAGAAGAAGAGATAAAGAGAAGGACCCCATTGATGTAGTGAGAGGATTGGATTAGGTGAAAATAAGAGAGAAGAGTAGCTTTCAATTTCTTGAGCAATCCAAATCACACAAACCCCACCATGTGAATAATACCACTAAATGGATACACAAATCTCTGTTATATAATTTTTTTATTTTTTTCAACAACTATAATCAAATCTGATAATTTTTTTTTTTAAAATGGTAAAATTTTCATAAGAGTACTTTTATATATATATATATATATATATATATATATATATATATATATATATATATATATATATATATAAGACATTATTATCTGTACGTGTGTGTATGTTTTTTTTAAGGTCTGTTCGCAATGCTTTTAATTGACTTTCTTATCAAAGCACTGATACGTGTGAGGTGACGGATAGTGTGAGGATGAGATAACCCAAAAGGCCAAAAGATGCTCATGTCAAAACAATATTGCAAAAGAAAAGAAAACGTAAAAGGTGCTTAGTCGGCAAATTTTAAAATGAAAAATTACTAATTTTCTAAAATTTAAAATTTATATAGTTATTTTTTTTTTGTTAAATTTTAAGTATTTATTATTATTTAGAAAAAAATATTTATTATTTAAAAGATATTAGTATAATAAGTTAAATTTTAAATGATACTAATATAATAAATTAAATTTATAAGATGTATTGGTATAATAAGTCAAATTTTATGTGTCAATATAATATATTTCTAATATAAAATCTATCGGAATAACAAATTAATAAAATTGATAAAATAATTCGTAAAATTTTTAAATCTCGTCGGTATTAAAATAATATATCAACTTTCAAAAAAATTAAATTTCTTTTTTTAAAATTAAATAGAGGAATTAGCCTTAGGGCTTGTTTGGATGGTGCTTTTTCTCGTGGTTTGATATGATATGATATATGGTATAAAATCATGTTGGAAAAAAATTATCATTCATACAGTAATGTTTTTCACAATTATTTCATGATTTAAAAATCATGAAATTCTGCTGATTCTCAACGCACCCAAATAATAAATTAGACTGGTTTACAAAAACTCAATTTCAATATTATTATTATCCAATTTATGAAATATTAATTTTAACCTTATTACGTAAAAATGCTAATAACTACCACCTCACCCATTTACTATTTCAGCAAAATCCCAATTCTATCCATTCTCGTTTTCGTGTGTTCTTCTCTAATTTGGAAGCTGAAGTGGGGAAGTGTGCAGAGATATTTCTATCCTTGTTTTAGTTCTTCAAATTTTATGGAACGTTGTATTTCTAGGACAATTGTTTTCTTGAAAATTCTATTGCTCGAAAATTTCCATGATTATTAAAACTTTACTCCATGTAAAATTAGGATCGTAAATGAACTAAATTGCTTATAAATTATTCGAATTTCAATTTAAAAAAAAATTCATTCGAAATTATTTATTATTGTTAATGAGTCGAGTTTGAAAACTTTATCGAACCCGAGTTTAATACTATTTAGTTCATTAATTTACGAGCATATTCGTTTACAAACTCACAAACCTGCTCATTTAAAAACTTGTAAATATATTCATTTACAATTTTGCGAACATATTCGTTTAAAAAATTACGAATATATTCATTTAAAATTTATTTATATTATATTTTGTTATTAATCTCGAGTTTTTGTTATTATTAATTAACGAACTGAATTTGAACTAAACTCATTAAATATAATAAACAAATTTTTTTACGAATCGAACTCGATTCGTTCACAAATTTAATAATTTTTCAAACGAGTCGAATTCAAGTTTAAGTATAAAAAAATTGAAACAAGTTCGAGCTTATAATAAACTTAAACGAACCGAACTCGAACTCACTAATATTCGACTCAATTCGATCCATTTATCACCTTAGTTATTAAGCATACAAGTGAAAGTGGCTTTGGGAGAGAGCAAAATCAAACTTCAATTCAATTTAGGTTAAACAATACGAGTCATTTATAACCCTTTTTAAGAATTAAATTCATTTATTTGGATTAAACTGGACTTTTTTTTTTGTGATTGACTAAAAAAAACTAAATAAATGGATTGATCTGAACCGAACAAAACTAAAATGCTTCAACTTGAATCAGATCATTGGGATTTGGGCTATACATATATATATATAATATAATTTAGATTGTTCTAGTCGGATATTCCCATAGCAGGCTCCTCATAAAATCGTACTATACTAATATCTTGTCAAAATGATGAAATATCATGTCACATCATATCGAATCATAACATATCATATTTTATATTCAATCTAAGCTGCCTGCCGACAGAATTTATGGAACTCCTTCATATAAAAGGAAAAATAAAAAATCGCAAAAAGATGACAAATAAGATTAAAAAAATAATATAAATGACCGTGACGTTATTAGGCATCTAATTTTGTTTTAAGTGTGCCTCATTAGAAGACAAAAACTCATCCACTGATTCTGCTTGTCACGGATCCTTACTTTGGTGAAACTTTTCAGTCTGAGCTAGCTAGCTAGCTGTTGCAATCCCATATAGGGTTTGATTAGCATAGTTTTTCATGTACTCCACAATTCCTTTTTGACTCTAAATAGAACAAATTTGAGTATAATTCTAGATGAATTCGGATATGTTAATTTTAAATGGGTCGAATTTAAATAGGATAATTTTGATAAGTATCCTATCCTTTGACACCACATATCGAAAACACTTGCATGTTATAGCTCTCATCATTTATATTTTTTGAGAGTAATATATAAATAACAGCGAGTCTGATTTCTCAGAAGAAATAAAAAATCTGCTTCATCATAATTAGCATTCTTTAGCTGAATGTTTTGTATGGGTTTGGTTTTAACTTTTCCTAATGTACTTTATAAAATTAATGTGAAAAAAATTAATTTTCCTTTTTCCATAAAAACAAATGTGGGAAAAATTTCAACAAGAGGGCAAGTGAGGTTTTAATCTTTTATTGGTTGTGTGGAGCATTGATGAAGTTTCTGTTAGTAGACCAGTTTCTGCCGGTTGAGTGATTCCATCACAAAAATGTCTGTTGCCTTCTTCCATTCATAGCATAATTTGCTCTGCTCATGGCTTCCATTGAACCCATTTACATATTTTCCTGTTAAACTTTCAATTTTTATTTTCCTGCCTTATATATATATATCACTAACAGGAAAAGTGACGTACGACAAAAAGTTAAATTATTTAGCAAATTATATACTACCTCTTCTTGTTTTGTTTTGTTTTGTTTTTTTAGTATTTATTTATTTAACTGAAATGCAAATTAGCATCACGTTGTAGTGGATTCTTTTTGTTTTATTTACATTACGTGTCACTAGAGAATTAAGTTAATTCCCAAAAGGTCGATAAAGTAGAGAAGCGCTACATATCTTAACGTACCTTATAACCATTAAGTGCCCAAAAAGTTGATGAAGTTTCGTATTATTTACATCACACGCTAATATCTTATAAACAGAAGATGGGTGTGAAATGTCTTAATATATTTATTATAAAAATTAAATTTTAAAAAATAATTATAAATCGAAAGTTAAAGTATAACAACATAAGTTACGTGTCAATTTTCAAATATTCTTTTTATGAGTTTTTTTGTGATAAAATTTCTGATTTGGTCTGTTAGTTGAAACTATAAGATGGTACTGCAATTTTATTGTTGGATGAATGTAGGGATAGGGGTGATGTGTAGCTACACACTAGATAGCATGAATGCCCTTCAAGCAATGGTATTTTGTTTGTTTAGTGCATCATATTTATGGAAAGTTGGGTAACAAAAATCCCATTTTGGACATGACTTTAAGTACAGGAGAAGGCAGATTCCATTAGCACCAATATATATATATATAACTTGGTTTTGAAGAGAATGGTACATTCACTTGCAGCAAAAATTTCATTTCCCACTGAGATAATAAAATATGACCCAATTAGAACATTAAATATTTTTTTTTTATCGTTTTTGTAAAGTTTTAGAGAATAAGAAAAGATTGCTTGATGTGGATAATAAAGATTTGGTGTTCCAATTTTTCTCATGAAGTTGAAGTGTTTATATCATCGTGCAATTTTTTTTAACTATTTCTCAATCTTCCAAAATTTTCACAATCAAATTGGGATCATTTAGAGACAATTTCCGGATTTTATTCTTCCTTATATAATTGAAAGGGAAAGTATAAACCATGTTTAGTTAAATTCAATGTGGCGATACATATAAGATTTGAGAATCTTCCAAGTTTTTGACCTTTGATATATATATAGTAGTAATAATACTAATACTAATAATAATAATATCTACAATTAATGTTGTGGTTTAGTATTGTATTTAGGCTTCACTATCAGCAAAAAATAATAATATCTATAAAGGTGCCAATATGTAGTTTTTAATTTTTTTTTATGATTAGTTTGCACCAAAATAAAGTTTTTATTATAACTAGTACATATTTTAAAATTTTTATAATGAAATTATCCTATTTCATATGTTCTCAGAATCGATTTATTTATTTTAAATATTTTTGTTTTAATTACAGGACATGGTGCACTATTAGTTGTAAAATTGCAATAAAATTTTATGTAAGTGATGGTTTTTAATTTTTTGTCAAAAAATTTTAAAAAAGTAATTTTAAAGATAGAACCTAATAATTATAATTACACAAATAGAAAATTACATACTAATTAAGTTCAAAATTTTAATTTTGGGATAAAAGTCTGCAAGAGAAAATTCGACATAAAATTGCACCAACTTAATTAATGCGTGGGAATAACACAATCACATGTTTAATCCCAAAATAATTTTGATTATTTCACCAGATTTTCTTCAATTAATTTGGGAATTATTTACTAGAAGTCTGAATCATCATATCAGATCTATCTTGTGGGCTAGAATTAGATATTCCTTTGAAGATGGTAAACATTTAGCACAATCTGCTTTTTCACCAATCTTGAATAATAATAATACGACAAAAATTGAAGACTCTCACAACTTATATTGCAAGAAAATGATGTGTCCTCGCATTATCAAGCATGCAACTGTACCTTTGCCTAGAAACTTAATATGGTCTCTGTTTTGTTGTGATGTTTAAAAAAAATGTAAAAACGAAAAATCAAAAGAAAAATCATGAATAAAAATATATAAAATTCATTGAATTTTTTTTTAAAAAAAAAAGAAGAAGAAAGTATTAAGCATTGTTTGATGAAATTGTGCGTGTTTGTTGCTATTATCTACTTCTACTCCAATAACGAATTATTGATTTAACTAAATAATAAATAAAATAGATAAGTAGATGGATGGAGCCTGTATTGAAATGTGTCAATCTCTCAATCCCACATCGGAAGTGGGAGAGAGAGGAAAAAAAATTTTAGTCTATAAAAGGACTTTATCCTCCTCTTAATAATTCATTTCAAACACCAATCACTCTATTTTTAAAATTTGTTGTATTTTCTCTCTCTCTTTTAATATTTCACTTTACACTATTTCTTTGAAATAGTGGAATATTATTTTAGTAGTGTCCGATGAGGTAGGCATAATTGGCCGAATCTTGTTAAATTCTGGTGTTTTCTTTATTGTCTATTTAATAGCTATTGTCGGGTTTGTGATATATTGTACTTTAAATTATTTAGAAAAATTTTGTTACCAAGACTCTAAGAGTCTAAAAAAATTGGTTTTTAAATGATACAATTTGTGACTCTACTAATTACTTGAAAATTTTTTTTTGTCTTAATTTGTGACACAATTATTCATTTTAGTGGAAATTAACTCGATTTCTACAACAGCCTAGGGGATTTTCTATACGAATAATATACGTTTCTATTAATTGGGTCTAATAAAGTGTGTGATGAGTCTTTAACTGAATACAGCATCATCAAATTTATAAATTTTCATCATGTTTTAACGGAATTTGAATTTAAGCCTCTATCTCTATTACTAAATCAATTATCGAATATCACTGTGTTAACTTTTTATGAGAATAGAATTTTTTTTTTCTTTTTTGTTTTTTGAAATAAAAGAGTTGAATGTATACAGACTGTAATAGACTTAGGTGTAGTTTCAGTAGATGTTGGATTAAAAAAGAGGGGAACTCTCCTCGTATTCTACAATGAAGCTCTTTCCCATAATATGGGAACTCAGAAATGGGCGCAAAGAAAAGGAAGAAATTTGTGAGAGTTTTAATCTGGTGGGACCACAAAGAAAGGAGACTCACAGAAACATAGAGACTAAATCCCACTAAGACCACCCATTGCTAATCTCATTGATTTATATTATTATTACTATCATTTATGAGTGAAATCTTGGAAGTGACTCAAAAGAGCAATAGGACATAATGTAAAATCATCCCTTTTCTTATTATCTTTTTGAGAAAAAAACTGTGATGTCAATCCATGGTGGTGTCCTTTCTTAATAGGACCAACAAGCATTCAATTTGATAAGGGTAACTTTGCCTTAATTTTTGCAATGAATCAAACTTTACTCTCCAATTTATATATAGATATAAATGGGCCCTCCAGTTAATTTATTGTAACGTTATTGTTGCAATAATCGAGTTCCAACTTCTCAAACTTTTCGGTGCCATTTCTTTTCATGGTTACCTGCTGCAGAACTAGACAATTAGGTTCTATAAATATGGATTCTTGACTGCAAACAATGGTCAACACCTAGTAGACTGTCAACCTTAATCGTATCGACATTGTGTTTGATATGTTTGATAGGTTGGAAGCATGAAAGAGAATATCAAGTTGTAATACTTAAAATCGTCGACAGGTGCAATCCAAGTCTGAAAAGAGAGACAGCTTGAAATGTGTGATCTATGTAGCAAGGATATTGGAATGCGATATCTATAAAAAATATAAAACACGTAAACACAGAAAAAGTATAAATATTAAAAATATTAACTAAATATAAAAGATATAATTATAAATTATTATTTTTATATAAAATTAAATAAAAATGATATATAATCACATATATTGAGTACAGATTAGTATCAGACTTTATGAAAGGAAAGAACGCATTTCTAACTTAAAAAAATGTTTAAAATTATAAAACTAGTGAACATCAGTGTTAAAAATGTATCGGGTTTCTGACACACTTTGTTGTCGCAATTTCTGTGCTTCATAGTGTATAATGCCCTATTAAGTCCAAGACACTCCTAATTCTTAGGAAGAGAATACATGTCAACTAGTGCAAATGAATAAACCTAAGAAAACAAAACAATTTCCAAAGGTCTTAGATATCAAAATGTAAACATAAAAGTAAAAATAATGCAGAAGCACGAGCAAAACGACAAACAGTCATTGATCCGCAGCATTCATCAGAAAATTACCGGCAAATGGTAGCATTTCAAACACAAACACGCCCCTCTCAAGGATAATGTGGACCCGGAAACTGTAATCTCTTTCCACAGACCACCCAACAAGCTGATCAGAAATGATCCTTGGGTCCTTGCATTGAGTATGCATCAGCTGCATCCAAACAAATTTGATCCCATCACACCTTAAACTAGCAAAAAACTTGGCTAGATTCCGTTGCATTAGTTGATGAGAGCCACCTACCAGGACTAAGTCTGTGACATCCTCTCCTTCATTCAGATCTATATATAATAGCACCATAAACCTTGTCTTCAGTGCCCACTGCTTTCTCTTTTAATCTCTTCCACCATCTACAGTTACATAGCTTCTTTAGCCATGTTAGAAGGCAAAGTTGTTGGTGAGAATGACATGCTTCAAAACATGCAGCAGGATGCACTTCATTTGGCTGCAGAAGCCCTTGATATCTTTGACATCACTGAATCCACTGATATTGCTCGTTTCATAAAAAAGGTGACTTCTTCAACCCGCAATATCAACTTGAAATTAGGAATTGATCAAGGTAAACAAATCTTAACCCTCTTATTATTCCATGACACTTGTTATTCCAGAGGCTGCATGGATCCGGATGGCAGTGCATAGAGGGGACAGATTTTGGTTCCTTCGTGACCCATTACCATGGCTGCTTCATCCACTTCAGCATTGGCAGTCTCGCAATTCTGCTATTCAAGGGTATGGTAGATCAAGTAGATGAAACCAACTTGTTTCCTGCAGTGGACATCGTTGAAGCATAATCTGTCTTTTTTAATGGTTATCTTTTTCACTTCCATATTCCACTGTTTGCTGTGTGGAAAAAAATAAACAGCAGTAGAACTCATGTTTTGATGACCCATCGAATGTTCTTTCCAACCATCCACGTAGCAAATATGACTTGAATCCTTAGTCAGCATGTTGGTCAAGTGTGTTCTGTGAAGGTACAGAACACAATTTTGTCATATGAAAGATATCTAATCATGACACAGTAAATATACACAGCAAGAATGGTAACACAGGTTAGGGCCTCACAAAGACAAAAAGTGGTTAGAAAATTTGAGGATGGCATAACCTACCATAGATCGAACAGCAAATTTAGCCTTTGCTGAGTACAAGTATATGCCTACAGTCTACCACACAGTACTGAGTTTAGTTAATTAAAATACTTCTCGACATATATTAACTTATCATAATCCAGCATATATGATGTTAATGGTTGCCAGAGTATGTGTCCCTTCCACTGCATGAGTGTACACTGCATACTCTCTGTGTGTTTGAGAGAGAGAGAGATTACAAACATTATAAACCTGAAAGAGTGAGAACAGTAGGAGGGGCATCTCTTCTTGGTCCAGCAACAGAACGGTAAACATAAACTTTATCAGCCTGTCTGTCATCACTCCCCTCCTCTTTCATTACCTCCACATTCACTCTTGGCATCTCCCTTGCCAATAGCCTACATCCACTCATTGTCAAATTGCACGATGACATCCAAAGTGACCTCATTGATTCATACTTCTCTATACCTGAGAGAAGCGCTGCATTTCCAAAGGGGCAATCCCTTATCTCAAGTTTCCTCAACTTTGGACAACCTCCCAGCACACATTGCATCCCCCAGTCACTGCTGCCAGCAAAAGCTACTGAAAGAGTTTCCAAATTTTTAGCATACTTCCCAATATACTCAAATGTCAGGTCAGTCAAGAGACCGGAAACTGAAAGCCTCTGAAGTTTAGTGCAAGTCTTCACAACTGCACCAAAAGCCTCATCCATGGGTTCATTTGTCATGTAATCTGGTTGACCTGGATTCATTATGCAGAGACGGAAGTGAGTGAAATCTGGGCAATTTTGCACAATTGTTGCTACTGCAGCATTTGTCATCTGCCGGCAAAAATAGAGCACATAGTGAAGTCTGCGACAACCGTAAGACACAGCAACAAACCCTGCTTCAGTCACTCCGTAGATAATTTCCTCATCAAATGGATCAGCAGGGAAAACACGGAGTTCCTCCAGCAAAGGACAGTTTGACCCAACAGCTTCCAGCCCTTTGTCCTCTACAGTGTCCAAGACCTGCAATAATAGTATGATTAAACCTACAAAAGAACTGATGTTATGAAGACTCCCTTTGTCCTCTACAGTGTCCATGACCAAAACTGTGGGGAATGTATCCGGTAACTTGAATTCATTCAGAGGGTTTCAAAGCAGCTAGAACTTCAGCTAGTTTTTTTTCTTTGGTTGATAGACATATATAGAAACTCTAATGCTTTTCACAACAAAAAAACATCTAAAACAAAAGGAGCATCAAATGAATCTTTTGAACTCTTCCAAACAAATTCATGAACAGAAAACAAAATCAGAGGAGGTTGGCACATTAACACCAATAGTGCAAATATAAGACATATATGGTGCCAGTATCATTTACTAAACCATGACGTAGCCTAGAAAAACAATAATTCACCCAAGTTATTCAAGTGAAAATAAGGGAAATACATTCCAGAAAATGAAATAAGCAGGAAAGCTTGGAAATAATGAGTATTCACCCAAAGACGACGAAGTTGCGGGCAGTGAAGAAGAAGATTAGCAAGTTCACGACTTTGCAAAGCAGCATAACTCAAATTTAGGAAAGTCAAGTTTGTACAAGCAGGGTAGAGAACTGGTAAATATGCCGCCATTGCTTCCCATAAACCAGAAAGGGTATCTAGGTTCTTGCAATTGCTGAATGTACTTTCAAGATCAGTGTACTGGCGGAGATTGAGCTCTTGAGAGAAAGAGCCAGTACCAAGCTCCATTAGTTGTGGGGCACAAACAAGCAGCCTGTGAAGTTGTTCCAAGGAAATATTTTTGTTGACCTTAAGAACCTTTAATGATTTGCACCTACTAACAAGCCTCTCAAGTGCATCAAAATTAACATCACTATTCAGATTGGCAAAGTTCAACACTTCCAGCGAAGAGAAGTTTTCAGGAAAGCAGCTCAACCAGTTGCCACTCTTATCATCAATGCCATTCTCCTGGATGTCAAGCTCAGTCAAATTCCTGAAACCAAAATAGAATTAGAAGTCTTCTCATACACACAGGATCCAGCACACGCTAAAACAATATGTACAACTCATAAATGGCCGTCAAAGGATACCCTGAATATCACAAATCATGAAAGTGGGATTCAATAAACTTGTGGTAGGCATAAGAAACCATAAATATAGTCTGACATATTTAGCTACATGTATAATCCTCATCATTCTATCGCCCAATATTTTTGCAATATATAGTTCACAATTCTGTTAAGTTGAAGAGAGGATCATAATGAGCTATAAATTAATTGAACACGTAATGCAGGATAATTTTATGCAAGGACAATCAGGTCTGCCATCTATGCCTAGCATTAATTTCATTAACTATGACTCATCATCAACTTAGAAGAATGACAACATAAATATTATCCAAAAGTGTATCAATGAAAAACAAAAGATCAAATCACATATTACCACAAGAAGTTGCCTTGTGGTAATATGTGATTTCAGAGTTCATAAAAAGTAAATTTCACCCAATTCTCTTCATTGCAGGTTACAGTGAAACGACAGAAGCAAGTCCACTACTTGACTGAACATATATGTGCCAATATACTAACCGCTAATCTTCCTTTTCTTCTGTTTCTTTTTATACCAGCTAGAAGACATCCAACACTAGAAAAGCATCTTGCCATCTTGTGTACAATTCATGCATTTACATAGTTATTGCTTAATAAACCAACCATTAATATATGTGAATAACTGAGTACTTGTGCGGTGGATGACAAGTTGACTAAATGTCATATCAATACAAAAGGAGAAATAAAGCATAGCAAAGCACAGGAGAAAGAAAATAAAAAAGTACAATCACTTAGGTCGCCATTAAGCCCCTGCTTTTCTAGCATGGAAAAGCGAGTCAAAATAAATTGTTCTCATATATAAAGAAACAAATGTGAAGGTTATTGATTCACAGTTGTAGAGATTTGTTTCAGACTAGTCCTTGGATGTCCCGAGATTTTCACAAAGATGGGAGCTAGAATCAATTCTAGAATAATGAATTGCGTTTCGGGTTGGGGGTGGGGGCCATCCATGATTGACCCAATAACACACAACTGTATCTACTAGTGCCACCAAATAGCAAGATCAACATCCATGAAAATAATTGACCCCATAATACATACAATGTGACACATAAATTAACATTTTCCAAATAAAATAGAAAAAAAAAAAAGAGATATTTGAGCGGATAATGACATCAAATATATGCCATAATCCATTAAATGCTCTTAACAGGTCAAATGTCAAATCCAGAAAACGACATCAGAGTTAAACCAAAAAGGAAAAAAAAGTAGACAGACAATAGTAGAACCACTTCTTTCGTTGTACACTCTTACCTTTACAAGCAGAAACCAGAATTCGGTCCAATTATTTCACAAACTCAAACTTAACACCGAAAACAGAACGATTCGACAAAAAAACTTTTCTCTAATAATCTTGGATCTCAACTCAATAGAAAAAATAATAAATGCAAAACCAGAGGCAGGATAAAAACACAAATTACAAAATTATAAATCCAAATCGAGAAAAACAAACAAGGAAATAATGAATCAACAAGAGAAAGATCCTTACCTGCAATGAGTAGCAATGGCTGCAAGCCCATCAGTACTGAACCCATCACAGCTCAGAAGCGAGATAGATTTAAAGTTGGGGAAGTTGAGAGCCAAAAACTCCAAGCTCTCGTCAGTGACGGACATTCTTTTAAGCCTAAGCTCCTCCAAAAAGGGGTACTTGGAGGCAAAAACGACAAGCCAAGACTGAATATCGGCGCCCCAATCCCTGGGCACCAAATTGAAATCGGAGAATCTCGGCTTCCCTTTGAGAGTAACGCTCCGGATTTTCGGAAACCGGCGAGCTACGATCTCGGGAGAAACGGAGTAGCAATTGCCGATAAAAACATGAGTGCGCGACCAGCTCTCCGCGTTATACCAGTCCTTGCACACCAAAGACACCGAGCTCCGATCCTTGTTAGATTTCAAGAGACCCAAAACCCGCTCCAGCACCTCGTCTGGGAATGGAGATGACCGAGTTGAATCGGACGGAAACTCAGGCGATTCCTTCTTCCTCTTCGAATTTAGATGCATAGTAGACCAACTAAAATAGACCCACGAAAAAAGTTTGAAAATTTAAGCAAAATCCAAATTCTAATGGGTAATCCATGAACAAAAAAGGAAAACAAACAGATGACTAAACCTGTACCAGAAGCCGCAAATGTTGAATCTTTGAAACTAGGCAGATTACAGAAAGAAATGGGAAGTTCTCTTCTTGTTGTGGGAAGCTTTGGTGTGGATGAACTGGCCAAAGAAGAACGAAGCTCTAGCACTTGCGTATTATAGCAAAAGCAACAGAGAGAGAACAAATATGTAATGAAATTATTATCAGGAAAATTATTGGAAATTAATTAGTGGGTTTTTTTTTTGGAAAAAATATTTAATTAATTATTTTAGATATTCGCTCCTCCTTAGCTGAAGCTGACACGGACGGCAAATGAGAGTGGACGAGAACGAACATGAGAAGAAAAGAGAACGGAGCAGATATCCTAGCTAATTTGCGCCTTGGTGCGCAATGCACATAACCTTCCATTTTCAGCCACGTAAGCTATTTTGGACACTTGTATTGCGCACTGCGCATAGCGTGGAAATTAGAATTAAACGTTCAAAGATTTGGATTCAACAGGCTGCAAGCACATGGGACTTATATTTATTTATTTCGAAAATATATTATATATAGGGTAAATTGGTAATTTCATTTCTCACATTTATATGTCAAATTTTTCTTAAGTCTATTTTCTCACTATTTTCTCTTTTAAATTTAAGCAAAGTAAATAAAATTTTATTCTATCTTAATAAATAAAAATATATTCACATTTTATATTGATTTAAAGAGTTGAAAAATATTTAAATAATATATTTTTATTTTAAACAATCTAAGAAATATATATTATTAATGAAACTAATTTACAAAAAAAATTTCCATTTAATTTTTCATTCATTTGATTTTTCTTAATAATATTTTTTTTCTTTTGGTAAATTATATTGAAGGTTATAATTTGATTTTTTTAATGGGTAGAAAGAGAAAATAAGAAAGAAATAATTTTTTTTAAATACTGAGATATCAATATATGAGTGAAAAAAATTATTATATTATATTCAGATAACAATTTTATCCGTAGCCAATTAATAAGATTTTAACGTTAAATTTAACATACTATTTTTAATTACAAATTGAAGTTTAAGGGACAAAATATTGCAATTTACCCTCTCTATATATAATAACATACTCTCTTTTTGTCTTTATTTGGCTGAATATTAACATACTCTTGAAGAAATATAATTTTAATGTAAATTAAAATTTCATTCCTTAGTATATTATAATATTAATATTTATTGAAATATATATATATATATATATAGTGGTGATGGTTATATGTACTAAATTGAGTTTGAAGTAAAATAGTAATTATGATGGAGCAATAAAACAAAGTTGAGTTAGAATATTTTTAAGCATTAGTTGAGAGTTTTAAATAATCAGATCTTGGGGTGTTTGAAATTGTTGTTGGGTGTACAATAAATAGATTTAGAATTTTTTGATTTAATTGATTAATTTTTAAATATTTTTATAAACTATTTTTCTCAAATATGTTTTTAGAAAAAACATCTATTTATTTTTTTCTCTCAAAAAAATTATTTTAGAAACTCAAAAAAATTATTTTTTTTCATAAAATCATTTTGTTCAAACGTGATGTCAAATAGACCCTTCAAATTTCAAAACATGTTTCAATTTCAAGTTATAGACAGATAAATATGAATTTGGCATCATGTCAGTCGAACAACTCCCAAATATCTCCATAAATTATTTTTTTTATCATTAATATTATTTTGTATTTTATTTAGAATTTCTCACTTTTTTATATACTTAAAAATGATAGTAAAATAATTTTGATTTTTTTTTAGAATTCTTGCATTTTGAAGTCTATCCATTTAAAATGAAAGATACTATAAAAAAGTTGCAACATCTTCTCTCCTATAATTAAAATAAATCAAACTATATAAACAAATATTAGTATACCACTTTTGTTTTTAAATCCGAATAAAATAAAACTTATTTTGAATCATTTTGGCTGCAACATAATAATAATTACTATTTTAAAAGTCTTATAAGGAATATAAAAATATAATGGAATTATAAAGATACCATCTAATTTAAATATAATGTCTTGGGCTTCAACTAGCCTCAAAGTTTACAGATATATGTTCAAATATAATACATATTTAAAAGTTTATGCAACATAACAATAATTACTATTTTTAAAGTCTTATAAGGAATATAAAAATAGAATGAAATTATAAAAGATATTATCTCGTTTAAATATAGTGTCTTGGGCTTCAACTAGCCTCAAGGTTTATAAATATATGTTCAAATATAATACATATTTAAAAGTTTACACAACTTTAAACTAAAAAACATCCTATTGTATCACTCATCTAAAAATATTTGCCTTATGACTCTTTAAATCAAACTCTCATTCTCTGTCAGCAACCATCTATCCGGCTTCAACTTGCATGTGAAAATTATATGCAACTCATATTTAGTGGTGTATATGTGTATATGTGATATATGAATTATTCAATGCAATAGTTTTCATATATGCATGTTGTATATGTCATGTTTAGTTCATTACCTTTTTATGTGCATACTTAACATGTGGATTCATGATGTACCTTTCCATATAAAAAGTATACATAAAAACATACATGAACAGTCACTATATATGCATCAACCATATATCTATCAATCATAAATATCCATAATTTCATTTCATGTTCTAATTATCAAGTTATTTATATTCCCAAAATACTCTAAATCTATGAAATTTTGTTGTAATGTTCCGTATAAACGAATAAATACATCTCATTATACATTTTCCAATCAAACTCATGCATGAATATGCAAAGTCATGGCGTAACTTATTTCTTATATAAATATACCATAGTATATATTCACATTTGCATTATAGCATGCCAATAATTGTAGTCATGTTCAATCAAATAAGTCATAATACTCATTTCCATAGTGAGATCCATAAACCGATTCATTATATTTATTTTTTATTTCGTCCAATACTCTAAGTTAGACTATCCTAATACATATTATGGAAATATGAACGTTCGCATCCGAACTTAAACCACAATGTCCACTATATATATAGACTCATATGAGTTTTTCAAGTCAATAACATTCGCACTCGAACTTAATTCACTTTAACTGAGTTCATATAATAATTGTATGTATCTTGGAATCAAAAACGCTCACACCTAGATTTAAGTCATCTTATCCTCATAATATAGTTATGTTGACAATCTTATTTACAGTATCGTTAACTCTCTTAATGATATGTCATATATCTTATTCGAGTTCTAGATTAGATAAATGAACATTAAACGCTTGTATCTCTTATCGTTGTATTTATCATAATCATATCCATGTTTATGATTTACTTCTTTTGCATAACAATGCATATATTTAAGGCTCATTCCATTTTCCATCCATATATAATGGTTTATGTATATGTCATAAACATAACTTTTGCATACTCACCGAAGCTTATTAACATGTACAATATTTCATAAGCTAAATATTTCATGTAAAGTTTAGTGCTTTACATATAATATCCTAATACAACATATTTTTACGATAAAACCTTCCATATCTTGGATTCATACATAATTCATATTATAATGTTATAACATGGTTTGTGGCTAATTTTCCATAATATAACATTATATGCTAAGCAGTGAAATTTTATGTGAACTCATACAAATATTATACTTCCAAAGAAAATAGGCATAAAGACATATTTATGAATGAAACTGTATTATAAACACGTGACTTCAACCATTTATTATCTCATTCATATTCTAGTTCATGCCTTTGTATACTAACGTGCATATATAACCATAATCTCATACACCATACACACATGCTAATTCATATTTGTTTCATAATCATAAAAACACGTTTATAGAAATAAAATACATCATAGTATACCATATTTGAAAATATATCAAAACATGCAACTCAATCGATATTCTTTTTTTTTGTATTTATTTTTTTTCATTATGGTTCATGCCCATGAATACTACCATCATAGTTGGTACTCATGAACCATATTGTGACTTTGTCTGTGAAGGATTATGGACATACAGTAATCATGCAACTACTCATTCATGGTCATGAGACTACATTTATGGGAGTGAAGTTATGCTTCACGAATTTTATGGTCATGAAACTAATTATGACTTTGAACGTGAACAATGCTGCCAAAAACAAAAGTCTATGTTCTTATGATTCACAGTCGTGACATATCGTTTATGGGTGTGAATACATATTTCACGGTTTTCTTAATTGTGAAACAAGACGTAAACAAAATTTTAGCATGTCTTTTCAAAAATTGTAAATCATTATACAATCTTTCATTTTTTTCTTCCCAAAAATAGCTTTTGGTTAGAAAAAATGACGATTTTGTCTTAAAAAAGTACAAATCAGGCTCACCAAAAAATATAGTAATTTTTTTGCTATAAAAAATTATCAATGAAAGATTGTACATTAATTTACAAATTTTGGAACGACATACTAAAATTGTTAAAACGATAAAAATTTAAATATTTTATTAAACCTGATATTTTTATAGTAATATCTTTAAATATTTTATTAAACCTGACATTTTTATAGTAATATCTTTCTTTTAAGTTGGCTGTATTGGTTATTTATAAATGAATAGTTAAAATTAAATTTTATTAAATAATTTTTTTCTAAAAATTTGTATAAAATCTAATCTTAAATATTTATTTATAAATAAATAACAAATATTTCTCTGGCATGAACATGTTACGAACTTAAGAAATTTTAATGCCAGGAGAAAGCAGGGGAGATTCAATTTAATTTTCGTATGGGCAGATTTGGCCCTGTCCCTCATAACAATTATTTGATTTGATTGGAGTATTGGACCAAGCAAAGAAGAAAATAACATAATATGATTCGTGTTATCATACTGCCGCCGGAAAAAGCTGCTAATGTGAGGTACGTAAAAGTAATCGGCTGAAGTTACGCTGATGCCCATCAGCTTGTGAGAAATGCCTTTCATGTCCATTTTGGGTTATGGTTGTCTTGTCCAATAACGATTTTAGATAACCGCCGATACATTGCATTACAATTTCTTAAGAATTTCGATATCATAACTGATAATCCTATACTATCGTATTTGCTCCGAGTGCTACGAGTTATGTAATAGTCACAATTTTTTTTAATTATTATTAATTTAAATTATTGATGTAAATAATTTTTATTATATATTAATGACTATTTTTTTTATTGTTCATTATAATTGGGTAGAATTTTTTATTATTTTATTTATACATATACTTTTAATATATTTGTTTAACATTAATAATGTATACCGTGTAACCAATATTTTTTTAATCATAAATAAACTGCATACAAAAATAGAAAATTTTTTATTTTTCATAATAAAATATTTATTTGCTTATAAAAAATTAAAAAATTCTATAATAAAATTATTTTACTTAATATTATTTATATTAGTAAACTTAATAACAAAATTAGTTTAATAATGACTTAATTTATGCTCATTAATTAAATCAAAATTATGGATTTTAAGATGCAAAACTGAAATAAGAAATGTGAAGCAAAATTAATTAATCTGACACAAAGACACCCCAGATCAGGTGGGCGATCACGTGATACCCTCATAAACCGCACGAGTCCACGTTTTTGGTTGGGTACAGCACGAGTGCCATAAACTGAAGCATCTAATACTTAACAGCTAATGCTGTCGAATCTCTATAATTAAAAGATAATTATGGAATTATTAACAACATAATATACTCACTCACTCTTTATTTTTATTATTTTCACAGTATTTAAATTTTAATATCGACAACTGGCAGTCAATCTGGAACCCCAGTTTAGCTTTCTTATTATTTATTCAGTTTCTTTTTCTTAAAATTACAAATCTATGTCCAAGGCTGTGTGCAGAAAGATTTGTAATTTCTTACAAATAATTGTCCAAACTCGATGGCAAGAGATTTTTAATTAATTTTCAACAAGATGAATGATAACTTCACTCTATCATTTATTTTATTTTAATTAATTGATGAGAAGTAATCGATTTTTAAAAATAAATTTCTTTTTTTTATTACCAATAATTAGAAAATAAATATTAAAAAATATTAGAAAAATAAAGTGTTGTTATCGCCCTCATCTTGAATAAATTGACACTTTATGATTCAATACAACATTGTTGGTAAAAAGTGCAAAGAGGAGGGATGCAATTCCATTTGCCATTCACTTCACTTGCAACTGTGTTCATCTTCTCACATAAATAAATGAGACATAATATGGTCCATATTTCCAGCATAAATTAAGGAGGCCATTGTACTTGTAAGTTTTATTAAATGCAACAGAGGCATATCCAAAGGTGTGTTCATGCGAGTATAGGGAGTTGGTGGGCCCCACCATCACCAATTTGCTAATTAATGGGCCCCATTTTGAATTGGTAACTCAACAATGGCGAAGATGGTTTAGGTTATACTAACACAACCTTCCAACTTGCATTCGACTGACCGTTCATTTTTTATGGCAAGTGCTGATGAAGAAGTTAACTAACATTAGTGCTCTCTCTCTTTTTTTTTTTCCAATTTTCTTGGTGATTATGAGGTCTCTAAACATCATGGCAACCTCATAATTTCCTTAATATACATGTGCAAGGCACTATCACCAACTATTAAAAATCATTTCAATATATTTTTAGCATTAACTAGTGTGCTAATTACTTTATTTGCATGTTCTAAGACCTTGTTTACAAATATACAATCCAGCATATCCCCCCAAGAAGGAGAATACAACAAAGCTTTGAGTTATGCGTTTATTAAAGAAGACCCATCACATATAATATAATGAAAATATTCCAAATCGATGTATAAAAAATATAGAATCAGAATTAAATAATAACCCACCCCTAATTACATAACCAATATGAAAATAATTAATTAAGAATCAAACTCTATATATAATTATCTTACAACATAATCATTATTGTTAAATTAATTAGTAACAACAAACCTATTTATAATTTGAAGAGCCTTATTAAATTAGTTGCTCTAAAATGAAAATCAGAGGCGGATACTCATCTGCTATTAGAATAGACCCTTACCCTTTTGTCCCCTCAGGATTAAGAATCCCATGTTCGACCAACCATCTTATTTTTTTCCAAGGTCCACATCATTGTCCAATCTATGTACTAATATTATCTATTAGATTATTTCCCATAATATTTCGCCAAAAAGTAATAGTTCAGGGGGTCTTACATGTGGCAGATGACCTCTTGTTGATCATGTTGTCCTTGAGAACTTAGCCACTAATTAGTCTTGACAAGTCACAACCATCCGAAAATTTGAAAAATTAAAAAAAAAAAATTGACACGGAAACATAAATTAATTAAATTGGCGATTTCGATTTAAATCCTTTTTTTTATTTCCACTTTGATTTTTTACTTTAAAAAAAGTTAGTTTGAATTTAATCAGTTGATACATAAAAAATTTTGTAATTAAATATATATATATTTTTTCTAAAACTCCTAGGGAAGTTTTATATTTGATAACATTCTATTTTTAATCACCTGAACCCACCCAAACAAACATATAATTTCAATCTTATATTTATTTGCAAATATGAATAAATAATAATAATAGTATATTATTTATTCGGTCTTATGATACAAATTACAAGGCATGAACCAAAATGGATTAAGGGATCAATTTAGTGATTGCAATTCACAAGACGATATTAATAACTCTGTTTTTTTTTAAATATAGTATATGTCTGTTTATTTCTTTATTATTGTCAAGATTAATCATTCGAATAAATTGTTAAAGATAAAAGTGACCTAGTTTGATACACACAAACTTTCAACGAATCACCGCCCACAGGCCCATTATCATAGATCAGAAATTTCGACGACCTAGCTAGTAATCGGGCAAGTTATCCTTGAGCATACTACTCGGGATCTTATGGGAAAATAGCTTAAAAGTCTTAACAGATCAATAGAACTAGTCTTTTTGTAAGTGCTAATTTAATTTATACTAAACGTTATCATATTCAAATTTAATTCGCCAAAAGAAAAGGCGTAATGGCATAACTTCTATGCTAACAAGAAGTAGGATAACATATACACAGGCATTCTCACAATTCACAATCAGCAGAGAGAAATCAAACTCTTAAAAGTAAAATTTTTGCAGCCATTAGCTGAAGCTGAAATTGTCAAATAATCAATGATAAATGTTGAAGTAATTTCTCAGAGAATTAAACAAAAAGATTCCAACTTATCCCCCAATTTCTCAACTGCTAAATTACTAAGGGGTTGTATATGTGATTATTCAATATATTGTTTAGAACCAAAAAAAAAAAAGTGTAAGCAAAATTTTTTCGTAGCGTCCAAAATGGAACAGTATGGGCTCAAATTCTACAGGCTCAAGAAACTGTTCGTAGTTCGCCTCAGATGCCACTCGAATCCCTTCCAAAGATGAAACGCCTTGTCCAATCTGATACTACCAATGCCCTGGTGCGCCAACTCACTTGTTTACTGTTGAAAAAAAAAGAGCACTAATTTTATTGTCTCAATTCTCAAGGCTTTTGTTTTTTCTAGTTTGGTTACTAAATGGAGAAGATAAATTATTAAGGAAAAGGGCGATGCGAATTCTCATTCTCTCTTCAACGCCAAAAAAATTTCCTGCTCATAAGGTTTTCAGGGAAATAAGAATTGTTTCCTTTTCCTTGCACCATGTAGTAACCAAAGTTGTTCCGGAGTGATTGACTAGAATTTGCTAACAAATACAGATGGATTACCTTGCATAAACAGAGTACCAAAGCCACTGACTGCTGTGTCCAATTGAAACCCAATCACCAGGAAGTTGTGCTGCCGTTTGCTCTCCTCCCAGTGGTGCGAATTGCCCAAGATGCCTGTACCTGGAATGAGGTTCACCATGTGGAAAATGAGCATCAAAACCAGGTTTACAATGTGCATAAGCTTGTAGGATTGCATAATGCTTCTGTTTGAGGTTTTGAGACCAACCTGAACGGGCGAAACCGATGCCGACCTTCTCCCCTGAACCTTAGAGGGCCTTCAGGATTTTTCTCAGCCTCTTCCATGCGGTTGAAGCAATTGGCAAGGTAGGTACCTTGTTGAGATGCAACCTGCACATAGAAAACAAACATGACCAGGAATCATTGAATGCTATAAATAGTAGACCGTCTTGTAACAGAAGCACACAGCACCTGTGCTGTTGCTGGGAGATTCTTCATCTGAGAATCCACTTCAGAAAGAGCTGTTTTGAATTCCTCAATATTTAGTTCAATGGATTCTTTTGCGCCGTCTCCTTTGGCGGCCTTCAATAGATCAACTATATTCCGCATTTTCATATTCTTTAGGTAAAGTTCCACTTGGGGGTATCTTTCGCAAATGTCATCAATGACTTCCTGAAATTCTTTTACTGTGAGCGTTCCAGAATTGTCCTTGTCTGCCTTCTTAAATATTGCCGATATATCTTCCTACAAGCACAGTTGCAATAAGACAGAAAATCAATCAGCTATCTGAGTAAATGCACCTGCTTGATTACTTTATCACAGTGGAAGCTAGAACATCTTCAATTGGAATAATGAAAGGGTACATAGGATAATATTTGCTAAAAGATGAACATCACAAAAACTATAGTGAGCAGAAGCAGAATTAGAGGTGATATATGGCACTAAAAATATAACCTAAGAAGGAAAACGAATACCATGACTTTGCGCTGGTTAATTGTTGCACAATCACCGAGTGCATATACATTATTGCATCCCTCAACTCTCAACCATTCATCGGTTGCTAGAGCACGCCTGTTAGTCTGTTAACAGAAACAGATGTTTCATCAAATTGATGCAATGAATTTGACAAAAAAGATTGTTCATTGTACATAAAATTCCATTGGATTTATTGGAAGATACTCTTCAGATAATCAACTGCAAATATATAAGCCTAATTCCTAAAATCAATATACCTGACCAATTTGCTTCATAAAATCCCTTATGACTGGATGAGTTCCAATTCCAGTTGACCAAACCACCATTCCATAAGGTATAGAAGTAGTTTCTCCATTCCCCCTCACTTTAGTAGAAATTTCCTTATCTGATACTTTCACAACCATTGACCCTAATTGTACATCAATGCCATCTCTTTTGAATTTTCCTTCAGCGAAGTCTGTGATTCTTTTGTCAAACCTGCAAGATTCCCTCAAGTATGAGATATCTTATCAAAACTCTGCTTACTAATAATCTCGTATATGAGAAAATGGAATGAAAATTTAACATTTCCACTAACCAAAGAGAACTTCAATGTGTAACAGAGGATAAAATTTTGATGCTATTATAACCACTAAAGTGATGGGCTAAAATGACGGATAAATTTAGAAGTTTTGTGATCCTTACATGTTCAGAATATGATCCGCTGCTTCAAGAAGCGTTATTTTTACGAAGTCTTTGGCTGCAGGATATAATTTGACCAAATCCTCATTGACGAAATCATGAAGCTCAGCAGCAAATTCCACACCAGTTGGGCCACCACCAACCACCACAAAATGAAGAATTCTCTTTCTCTCGTCAGCACTCAAATTTGGTAGACTCGCCTTTTCAAAGTTGTCAATAACAGTCCTACGGATCTTCTGAGCATCTTCAACTTCCTGCGAGGGGAAATGCATTTTCCATGAAAGTTAGCAGCACACATGCACAAAGCGGCCCAATTCTCACCGCAACCAATGCAGCCATAATTTTCATTTGACAAGTTCTATTATCCATGTCACAGCGTTGGACATTTTTTCGGAAGGATTTAAGGGAAATTACCTTCAAGAAATTGCAGTGCTCAACTACACCAGGGGTGTTGAATGTGTTTGGGCGAGCCCCCATGGCTATCACTAGGTAGTCATAATCGACAACAAACTCTTCTTTCCCATTCAATTTGGGTTGATTAGATCGACAATAAACCCTTTTGTTTTCTGCGTCAATCTTGAAACATTCAGCTTCCCAGAAAGAAACGTCCACATGTTTCTGCACATGGTAGAGAAAAAGACCAGTTGCTCCATCACCTCAATCAGCAATAACTATAAGAAGTTAATTCTTAGACACAACAGTTGATATCAGTAATCAATTTGAACAATTTTTCTGAAGTTTAACTTTTAGTGACTCTGGCTCTTCCCTTTTCCAACAGTTTAACTGAGTGAATTCCAAATTAATTTTTATTTCCCTCTAGCCAGTAGCACTCTTACCGATCTTGAATCTATCTTGTTCCATACAGTCTTCAACACTCCATAAAAATATACATCGCTAACTATTCACTTTCACCAATGGGTCTCTGTTCACTCAATACATACATGACTAGATGCATGTAGGACGTTGGCACTTCAAACCTATTGAGTATTATTGATTTCAAAATGCCAGCTTGTGTTGAATAAGTCATCAATGATGCATGCAAACAAACATTGTTCAAAGAATTCTGATCATGTGATGCTTGCAAGGCAAAAATCAAAGGCACTAACCAACTGAAAGAGATTCCAAAAGATAACAATATTTTTATGAGAGTTCAATTACTCTTTGAGATTCTTCATTATTAGCACGTAAAGCTACTTCACAAACTAATGGATTAGAACTATCACCCTTATAAAAACTAAAGTTACATCAATTTAACCTGTTTTCCCACAGAAAAAAAACATTTGGAAGGATAAGAAAACATGAAATTATAAAACAACCGCAAAACAACTACAACGACATCCAAAATCTAAATAAGCTCCAAGAAAAAGTAAATTTCGTAAAAAACAAAGAGAATAAAATACTATTATCCAACAGTAGTTCTGATAGAGATTTGCTAGGGTTGATAGAAGATTCTAGAATTATAGGAAAGGACACGGATGGAAGGATATGGGGGCTAATGGGTAATTAGAAATATCGGATTTTGGTCACAAATAGGTGGAGGGTTAGTAGAAGGGGTAGGCTGAATATTTTTGGAAAGAATTTTGGGTCTCTAGGCTTAGCTTGGAGAAGGGGACATTGTCCCTGGGCTGTGAAGCGATTTCACAGAGTTTTATCATTTCCTTTATTGGTTGTTTCTTGTTATTTCTCCTGTTTTAGTTATTGAAGAACACTATTTACAGCAATACAATTTTTCAGCAACATTTCTTCTCCTTATTCCTCTAATTTGTGTTTTTTTTTGGGTTGAGTTTGCTAATTTTCTATCAAGTTCCAATATTAATTAGAGGCAATTTCTTGGTCAATTTTTACCTTCTTGGCAATGCTGCGGATGGGCTCAACAATGCTGCGAGCTTCCACGGTACCACAGGTAACACTTGGTAGCAAGGGGGTGAAGGCAAAGTAGTTTCGAGGGGATATCACTTGAACATCATAAGCGGGGTCATTTAATTTCTTCAGAAAACTTGTTCCTGCCCAACCAGTTCCAAGCACAACCACCTTCTTTTTCTTGGTCACCTCCCCAGCTGGCGCTACAAGATGAGCAGCATTAGGCGAGTTTGCATCAGCATAAGCTACTATCCCTCCGCCGCTGCAACCATATGCCATTGGCAAAACCATGAGAAAGGTGAAAAGTAAGAATAAGCAGCAGATATATAAAAATTAATTTAATAAAATTTTGAGGTTCCCTGCAATGAGAATGAACAGATATAAACTTCCAAATTACTGTCTCTTAGGAAAGTGCCCATTATAATTGAAAAGGAAATTAGATGGAATGAAATCTGAGTTGGGAAAAGAAATATACATTTATTATTTAAGTAGAATGTCTGTTCACAGAAGCACTTATATAGGGAAATTTTTAGCGATTAGAAGAAAAGTAATGCGAGTATACAAGTTTGTTTTACAGAAATTAATCCGAATTTCTGTTCTATAATTTCACATGTTCTAGCCTGGACTGAGTGGTCTCTTTGCAGCAAACAAAAGCGTTTTGAAACAAGCAGCTTAAGTTCGCGTAAAATCACCACAATTCTTAGCGTAACATTTGGTTCCAATCTGGCAAATGAAGCCATAATTTACACATAAGAACCTAATTAAATAAAACAGAATTATAGAACTTAAATAAAACCACAATATTCTGCTTTTCTCTTTCCCACAATATGCAGAAATCAACTCTCGAATACTAGAAATTTGCACTTCATTTATCCTGAAATTAAGTAGCTACTAAATTATCGCATTTTGGCTGTAAGATTGTAGAAGAGCACCTCCACTCTGTTCTTTCCACCGTAATTCTGTTCTCTTCTATATCAGTAAACCGCGATGTTTTTTTTCCATTGCAGAAGTTAAGTCTTAATTATTAGTCGTAACCGTAGAATTAAATCTACAAATTAACACATTATAGATATAATTAATTGAGAATAATGAGATTATAAATCACCACAAGAGCAATCAAAAAGTTGAAATCTATGAACATCCATCCATCAGACTCGGAATCAAAACAGAGGACAAGTATATATGATGAAAAGAGCATTAAAAAACGAAGACAGATGAAATCAAGAAGTTTCTAGTTCATATGAAAGAATAAACAAAAGAATATGGAGAAGAGCCAAAAAAAAAATCGAATCGAACAAGAAGAGAAAGATGAAACAGAGCGTGTACCTGACAGCGCAGACCAGAACAAACTTAGAGAGGAAAGGATAGTCATGGAATCCTCTAGAAGCTCTGTGAAATAAGCCTAAACCGCTCATGTTTGCTCCTTTAGATCCTTTTCTCAAATATTCTGAAGAAATCAGACGCGATTTTGAGCTAATTAAGAGAATTCTAATAAAACAGAAAAAAAGAGAAGGAGGAAGAAAGTGAAAAATGGAGATTGTTTTTTGAGTTTAGGAATAAGAAGAAGAAGAAGAAAGCCCGAAAAGATCGGAGAGAGAGGTAGAGGTGGAAACGTGATGGCCGTGTGGTGGTATGTGTCGCTGTCGAGATGGCTCCAGGACTCCAGCTGTGCGCTTGATTGACTTGAAGGACAAGGAGACGGCGGCACGTGTTATAAATAAAAATCTGGACATTAAAATAAATGCTGCTGTTTCTTTAATTGTCGTTTGGACAACCAAGGGAGTTCATTTGGTGGGCCTCATTGGTACTTGCTCCGTTTTATTTGATCTTTGAAATGTTTTTAAGTTTGATTGGAGAATGCAATCAACACTCACATTTTTTTATTAATTTTTTTAAAATAAATATATTATTTTAATATTTATTAAATAAATTTTTTTAAAAATAATTTTTTTTTATTTTTTTACACCGATCAATCGGAAAAGATAAGTATTTAGAGAGTATTAAAAAAATAAACAATATTTTTAACATTTCTATTTCATTTTTTAAATATTTTTTAATATTTATTTTTTAATTATTTGGTAAAAAAATTAATTCAAAAAATTTCTCTCTCGTTACAATTCAAACTTTTGGAATCTAAATAATTCAACTTTAATAAAAATTATTAAAAATTATTTACAATTGACTAAAGTATCTTTTAATTTTTAATTAAGATTAAAAAAGCAAAGTCTTCAGAAAAAAATTATAAATAAAAAAATGACTATAACAAAAAATATGAAAATTAATACTTTTTGAATCTTCAAAAAAAAGTTACTGTAAAAAAAATTTAAAAGAAGAGACTCGAATAAAAATGGAGAGAACAATACCATATTTATATATTTGTTTATTATTATATAAATTAGTTGAGTTCAAAATGCAAATTTATTTATGAAAATAGTTTTTTAAGCTTTTTTGAAACGCATAGTGTATGATTGCTGTAAATGTATAAATTTTTTTAGCTTCAAATTCTCCAAATGCTTTGGGAAGTGTCAAAATTGGTTTACGTTTTGAGCTCTTGACATAAACACTTGGCATAATATATGAGGAAAAATTTGCGTATCTCTGTTTAATATGGTAAATTCTATTGTTTGAAAAATTATACACCATTTTGAGCTTGGGAAAATCATAGTTTTATTAAAATAAATATATGTCAATTGCAATTTATAATTTATAAATATATAATTTTATTATTAGGTAAACATATATGTAAATTATTATTCTAACTTATAAATATGTATTTATTAATTTTTAAGGAAATGGTATAGTTTTGAGTTTTAACCAAAGCTTTCGACCCAAAAAAGGACAAAAAGGAAAGGACGAAAGCAGAAGTGGAAGCAGCCATATTATTGGAGAATCAATCTAGATCTACGAATTTTTATTTGCATAAAAGAGGCGTGCCGCTGGCCATTACTTTCTGGAAGGATGCTAAATTGCTAACTGGCCAGCCAGGACTGGCGATCAGCAATTGCACATGCTAATTCCTCAACATTTCACATGGTCTTTTTTTTTTTGAATTTTTTAAGCTAAGACCAAATCTTGGCTTTCTCATTGTCAAAATCCTCTGATTTTTATGTAATATTATTCCCTATGCCTTATATTTTTTTTTATTTGCCTCAATTTATAATTTTTAAGTGTATAAAATTTTAATATATCGCCATTTAATATGTGAGTCATCAATTGCTCCACAATTAACAAACCTCATTATCATAACATTCCCTGCAACAATATCAAAATTCATAATTCTATCGTACACTTTCTTTGCTTCACTCATAAAACCACAATTTGAGTACATATACAAAATTGTATTTCGAATAAAGAGATCATTTTCAAGATCCATTTTGATTACTCTACCATGAAGTTGTGCTCCTTTAAGGGCAAGATCAAAGTGAGCATAAGCATTTAAAAAGGAAGGATAAGTGTTAGCCTTTGTGATTGAATTGGCGAAGAATTCAACATATCAATGAATAAAGAAATAGCATATTGTGGAGTGGAGCTTTGGGAGAAGCCTCTAATGATAGTATTCCATATAAAGAGATTTGAGTATTGAATTTTAGTAGAGACTACGTAAGCATAGTTAATGTCGCTAGTAATGGGGTATTTGGCTAAATCAGTTTTGATGAGTTGGGTGTAGATTTTTCGGACGTCTTTCATGGTTTTCATTGTTTCTGTAGCATGGAAAGACAGTTTTGGTTTAAGGTAAACTTGAATGTGGTAGTTGATGATGGAATAACAAAGCAACAGAGCAACATCAAGTTACTATTTTCAGTGGTTCTTGTTTCTCTATTGAAATGAAAGATATTTTATCCTTTATGTTGGGGGAATATATATATATATAAATTTGTTTACCTTGAGATTCAAAATCAAGACTCTCTTCTCTGCTAGTTTTTTTCTCACATCTGAAGCTATAATTCTTCTGATCATATGAACCAATCTAATAAAGTTTTCCACTATTTTTAATTGAAGTTGTTTCTATGTTGGTTTGTGGAGTGCCTGAATGGATCATCACATGA
The DNA here is from genome assembly GCA_023653625.1 of Triadica sebifera. Lineage (NCBI taxonomy): Eukaryota > Viridiplantae > Streptophyta > Magnoliopsida > Malpighiales > Euphorbiaceae > Triadica > Triadica sebifera. The sequence goes on along the minus strand of CM042894.1, from coordinate 671,415 downwards.
TGAATGAGAAATCTCATTGGTCTCAGCTGAAGGTCCTATTGTTTTTTTGGCAATCTCCCAATCCCACATCGGAAGTGGGAGAGGGAGGAAGAAAAATTTTAACCTATAAAAGGCTCAATTCCCCTCTTAACAATTCATCCAAAACACCAATCCCTCTACTTCTAAGATTAGTTGTATTTTTTTCTCTCTCTTGTAATATTTCACTTTGTAGTATTTCTTTGAAATAGTATAATATTATTTTAGTAGTGTCCGATGACGTAGACATAATTGACCGAATCTCATTAAATTCTGGTGTTCTCTTTATTGTCTATTTAATAGCTATTGTCGGGTCATTTATTTTGTGATATATTGTGCTTTAAATTATCTGAGAAAAATTATGTCACCAAGACTCTAAGAGTCTAAGGAAGTTGGTTTTTAAAAGAAACCATTTGTGACTCCACCAACTACTTGAGAATTTTATGTCTTAATTTTTGGCACAATTATTCATTTTGGTGGAAACTAACCCGATTTTCACAACAATTGGTATCAGAGCCAAGGTTACTGAGTTATATGCTCTGTGGTTGCGACGTAAGCTGATCTTTCACATTAGAAAGGTTTTCTTAGATTATTGGGTATTCCGCATTTGAAAGCTATTAAATAGTCTTAAAGAGGAATGACAAGAGACGGACAAAAATCCACGATGGACACAACAACTTCTACTTCATCAATTTTGGCGAGAACTGCTGTGGCAAATACGAGAATTGCAGTGGAGATTTTTGATGGTACAGACCATTTCGGCATATGGAAAGGTGAAGTTCTAAATGCCTTATTTCAGCAAGGCTTAGACATTGTCATTAAGGGAGAAAAGACAGAAGGTGCAGATGAGAAGGAATGAAAGACAATTAATTATTTGACATGTGGTACAATTCGATCGTGCCTATCCAGAGAGCAGAAGTATGCTTTTTGTAAACAAACTTCTGCAAGTAAATTGTGGAAGGCATTGAAGGAAATTTTTTTGAAAAAGAGCAGTCAAAATAAGCTCTATATGAAGAAAAGGCTGTTCAGATTCACATATATTCCTGGTACCACAATGAATGATCACATCACCAATTTCAATCAACTTGTATCAGATCTGATGAATTTGGATGTGACTTTTGAAGATGAAGATCTGACCCTAATGTTGATGGGATCCCTTCCTGAAGAGTTTAAGTTTCTAGAAACTACTATACTCCATGGGAAAGTTGAGGTGTCTCTTATATCTTTTAGCCCCTTATCGTCGTGAAGGAAAAATCGGACTATTCTGGGGAGCTGGAGTGGGTAAAACAATCTTTATTATGGAATTAATCAACAACATTGCATCCAATGTGAGTAGGATCACTTAGCCATGCTTCAAAATTGGAAAAACGAGCACCGTGGAAATACATGCCACTCAGGCAAAGAAAGATGATGGAGAGTTGGCCGAAATGAGCACTAAATACTTTTCGAGAAATTTCCTCCAAATAAAGTATGTGCTGCACTATACAACTATGAATTGAGAAGAAAAGACAAGAAGAATAACACCAGTGGAGCAGCAGAAGCTTTGATAGTAAGAGGTCGTTCAAAAAATAAGAACAGGGGAAAGAAAGATAGATCAAAGTCCAGAGTGGACAAAGATGAATGTGCTTTTTGTCGAGAAAATGAGCACTGGAAGAAAGATTGTCCTAAGTTGAGAAGCAAATCTGGCAAAGGCAAGGCTGTTGCAGATTCAAATGTAGCTGAATGTGATGATTCAGATTTTTCATTAGCATTGATGCCATCAATAAGCAGTTCAACTGCATGGATCCTGGATTCAAGCTGTAGCCACCGTATGTGTCCCAATCGGGAATGATTTTTCGATTTTAAAGAAATTGAAGGTGGAGTTGTCTATACAGCAAATAACAGTCCTTGCAAAACAACTGGAATTGGTTCAATCTAGTTGAGGAATCGAGATGGATCAATCAGAACTCTGACAGACGTAAGATATGTGCCCAGTATGATGAAAAACCTCATTTTTATGGGAATCCTTAAGAGAAAAGGTTTCACTATAATCATTAAAAATGAAGTAATGAAAGTTATATCTGGAGCACTTGTGGTGATGAAAGGAGTTCAAAGGTGCAACAACTTGTATTACTATGAAGGCAATACAGCCGTTGGAACAACAACAACAATTTTTAGTGATGACCAAGAGCTAGAAACAATCAGATTGTGGCATATGCGCTTGAGGCATGCAGGTGAAAAATCCTTAAAACTTTTGGCAAATCAAGGATTATTGCAATGAGTACGAACCTGCAAATTAGACTTCTGTGAGCATTGTATCAAATGGAAGCAGACGAGAGTGAAGTTTGGCACTGCAATCCATGATACCAAGAGTATTCTGGATTATGTTCACTCAGATGTATGAGGTCCTTCCAAAACTGCTTCAATGGGAGGTAAATACTACTATGTTACCTTTATTGATGATTGTTTAAGAAGAGTATGTGTGTATACAATGAAGACAAATGATGAAGTGTTGGAAGTTTTTCTCATCTGGAAGAAGACGGTAGAAACTCAGACGGACAGAAAGATCAAGTGTCTTCGAACAGACAATGGCAGAGAGTACACAAGTGATCCATTCATGAAAGTTTACAGAAATGAAAGAATTGTTCGACATTTGACTGTCAGAAATACACCACAACAGAATGGGGTGGCTGAACGCATGAACCGAACTCTACTGGAGAAAGTTCGGTGTATGTTGTCTAATGCTGGATTAGGCAGACAGTTTTGGGCTGAGGCTGTAACATACGCATGTCATCTCATTAATCGTTTATCATCAACTGTTATCAATGGCAAAACACCTTTGGAGGTGTGGTATGGAAAATCTGCTACAGATTATAATTCCTTACATGTGTTTGGTTTCACTGCATACTATCATGTTAAGGAATCGAAGTTAGATCCATAGCAAATAAAGCTATCATTATGGGGATATCTTCTGGTATCAAAGGATATCGTTTATGGTGCCTAGAAACGAAGAAAATAATCTTTAGTAGAGATGTTATCTATGATGAGTCTACCGTGTTAAAAAAAGTAACAGAGGAGCAGACAGATGGTTCTCCACAGCAGATGAAGGAAACTCCCAAACAGGTGGAGTTTGATAGAAGAAAAATTATTGATCCAACAATTGTAAAGTCTGATAAAATTACTCTTACGATATAAGAGGAGATAATGGTAGAAAATGGATCAGATGAGGAAGCAGAGGTTTTAGGACAAGAACCTCCTCAGCAACTTGAGCCAATTGCATTACGAAAACCGAAAAGGAATATTAAGAAACTTGCTCGACTTGAAGATATGACTAATTATACATCTTCAGTAGATGATGAGATTACTTCCACTTATTGTGAAGCTATTCAAAACTTAGAAGAACAAAAGTGGAGAAAGGCTATGGAAGAAGAGATGCAGTCCCTTGAAAAGAATCAGACATGGAAGTTAGCAAGTCTGCCAAAGGGAAAGAAAGCGATTGACTGTAAATGGGTTTATGCAAAGAAAGGCGGATTTTCTGATAAGAATGATATCCGCTACAAGGCAAGATTGGTAGCTAAAGGCTACGGTCAGAAGGAGGAAATTGATTATAATGAAGTATTTTCTCCAGTTCTAAAATATTCCTCCATTAGAATACTATTGGCCTTGGTAGCACAATTGAATATGGAATTAGTTCAACTTGATGTAAAAACTGCATTTTTACATGGAGATTTTGAAGAAGAAATCTACATGACTCAACCAGAAGGATTTAAAATTACTGGAAAAGAAAATTTGGTGTGCAAGTTGAGCAAATTGTTGTATGGATTGAAGCAATCTCCAAGACAGTGGTACAAATGATTTGACAAGTTTATGATAAGACAGAAATACACAAGAAGCAAATATGATCATTGTGTATATTTGCGCAAGCTACGAGATGGTTCCTTTATCTATCTTCTCCTTTATGTTGATGATATGCTGATAACTTCAAAAGATGAAGGAGAGATTCAGAAGTTAAAAGCTCAGCTAAATCAAGAATTTGAAATGAAGGATTTAGGGGAAGCTAAGAAGATTCTCGGTATGGAGATATGCAGAGACAGAAAATTGGTGAGACTTTGTTTGACTCAGAAACAATATATGAGAAAAGTACTAAAGCGTTTTGGGATAAATGAGAAGACAAAACCAGTTAGTACTCCATTTGATCCTCATTTTAAGCTCAGTGCATATTTATCTCTGAAAAGTGATGAAGAACGAGAATATATGTCAAAGGTTCCATATGCAAATGCTGTTGGTGGCTTGATGTATGCAATGGTGTGTACAAGGCCTGACATTTCACAAGCAGTTGGAGTTGTGAGCAGGTACATGCATGATCCTGGCAAAGTACATTGACAACCTGTGAAATGGATTCTATGGTATATTCAGAATACTGTAGATGTTGGTATAATGTTTGACAGTTTGAGCGGGATGAGAAAATTGGTCAGTATATAGTTGGATATTGTGATTCCGACTATGCAGGCGATTTAGACAAACGTCGATCTACTACCGGTTATGTGTTCACACTTGCGAAGACACCGGTTAATTGGAAGTCCACCTTACAGTCAACAGTTGTTTTGTCTACAACAGAGACAGAGTACATGACAGTTTCAGAAGCTGTTAAGGAGACAATTTGGCTTCAGGGGTTGTTGAATGACTTGAGAATTGGTCAGAAACATATCAAAGTGCATTGTGACAGTCAAAGTGCTATTTGTTTAACAAAGAATCAAGTGTATCATACAAAGACGAAGAATATCGATGTTCGATATCATTTTGTACAGAAAATTCTTGAAAATTGTGAGATGCTACTTCAAAAAATTCTGACTGCTGAAAATTCCGCAGATATGACAACAAAAGTTGTGACATGTATCAAGTTCCAATATTTTTTGGACTTGATAAATGTTCTTAGAATTTGAAATTGAGCGCTTTGAAGTGCATTTGAAGACATTACCGAAATTTGTAATATAAGAGTTTAGAGAGTATTTGTTTGAAATTGTGATATCACCAAGGTAGAGATTTGTTATTTTTTTGGCAATCTCCCAATTCCACATCGGAAGTGGGAGAGGGAGGAAGAAAAATTTTAGCCTATAAAAAGGCTTCATTCCTCTCTTAACAATTCATCCCAAACATCAATCCCTCTACTTCTAAGATTGATTGTATTTTTTCTCTCTCTTGTAATATTTCACTTTGTAATATTTTTTTGAAATAGTGAAATATTATTTTAGTAGTGTCCGATGATGTAGGCATAATTGGCCGAACCTCGTTAAATTCTGGTGTTTTCTTTATTGTCTATTTAATAGCTATTGTTGGGTCATTTATTTTGTGATATATTATGCTTTAAATTATCTGAGAAAAATTCTGTCACTAAATCTCTAAGAGTTTAAGGAAGTTGGTTTTTAAGGGAGACCATTTGTGACTCCACCAACTACCTGAAAATTTTTCTGTCTTAATTTTTGGCACAATTATTCACTTTGGTGGAAACTAACCCGATTTCCACAACAGGTCCAAGATCCAAGAATTGCTTGGCAACACCTAATTTCTTTTCCTTCGATTTTGCTTCAACAACATGAATATAAATAAACTTTCTCATAGTCATTATCACATAATACCAAAATAAACAACTAATGAAGTGATCAAATATCAAATTAAAACTGTCTACCGCATATTGCCTCGACAACACCTAATTTCTTCTCCTCCAATTTTGCTTGAACAACCTGAACATAAATAAACTTTTCCATAATCATTATCACATAATACCAAAATAAACAGCTAATAAAATGATCAGGTATCAAATTAAAACTAGCTACCGCATGCTGTTGAATGGGTTGAGCTCCACAGTTTTGTTCCTGCTATTGTTGTTGCTGTTACAGTAAAACAACAATATGCATTTGTAAAGCATTATAATTGCTAGTTACTTGACTAAACATGTCTCTTTACTTGTAATTTTTTGCATTCATCATTTGAAGCTCCATTTGTAAATGTGCTAGCTGGAAAAATTAAATTTAATCAATTAATTACTCCCTAATTAAATGGGTTATCATCTTAAATTAAAAATACTGAAATTTGGTTTTTAATTTTCTTACCTCATTTTCGGATAATTTGTGATCAACATCATATGATACTCCACCATCTATCGTAGATTGATGACTTCTAGTATTAGCAGTGAGAAGGTGCAACCCAGTCTATATATATTCAGAATTTAAAAGTAAACCAATTGGTAAATAATTAAAAACTCCTAAACAAACACAAATTAACAAAAATTCAAATAAATAAGATAGTTCTTACATTAAGATCAAGGCTGGATCTGAGAGCATTTTCACCATAAGAATTCTCCTTCTTGACAGTGACACTTGTGGCCTTAGAATCATGATTATCATCTTCATTATTATTAACAACTATATTCTTGTTATCGGAAAAGAAATCATTTTCACCAACAACAATACGGTCATGATCATCGGGTAGCAGCGGCAGCGGGGGAAAAGGACTAACTAGAAATGGAAACATCCTAACAGAATTGTCACTAGCAATTGTTACAGAAAAAGAGAGAGTAGGGCAATGGAGAGGGTAGATCAAGCAAAATATGGAAAGGTTCGTAAAAGGGTGTGTTAAAGGGTTCGAAAAAGGGTGTGTTTAAGGACGAAAAAGGGTATGGAGTGTAGAAAGAAACAGACGACAATGTTTTATTGAGGGGTCTTTTTGGAAATACACTGCTGATAGAATAGTGCTCTTGTAATAGATTTGCAAGTATGGATTTAAGGCTGCCATTAAAATGTGAAAAGGTTATAAAAAAAGAGGATGACAATAAAGCGATAGTGAAGTTCAACTATGAGAAACTACCCTTTTTTTGCTTTGTTTGTGGGATTCTAGATCAACAAGATGTCTATTGTGAAATTCTTTTTCAGAATTCAGAGGCAGAGAAGAACAAGGGGTGGGGGACTTGGCTGAGGGCAGACAACCGGTGACCGAAGACGAAAGCTAAAAATCAGTGGATTCAAAAATTTCGGGAAATGACTATCGCTGAGATCATAGCCAAAAATCAAGGGTTTAGAACCTAATCAGATTTGGCAAGAGCAGATTCTAATATACCAGCTCAAAGATTGACTGTCGAGGACAGTAATCTGGATGAGTCCGTTAATGGGTCGGGTAGTACCACTAATGCGTATTTAAATGGATTGGGTTCTGTTGATACTTAAGAAACAATTATGCAAGTTGAGTATGAACAAACAGTTATATGAGTTGATGAATACAAGAAACGATTACGTATAGAGAAGGAAGTTGGTGTCACGGTGAAAATGGGAATCTTACCCATGGCAATGCACCTTTCTCCCTAAAAAAATTCCTCATTGGCTAGTTCTGGTCACCGGATCAGCCGGAAGTAATGAATTGCTTATGTTGGAATTGTTGGGGTCTTTGCAACCCTCGGGCAGTTAGAGCTCTCAAAAAGCTGATGGTATCCAATAAGCCAAATATTGTCTTCTTAATATAAACATAATTACATGGGAATTGTAGTAAAAAAATTGAAGATGGAGGTTGGTTTTGATGGATGTTTTAGCAGGCTTTTTACTTAATAAGTAAAAATAAATAAATAATTACGTTTATAGGTGAGTTTGAGAAATATTTTCCCAATTATACTTTTTATGGACAAATGGAGAGAAGCCGAATGTCAACTGCACAAGATTGTTAGTAAGAGTGGTAAATTATACCAACAGTATAATCGCCATTATGACTGTTGACTTTATTAAAATTTTTATTTTTTTTAAGAATTACAAAGATCGCCACTTTAAGTAGCGACCTCAGATGCCCATTTTATCTAAATCATTGTACTCATCCAAGTATTACACATAGCCCCAGTTCTCTAATAATTGGTCAGCAATTATGTAAAACCTTATCTTTATTTCTTTTTGTTATTTACTTGCACTTTAAGTGTTGTTATATATGGAAAAATTCGTGCAATGTGGTTTAAATTCAATAAAAATTCTGAAATTGATTCATCAGATTACAGGTTTTGATTTAAATTACATTTGAAAACGATTTGCAACTTAGTTTAGAGATGATTTTTGAAATGGTTTGGTTGTGTTTGACATTAAAACAAAAGTTTAAAATTATTGTTTTGACTTAAATAAAGTTTTTAAAATACTTTTTTTTTGGAAAAAAGGCTTCAAATAATTTTTTTTAAACTTAAATTAAAATTTAGATATATAAAAAATGCAATTATATAATTGGAAGTTGGAATTTGAAGATTTACTGGGATTTCGTTTACTTGAAAAAATACATATATTTTTCCATTCCAAAAATAAATATATGATTCAAATGTTTTTAATTTTTAAATATTTAGATAATGCTCTAATAGAAAATATGTATGGGTGAAAATTTAATACCATTTTATCGGTAGAAGAATTAAATGGGAACTCTATACAGCGATTTTAAAAAAATGAATATCTATCATTATAGAAAATTTATAGTTATATATAAATTTATATCTATATAAAACTAATTAAGTGGGTAAAGCTTTCCATTAATACTTTAATAACTGTATAGAATTTCTTAATTTCCATGACGGCAAAACACATAAATATTGGGTTACTTAATTTCTAAAGTTCACAATTGGAAAGCCAAGAAATTCAGCATTTTCAATGAAATCAAAATAAAAACTTTGAACTTACAATTACCAGAGCCGCAGAACACAAATGGGAAGTCCAGTACTGTTAGCCATTAATAGAGTGGAGGAACCAAAGTTTCTTTTCCATTTCTATGCCAAAATGGGGAAGAAGGGACTCTTCCCTTCAACTCTTCCTGTTTTTAGTTGAATCCAAAATTTCAGAGGGTCCTTGGGGCTATTAAGAGGACTAAAGTGAAAATACAAAATAAAATCCCAAAAATTATCTATCAAAATTTATCAATTTAAATCACAAATTAATTTGATCACAGTCTTTTAACTGAAAGCTGTTGGACTATTGTGAAATAGAAATCTGTACAGCCATTCCAACTTTGCAAAAAGGAAAAATTCAAATGGTCCAAAAAGGGGTAAGATATGTGGGTAGTTGCTATCTACCACATTTTGGGTCTACTAGCGTGAATTATTATTATTATTATTATTATTATTATTATTATTATTATTATTATTATTATTATTATTATTATTATTATTATTATTATTATTATTCACGTTGATCAAACTACTTCTGTGAATTTTAAAAATTGCAAACATGTTTTTTTCATTCATGATTATTGTAAAATAATATGATTTTCCTTGATAATTTTTAAGTTATATTATACATCTCATATTCTGTTGTTAACTGTGCCCTTACCTCTTTGGTTGTATTATTTTATAAAATGATTTATACCATAATATAATTTATAACATCTCCAATATATACTATTTATTTTAAAGAGTGATTTCATAAAAAATATTTACAATAAATTTTTTATTTTTAAAATTTAGAGTAAAAAGTGAACTTAACTCTCTATATTTAAAAAGTCAAACTTCACTTTTTATTCTAATTATAATTAATATATTTTCACTTTTTATGCATATTTTATTTTTTTATTGGCGTATTTTTCTAAAAATATATTTTTTCCTTAATTATAATAAAATTTATTTATTTTTTTACTAAATATTAATTTAGCAACATAAAAAAATAATAAAAATATGTTAAAAATATTGATTTTCCTTTAACTAGACGAAAAAATATATATGATGATACTTGAAAATAATAAAAAATTCAATATAAAATTTTAAGTGACGTTATTTCAGTATTTCGATTTTCTTTTATGAGGAAAATGACTCGATTTTTTTTTTAGTGTGATTACTGATTTCTTGGCTGCATCTTCAAACTAAACATGAATTAAATTTTTTTTTTTGTGGGAATCAATGATTTTATTTATTTTGATCGGGGTTGGGGGAATCAAATCAATGATTGATATGAAGAATCCATGAGTTTAGGATTTTTTTGAGTTTTTGAAGTCTTGCTTTATTATTATTTTATTCATGACAACTGGACTATACACTGTAGGAATAATTGCAGGAAGGCAACTGATAATTGTCTATCAGATGAACGGATGGCGTAATTGTAAATAAAAAAAGATTATTACAGTGATTTTTTTCTCTTTCTTTACTGAAATGATCAAAAATTAAAAATTACATGTAATTAGATAAAAGAATTAATTCAAAATATATTAATTATTGAAAAAATTTGAGATGGCAAATATTTAGCCAAATTAAGCTTCAAATTATTGCGACCACAAATCTGCTCTCTCCTTATTTTTTTTTAAAGAAAGAATCTGCTTTCTCTTTGTTATTTATTTGTTAATATTCAAAAGCCATTTCCTTATTTTATTTAAAATTAGGCTTAATAAGGCTTTAGGTGGTAAATGATTCAAGGAACACACACCCACCACACTTTTTTAATAGAAAAAAAAATAAAGAAAAAAAATTATATCCACAAAAAGGTGTGAACGTTTATAATATGATTCTTTTTTATTCATTCAATAATGGCGTAGTAGTTAATTTAAATTGATAAACAGCTTTTTTTTTTTAATAAAAGGGTACAAAAACAGGAATGAATTATTAATGTATCTGCACAAATTATTAATAAATTAATAAACAATTTATTAATGTATCTGCACTAATAATATTAATTTCAATAAAATAATAAGCATAAATAAAAATATTAACCAATTGCTGAAATATGTTAACTCTGACTTTAATAACAAAAGTCTTAGAATTAAAATCCTAAGAACAAAAATATAAATTTTATCATTCTCATTGTTGCAATATCTGATTAATTGATTTTCTAATATTATAACTACAACAATATTAATTTCATACACATTTCTAGTAAATTATCTTTTTGAAGGATGTCAGAGGACAATAAATTTGTTTACTATGAACATCTAAAAACAATTTCATGAAACATGTGACTATATATCATTAAAATATTAAATAAAAAAATTATATTATTATAAAAATAATGTAGAAAAGGCTAGAAGAGTAGAAGTAGAGAGACCGGGAAACAGCAGATAGACATGGAAGGTTCAAGATTCCATGTTTACTTGCTGGTTTTCTTCTGTGGGAACCTTTTCAGAACTAATCCTCTCAAGAATCATGTCGCCATTTTTATCTTTGGGGATTCAGTATTTGATGCGGGCAATAACAATTACCTCAAAAATCCCATTAGCCTCGCCAATTTCACACCCTATGGTGAAACCTATTTCCACCATCCTACTGGCAGGTTTTCTAATGGTCGACTCATTCCCGATTTTCTTGGTAAAATTACACTCTTTTTTATGGTTTATTTTTCGTATCATAAATCATCATGAAATTGATTAATGTTTTTTCTTTTTTCTTAGCTGAGTATATGAAGTTGCCATTGATTCCACCGTATCTGCGGCCCGGTAATCATCAGTTTATAGATGGGGCGAACTTTGCTTCAGGGGGATCTGGTGCTCTATTTGAAACCCATCAAGGAAATGAAAAGAGGGTATGTCAATTTTTTCTACTTAGTCTTCTTAATTCTAATTAATTACTTGATTATTTAATCTGTTTGTAGTGTGATTTCATGTGTTAATCCTTTCCTTAATTTCCTTATAGGTAGTTGATCTTATAACTCAAGTAATTCAATTGAAGAATGTGAAGAAGCAGATAAGCAAGCAAATAGGTGATGCCCAAACTAAGACATTATTCTCCAAGGCCATTTACTTAATTAGCATTGGAAGCAATGACTATTTAGCACCTCCAGCTCTATTTAAATCCTTATCCAAGGAAGAGTATGTGGGTATGGTCCTCGGCAACATCGTATCAGTTATCAAAGTAAGATGCAATAATCCAGTTAAATTCATCATTTTTTTTTCTCCAAAAAATACTTTTCAATAATTTATTAAGCCCTTTAAATTAAGCTAATTAATTTAGGACTTTCGTAGTCTAGCTGTTAGAACACAAGAAATCTAATTTTATACATAATCGTGTTCTATTAAACTCTTAAAATTCCTTAATGTTAACTAAATTAAAAATTAAAGGGTTAAATAGAATAAAAATCCTGTTTAGCGGCTGAATAGAATACAAAACTTTGTCTGCTTGTAAAATGTTTATAGTTCATGATTACTAATTAATTTGGCATTTCAGGATATTTATAAGATTGGAGGAAGGAGATTTGGATTAATAGGTTTGGGGACATTGGAATGTTCACCAAATATGAGAGCACTTGAGCAGAATAAAGGTGGTTGCGATGAAGAAATTTCAACCATAGTAAAGATGCACAATGAAGCACTTCCTAAAGTCCTCGAAAAGATACAATCTGACCTCAATGACTTTCAGTATTTATATTTCGATCTCTACACTCCATTGAGTGAAAGAGTTAAAAATCCTTTAAAATATGGTACGTCTATTTGCTTCTGTCCCTTAACATTCTTTCTTGCTCTCTCTTTCTCTTTCTTATTATTTTGCTAAATATCAATCAATGCTTATCATAATTAATCAAATCAGTGATAAATTGTCATAAATAAATATCAAATTTTTATACATGAAAATATATTAATATAAGAAATTTTTATTTTGAAAACACTTTAGTACAAATGAGTCATGGGAAGTAAATTAGTATTTAATACTGAATATGTGATTAAATGGCGAAGGTTTCAAGGAGTCGAAAGCGGCATGTTGTGGGGCTGGTCCATATAGAGGAATCTCATCAAGCTGTGGTTTAGTAAAAGGATATGAAGTATGTGATGAAGCGAGTGAATATGTCTACTTTGATCCTGTTCATCCCACTGAAGAGGTCTACAACCAACTTGCTGAGCTAATTTGGAGCGGCAATAGCAATTTCACCAGACCTCTCAATCTTAAAACTTTGCTTCATAAATAAAATAACTTTTTGTCAAAATTGATCACTTTGTTTTATAGTATTTATTTTTAGTACACATTGCCCTATATACTTTTTTTATTATTATTATAACTGCCTCCTAATTATTTTATTTTGGATTCAGTTAAATTGAGCCTAGTGTTGATGTGACATATGATTTAATAAACTATTATGCACATGCCCTATTAGCATATATGTTGTGGCTAATTAAACCTGAAATTAAAAAAAAATTAGGGAGCTAATTGTAATAAGAAAATAATATAAGAGACAACGAGTACATAATGAATACAGAAGGAAAAATAACCAGCTGTGCCAAATACAAAAGGCTCCATATATATTAAGATTAGTTTTTAATTAATATTCCTTCTTTTTTTTTTCATAATGGTCATAATAAATACAAATATGATCAACAATTTTTAATTCAGGGGTGAATGAGTAAACATGAAAAAGGAATAACACAGTTTATAGTTTTTGACCAATGCAATTATAAATTTAGAGTTATATTTTTAATATTCTTATCCTTTTTCAATCTACGAATATTAATAAATAGAGTAGTGCAATAGTAAACCAATAAAAACCATATAATACCAATTAAACTCACAAATGCATGTGGAAGGAAACGAGTTAAACTTCACAATTATTTGGATAAGAATCATAAGATATACTTGGATTGAAAATAATATATTAATAGTATTTGGAAATTTTGAAGTACTTACAAATATTGACAAACACATGATAAAAGATTTCATCTCATTCGAAAACAATTATGCATAACATTTACTTATGTTCCTTTATATAAGCATGATATATATATATGTTTGAAATTTTAATTGTTTTTAAGCGGAAAGAAATTGTTTTTGTGATTTGAGAAATAAAGAGGAGACGCAATATATGTGAAATTAAAACAAGGGCATCTAGCAATTAATCAGATTACAAATGTAAACACAGCCTTAATTAATCAGTGGCAGCAGAAACCTAACAATAATTTATTTAATTTTCAAAACTTGGCAACTAACCGCCATTAATATTACTTCAGTACTGCAACTATAACACAAACCTTTCAGTCTTTCACTTATCATAATAATAATAATAACAATAAAACATTAACAGTGAGATTCTGAGTTCGAATTTTCATAAAGAAAAAAAAAACAAAAACAACACCCTTTAGTCCTTAACACCCATCTATGTAATAATCTGGGATTTTTCTTATTTATCAATTTTATTCTACTGTATAATTATATACTATTTTGATATTAACGTATTAAAAAATCTTATGATAATTTTGATTTTAATTATTTGGGTTTTTAAATAAAATTAATAGATAAAAAATATATATTTGTAAACTAACTTCCTTAATATTAGTCTCCCACTCCAATAAAAACTCTCCTAATAACGATCTGTATCTGCCACCTCTTCCAAAGCACGATCCTGTCTCTGTAAATTTCTAAATGCTTCTCTGTTCTTGAAACAATCACTTGACCAACATATTTTTTTTTCCAAATCTTAATTGGAAATATCGATCGAAATTTTGAAGCCATTTATCATTTTTGTGGAGTCTTCATTCATTCATCAATTTGTTACCAGGCAATTCTCTTAATTTTTCTTCTTCGTCGTAAATTCCAAAATTTTATGAACAAATAAATTCTGTACATGTTAAAGATTTCGTCAAATACGTGTACAATAATTTGTTTACTGATACTTTTTTTTTTTACCAACTTGAACTCATTGAATTATTTTATTTCTTATTCTTTAATTATTTTTTTTATTTTTTCTTTCTTTAATTTTCCTTAATTAGCTATGGTTGAATGGGAACTTTGGTATATGTACAATTTCTCTTTTGGCCATCTCCTACTCTACTGATCACTTATCTGTTTATAACAATAACTATAAAGTGATATTTATATGGTTTCATATATACATATATATACACTGTTGTTTTATTTTGAAACCTTTAACTCGTTTTATTAATATCTGAGGTTTTTGGTGGTTTACAAAATTTTCTTTGATGATTAAGATTGCTGAATGATCGATCTTTTTTAGGGAGAATGTACAAATCAACCTTTGAAGTTAGAGCCAAATAGTACCTAGTTCCCCATGGTAACATTAACATCTAATTAAATTCTCATTTTTTTAATGTTCAGCTAAACAAACCCAAATCTATTAGAACGACTAAGCTAAAGTGGCTGATCCCCAACTGTTGTATATGACAAGTGATAATATTATTTCTGAAATGGAAAAGGTATAAATTAATTCCTGAAGTATTGTTAATTTGTTTTCTGCAAATATTACTATTTTGTCACTTGTTTCATTTGAATTATTTTCATCTTATTATTAAGTTTGACTAATGTTAAACTCTCCTTACATTAGCGCTCTAGACTTCTGAAAATATGCTCTTTATATTTATAATTTCTATTATCATAAGATAACTTAAAATTATGTGATTTCACATTTTTTAAAAGAAATTTATTTGAACTGTTATCTATCGGAATATGCATTTGATTTTATTATCTAAATTTAATTAGCACAATTGCATGATTTATTGTTTATTTTCAAATTGGTACACGCATGTACTCTTTTTTTTTTTTTTTTTGTATATGTTGTTTGTTATATATTAAGCTCCACTATAAACATTATGTCTAACATTTGACTATGTTATATTAAGCTCCACTATAGATGTTACAATATTAAAATTGAGTTAATTGTATAGGTCATATGTCATTATATTTACGTTCATTAATTAGAAGCATTTACATTATATTCATGAACTTTTGTTATCTAGCATTGTGTTTATTAAATCTAACCCTTAATTTGTTGTATTATATCATCTGTTTTGGGATTTTTATCGTGTTTGGACATTTTAAAATATTTGGGGAATTATTTGAGCATCTTCCTATTTCTAGTCTATAGTGAGATATATAGTTATTATTCTTTGAGCTTTAGCTCAAATACTTTTCTTCCTTGTTTCAGATATTGGTGATAGATATTTGATCAATGAAGTTTTGAGAAAGTGGAGCTACAAAATGTTTCTTCTTATAGAAATTTTTATATGTAATGTGTATATTTGAGACTAGCATAAGCCATTATAAAGGTAAGATGTTTTTAGTCTATATACATACACCAGTTATGCCTAAATATGTCATGACATTTATGTAACTCTCATTCGCTACCACCACAGCTACTACCATTTTCAATGGATGTGTTCTTTCAACCCCAAAGAGGCAAAACATTCTCCATTGAATTGGGTTACTTTGACACAGTCCTAGAGATCAAGGAAAAAATACAAAAATACCAAGGAATACCCATTAACAGCCAAACTCTAGTTTTTAATGGCCAAGTTCTTCAAGATGAACGTGATATAGAGCACTGTGAAATCCTCCACAACTCTCACATTCAACTCTTCATAGCTCCAGACAACAACGATACCAAACCCCAATTCAAGATCGAAGAATCCTCACCTTCCAAGAAAATCCAACTCAGCATAAAAATCTCATCCTCCAAAATGCATGTACCATTAGAGATGGACGCAAACGACACCGTTTTACGTCTAAAAGAAAAGATTCGAGAAATCGAGCCTGTTGCTGTTAACATGCTGGTCCTCCACTCTAGCAATGGAGGAGAATTGCAAGATAACCGCTCTTTGCGTGATTGTGAGCTAACGGATAATAATGAAATTAATGTGAATATAAAGCCATCACCCACTGGTTCAGGAACTGGATCAGCAGGAGCCAAGGCCGCCGGAGTGAAGAAGCTGAAGTTAATGGTGTTAACCAAGTGCGGGACTAAGAAGATTCCGGTAGAAATGAATGCATCGGATAACGTTGGGGAGCTGAGAAAAGAGCTGCAGAAATTGCACCAGAGGATGCACTTTCATCTTCCACCAGAAGGGTATTTTTTCATATACAAACAGAATGTGATGGATGATGATCGATCCTTTAGATGGCACCATGTTTGCCTAGGTGATACCATAGAGATCTTCAATGGCAGTGTTACCGGTGGATCATAAACGTTGCATTAATTAAGCTTAATTACTCTTTTGATTGGGTAATTATAGATTTATATATATGCCTGTAGTTTGCCCTGAGTTTTATGTACGAGTCAACTAGTGTTTGTTTATATAGGTCCTTATTTTATGTCGCACGTACCTTTTTCATTAAGGAATTTGATGTGCGCGTGTTGCGAGAAAAATTATTTTCAATAAGTTTATTTATATTTCATATTTAAATATATTTTTGTAAATAAATAAATATTAATTATAATATTTCAATATAGTATTTTATGGATATTAATTATTTTAAAAAATGTTATTTTTTTTTTATAAATTATCAGATATATGTATATTATTCTATTCCTATTAATATATAAAATATTTTAAGAAAATATCAAAAAAATCTTATATTAAAATGGATATAATTATGTGAAAATATGCAAATATAAAAGCAAATGGACATGGATCAATATTTTGAGAAATATAATAATAAATAATTTTCTTGTTATATTTAAAAGAAAATTTTTATTTAAAATTAACGATGAGATTAAAAATTTGATAGTTTTAGAATTTATTTATTAAATGATGAAATTATTCTTGATTTTTTAATGGTTTAATTGTGAGGAATTACTATTTATAATATTTACTATTTAGAGTTAAGTTAATTTGAAATTTTTAATTATCTTTCCTCTTTAGATTTGAAACTTATCTAACCAACGCATGATTTGTTGTAGTGACTTGATATCTTTTACCTTGAAGCAATGTCTTGAGTTTAAGTTTTGTGTAAAGAAAAAACATGTGTTAAGAGAGTTTCATCCTATAATAAATTAACAGTTAGTTCGAGTCAGATTATTTATAATTCATGAACTTCTGGATACTGGTTGGTAATGTAAAAAAAAATTAAAACTTATCTTTTTATGCTATATTTTTTTTTATTTAAATATCAAGAATAATATTTTTTCTTGTTTTATTTTTTTATTCCTCTCCTATTATATTAAAGGTTCTACAATACTGTTTTTATCATTTTTTCCTTTTAACTTCTTTTGAAACAAATAATGGTTTTTTAGTTATAAGAAATAAATATTTAAGGTGTCTAAAAGATTTACTCCATATCAGTACTTTTACATATAGCATAGATAAATAGATATATTATAAATAACATTTTTTATGAAAGAAATTAATTAATTATTTGCAGTGTACGAATACAACAAATTAGCATGCACAAAAATGTAATATAACTATGAATATTTTAAATTTGTGAAATTTTTTACCTAACAAATATAAACTTATTTAAAAATTTAAAAATTTTGAAAAATAAAATAAATAAGTTAATTAATATTATAAAGAAAGAATTAATATCTATCCGAGGAAGACCACGGTATCAAGCCAGTATCATTATATGGTAATGTAATTAAATTGATAGCCATTGTTTGGCATTCCCTCACCATGTCTGTTAATCTTGTTATGGGGATTACATTTCTATTCAGGAATTATTTTCATTTTTTTCCCTTTTGGTGGACAAAATTCTTAGTTGAGCATTTAATTGTCGTTAAAATTGGAATATATTTGTTATAGAAGCAATTGTATTATTCTCTTTAAAAAAAAAAAAAGAGATCAATTGTATTCATGTAAAGAACAAAAGAATTTAAAAAAAAAACTAAAATTAGAGTATATTGAGGGGTTGTTGTTGAGAGTGTCAAGTGCTATAGATAGTAGAAAATGGTCGTGGATTGCGAGATTATCAATTTGATCGTGGGGCACAATTAGAAAAAAAATGCTTAAACAGTTACACTGGTTGCTAAAACAATGGGTTTGAGGAAGTTTCTTAGTTGGCTTAAGAGTGAAAATTATACGGGAGATTTTAGAACTTGATGTCAAACTTGTTATTGATGCAATCATCCATTCTAAATAGGACTTCTCTGAGTTTGGAGTAATAATTTCTTATTGTCGTTTTTTTTTGTTAGATTTATGTGTGAATTTTTTAATTCAATTTGTTAAAAAGAAAGCGAATAGAGTAACTCATTTTTTACTAAAGCTACTAATTCCAGTATTTCTCATTTTTATACAGATGTGATTTTAGATCTTGATGCAAAGCTTATTATTTGTGCTATCATTCATTCTAAATATGACTTCTCCGGGTTTGGATTTATCATTTTTTGTTGTTGTTTTTTGTTGGATTCATGTGTGAATTTTTTAGTTTAATTTGTTAAAAATTAAG
Organism: Triadica sebifera; assembly: GCA_023653625.1. Taxonomy (NCBI): domain Eukaryota; kingdom Viridiplantae; phylum Streptophyta; class Magnoliopsida; order Malpighiales; family Euphorbiaceae; genus Triadica; species Triadica sebifera. The sequence goes on along the minus strand of CM042894.1, from coordinate 652,337 downwards.
CGAATATGGTAGTTTATTTTTTTACTAATTCCAGTATTTCTCATTTCTTAGACAATTCTCTTGCAAATGATGTAATGACTTGATTTAATAAAAGTGTTTGCTTTTATTAAAAAAAGAAAAAGAAAAAGTAGGAGTAGATGTAACATAGTTAAGTAAGAATCTCTTACTCTGTTTGAATAACGGGCTTCAACTAAAACATGAATTTAGATTTTATGAAGACGTTAAAATCATATATAGTCAATAAGAAACTTGAAAAAAAACTTTTCAGTATATGATTTATTGTACGCGACAGACAATACTATTTTTAATAATAATAATAATAATAATAATAATAATAATACTATTTTTAATTAAGCCTCTTGATAAATTAATCAAGTCTGTTCAAATGTTAATTAATAGACATGATAGTCTATCTTATTTTATATTGTTTCCATTCGAATAGTAATTATACCAATTTATGTTGACGATTTTTGAATCTCAATATTATTTAATGTTTTTTTTGGAATTATATGATTAGAAATTCTAATTTCAATCAAGTGTGTTATGTAATCTTGTAAACTCAAGAAAAACTTTTCTAATTAATCTTTCTTGGGCGTATAATGATTTTTTTAAAATTTATTTGATATTATTTGGAGGTTCTTTCTTTTTAATCAGAGCATATTAATAATTTTTTTTACACGAAAATGCTAATTCTACACCAATTGATGATTCTACTGTTGAAATATGACAATCCCACATCGGAAAGATTTCAATTTTCCACCATAGCATTAGCCTATAAAAGGGCTTAATCCCTCTCTTAACAATTCATCCCAAAAACTACCAATCTCTCTACTTCTAAGATTGGTTGTGTTTTTCCTCTATCTCTTGTAATATTTCACTTTGTAATATTTCTTTGAAATAGTGAAATATTATTTTAGTAGTGTCCGAGGACGTAGGCATAATTGGCCGAACCTCGTTAAATTCTGGTGTTCTTTTTATTTCTATTTAATAGCTATTGTCGGGTCTTTTACTTTGTGATATATTGTGCTTTAAATTATCTTAGAAAAATTCTGTCACCAAGACTCAAGAGTCTAAGGAAGTTGGTTTTTAAGGGAGACCATTTGTGACTCCACCAACTACCTGGGAATTTTTCTTTGTCTTAATTTTTGGCACAATTATTCATTTTGGTGGAAACTAACCCGATTTCCACAACAATTGGTATCAGAGCCAAGGTTACTGAGTTATATGCTCTGTGGTTGCGGCGTAAGCTGATCTTCCACATCAGAAAGGTTTCCTTGGATTCTTGGGTATTCCGCATTTGAAAGCTATTAAATAGTCTTAAAAAGGAAATGGCAAGAGACGGACAAAAATCCACAATGGACACAACAGCTTCTACTTCATCAATTTTGGCGAGAACTGCTGTGGCAAATACGAGAATTGCAGTGGAGATTTTTGATGGTACAGGCCATTTCGGCATGTGGCAAGGTGAAGTTCTAGACGCCTTATTTCAGCAAGGCTTAGACATTGCCATTGAGGGAGAAAAGCCAGAAGGTGCAGATGAGAAGGAATGGAAGACAATCAATCGTTTGGCATGTGGTACAATTCGATCGTGCCTGTCCAGAGAGCAGAAGTATGCCTTTTGTAAAGAAACTTCTGCAAGTAAATTGTGGAAGGCACTGGAGGAAAAATTCTTGAAAAAGAGCAGTCAAAATAAGCTTCATATGAAGAAAAGACTGTTCAGATTCACATATGTTCCTGGTACCACGATGAATGATCACATCACCAATTTCAATCAACTTGTAGCAGATCTGATGAACTTGGATGTGACATTTGAAGATGAAGATTTGGCCCTAATGCTGTTGGGATCCCTTCCTGAGGAGTTTGAGTTTCTAGAAACTACTCTACTCCACGGGAAAGCTGAGGTGTCTCTTAGTGAAGTATGTGCTGCACTATACAGCTATGAATTGAGGAGAAAAGACAAGAAGGATAGCACCAGTGGAGCAGCTGAAGCTTTGATAGTAAGAGGCCGTTCGAAAAATAAGAACAGGGGAAAGAAAGACAAATCAAAGTCCATAGTGGGCAAAGATGAATGTGCTTTTTGTCGAGAAAAAGGGCACTGGAAGAAAGATTGTCCTAAGTTGAGAAGCAAATCTGGCAAAGGCAAGGCTGTTGCAGATTCAAATGTAGCTGAATGTGATGATTCAGATTTTTCATTAGCATTGATGCCATCAATAAGCAGTTCGACTGCTTGGATCCTGGATTCAGGCTGTAGCCACCATATGTGTCCCAATCGGGAATGGTTTTTCGATTTTAAAGAAATTGAAGGTGGAGTTGTCTATACAGCAAATGACAGCCCTTGCAAAACAACTGGAATTGGTTCAATCCAATTGAGGAATCGTGATGGATCAATCAGAACTCTGACAGACGTAAGATATGTGCCCAGTCTGACGAAAAACCTCATTTCTATGGGAATCCTTGGGAGAAAGGGTTTCACTATAATCATTAAAAATGAAGTAATGAAGGTTATATCTGGAGCACTTGTGGTGATGAAAGGAGTTCAAAGGAGCAACAACTTGTATTACTATGAAGGCAATACAGTTGTTGGAACAACAGCAGCAGTTTCTAGTGATGACCATGAGCTAGAAATAACCAAATTGTGGCATATGCGCTTGGGGCATGCAGGCGAAAAATCCTTGAAACTTCTGGCGAATCAAGGATTATTGCAAGGAGTGCGAACCTGCAAATTAGACTTCTGTGAGCATTGCATCAAAGGGAAGCAGACGAGAGTGAAGTTTGGCACTGCAATCCATGATACCAAGGGTATTCTGGATTATGTTCACTCAGATGTATGGGGTCCTTCCAAAACTGCTTCAATGGGAGGTAAACACTACTATGTTACCTTTGTTGATGATTGTTCAAGAAGAGTATGGGTGTATACAATGAAGACAAAGGATGAAGTGTTGGAAGTTTTTCTCATCTGGAAGAAGATGGTAGAAACTCAGACGGGCAGAAAGATCAAGTGTCTTCGAACAGACAATGGCGGAGAGTACACAAGTGATCCCTTCATGAAAGTTTGCAGAAATGAAGGAATTGTTCGACATTTCACTGTCAGAAATACACCACAACAGAATGGGGTGGCTGAACGCATGAACCGAACTCTACTGGAGAAAGTTCGGTGTATGTTGTCTAATGCTGGATTAGGCAGACAGTTTTGGGCTGAGGCTGTAACATACGCATGTCATCTCATTAATCGTTTGCCATCAACTGCTATCAATGGCAAAACACCTTTGGAGGTGTGGTATGGAAAACCTGCTACAGATTATAATTCCTTACATGTGTTTGGTTCCACTGCATACTATCATGTTAAGGAATCGAAGTTAGATCCAAGGGCAAAGAAAGCTATCTTTATGGGGATATCCTCTGGTATCAAAGGATATCGACTATGGTGCCCAGAGACGAAGAAAATAATCTTTAGTAGAGATGTTACCTTTGATGAGTCTACCATGTTAAAGGTAACAAAGGAACAGACGGATGGTTCTCCACAGCAGGTGGAGGAAACTCCCAAACAGGTGGAGTTTGATAGAAGAAGAATTGTTGATCCAGCAATTGTAGAGTCTGATAAAATTACTCCTACGGAAGAAGAGGAGATAATGGTAGAAAATGGATCAGATGAGGAAGCAGAGGTTTCAGCACAAGAACCTCCTCAGCAACTTGAGCCAATTGCACTACGAAAGCCGAAAAGGAAGATTAAGAAACCTGCTCGACTTGAAGATATGACTAATTATACATCTTCAGTAGATGATGAGATTCCTTCCACTTATTGTGAAGCTATTCAAAGCTCAGAAGAAGAAAAGTGGAGAAAGGCTATGGAAGAAGAGATGCAGTCCCTTGAAAAGAATCAGACATGGAAGCTAGCAAGTCTGCCAAAGGGAAAGAAAGCGATTGGCTGTAAATGGGTTTATGCAAAGAAAGACGGATTTCCTGATAAAAATGATATCCGCTACAAGGCAAGATTGGTAGCTAAAGGCTACGCTCAGAAGGAGGGAATTGATTATAATGAAGTGTTTTCTCCAGTTGTAAAACATTCCTCCATTAGAATACTGTTGGCCTTGGTAGCACAATTTGATCTGGAACTAGTTCAGCTCGATGTAAAAACTGCATTTTTACATGGAGACTTAGAAGAAGAAATCTACATGACTCAGCCAGAAGGATTTAAAGTTGCTGGAAAAGAAAATTTGGCGTGCAAGTTGAGCAAATCGTTGTATGGATTGAAGCAATCTCCAAGACAGTGGTACAAACGATTTGACAAGTTTATGATAAGGCAGAAATATACAAGAAGCAAATATGATCATTGTGTATATTTACGCAAGCTACGGGATGGTTCCTTTATCTATCTCCTCCTTTATGTTGATGATATGCTGATAGCTTCAAAAGATGAAGGAGAGATTCAGAAGTTAAAAGCTCAACTAAATCAGGAATTTGAAATGAAGGATTTAGGGGAAGCTAAGAAGATTCTCGGTATGGAGATATGCAGAGACAGAAAATTGGGGAGACTTTGTTTGACTCAGAAACAATATCTGAGAAAAGTACTAAAGCGTTTTGGGATAAATGAGAATACAAAACCAGTTAGTACTCCACTTGCTCCTCATTTTAAGCTCAGTGCATCTTTATCTCCGAAAAGTGATGAAGAACGAGAATATATGTCAAAGGTTCCATATGCAAATGCTGTTGGTAGCTTGATGTATGCAATGGTGTGTACGAGGCCTGACATTTCACAAGCAGTTGGAGTTGTGAGCAGGTACATGCATGATCCTGGCAAAGGACATTGGCAAGCTGTGAAATGGATTCTACGGTATATTCAGAATACTGTAGATGTTGGTATAATGTTTGAGCGGGATGAGAAAAGTGGTCAATATATAGTTGGATATTGTGATTCCGACTATGCAGGTGATTTAGACAAACGTCGATCTACTACCGGTTATGTGTTCACACTTGCAAAGGCACCGGTTAGTTGGAAGTCCACCTTACAGTCAACAGTTGCTTTGTCTACAACAGAGGCAGAGTACATGGCAGTTTCAGAAGCTGTTAAGGAGGCAATTTGGCTTCAGGGGTTGTTGAATGACTTGGGAATTGGTCAGAAGCATGTCAAAGTGCATTGTGACAGTCAAAGTGCTATTTGTTTAGCAAAGAATCAAGTTTATCATACAAGGACGAAGCATATCGATGTTCGATATCATTTTGTACGGGAAATTCTTGAAGATGGTGGGATACTTCTTCAGAAGATTTTGACTGCTGAAAATCCCGCAGATATGGCAACGAAAGTTGTGACAAGTGTCAAGTTCCAACATTGTTTGGACTTGATAAATGTTATTAGAATTTGAAATTGGGCGCTTTGAAGCGCATTTGGAGACATTACTGAAATTTGTAATATAAGAGTTTAGAGGATGTTTGTTTGGAATTGTGAGATTGTCAAGGTGGAGATTTGTTGAAATATGACAATCCCACATCGGAAAGATTTCAATTTTCCACCATAGCATTAGCCTATAAAAGGGCTTAATCCCTCTCTTAACAATTCATCCCAAAAACTACCAATCTCTCTACTTCTAAGATTGGTTGTGTTTTTCCTCTATCTCTTGTAATATTTCACTTTGTAATATTTCTTTGAAATAGTGAAATATTATTTTAGTAGTGTCCGAGGACGTAGGCATAATTGGCCGAACCTCGTTAAATTCTGGTGTTCTTTTTATTTCTATTTAATAGCTATTGTCGGGTCTTTTACTTTGTGATATATTGTGCTTTAAATTATCTTAGAAAAATTCTGTCACCAAGACTCAAGAGTCTAAGGAAGTTGGTTTTTAAGGGAGACCATTTGTGACTCCACCAACTACCTGGGAATTTTTCTTTGTCTTAATTTTTGGCACAATTATTCATTTTGGTGGAAACTAACCCGATTTCCACAACATCTACAAGTGCCCAATAACCTAAAACAAAGAAAGAAAAGTCACTCCATGAGATTTTGTAAATAACGAGAGATAAATTTCTAAACAGAAAGAAGAAAATCTTTCACTATTTTAAATTTGTGAGAGAATAGCAATACAAATGACAACAGGCCAAGTTTTGGATGAAATTTTCTTTTTTTTCTCCGTCCCCAACTTTGAATCCCGTTCCGTCCCCCTAATCTCGTAAAAAAAAAAATTTAGGGCCTCCATCTTCGTCCCATTCTCTAAATTTTTATTAAATTTTAATATTAAAAATATTTTTTATTTTAATTAATTAGTTAGATATATGATTATTTAAGTAAAAAAATATATTTTTTAAGTGTTATATTTTTATTTATTATTTTTTAAAAAAATATTAATTATATTAAAATATAAATAATTATATATATATATATATATAAATCGGAATGATGTAGTTATATATTATCTCCTCTTCATTTCCAATAAAAAAATTTCAGGGCTTAGATTCAAATTGTTAACACTAAATAGCAAGGATGAAAAGTCCTCAATTTTTTTTACTTGCAAAGATTTGCAAGGCAAAACATTATATTGCTTCATTAATTTCACTCTAAATGTCATTTAAGATAGTATCATAAAAATTAAGACTGTTATTTAATTAATATGCATAATTACAGATATAAAATAACTATATTATTCTCTTTTTAAAAAATGAATTATAATGGCTTTAATAAAATTCATTTCTCTACCCAATACTAATAATATGTTTTAACTTTTTTATTCAAAATAAAACTCTTCTTTCAACAAAATTTTCAATCACAAATTATGGAGAGTTTTAATTCCAACCAAGTATTTCTCTGAAAATTTGCTCCGTGAATTTTCTTTCCATTCAAAATATAATTCTTCCACCAAAATTTAAATTAATCATGAATATTTCAAAATTTCCCTCCAAACATAGTTCTAAATATTTTTAACTTCCCATCAAATATTGTTCTATAAATTAAGTTCTTATGAGGTTAAACAGAAACAACTCAAAAATGGTTAGGAGGCAAATTCATCAAATGACTTTAGAAATAGATTAAAATAGTGATGCAACACACTATGTCAAGAGAAATATGAAAACCTTAATAAAAGTTGGGAAGAAAATTTTTTAACATGGTCCTTACTGCTTGTTGATATTCCCTCTTCAAAAGCTTCTTCTCCTTCCTCCAGAATTTTGTTCAAATCAAATCCACGATCTGCAGGCATATTCAAGTCAAAATGTTTTATATTTTTCTTCTTTTCAGATTAAGCACCAAAGTAGAATCAAAAGAAGTTTTAGACTCCTCATCTATGGAGTCTTGACATCTCTCCATTACTTTTTTTTTTAACATCTCTTCAATTTCTTCCTGGAATATATATGCGATTTTTTTTCATAATGATACAAAATGGAATTGCTAATTATCATCAATTCATGTTGGAAAAGAAAAAAAAAATTGGTAAAGTTGAAAGTGTTTCATTAATAGTGGAGAACACTTACACCAAAACCAAAATACTAGTAAATTTTTTTTAAAAAAAAATTATTTTTTATATGTAATCTAAAAAAATCATTTGGAGTGAAATAAATTTTATTTTTTTAAACGATACTTAGAGCGAAACATATTGAGTATTATAATAATCTTAAAAAAATAATAAATCATAAATTCAATAGATGACTAGAAATCTCAAATACTACAATAATGATAAGAATTTGTCCATGTTTTTTAAAGGTTGAATGAATATCTATTACTTAATAGATGTTCATCTAACGGTTGTAAAAACATACCCACTTTCTTATAAGATCATTTTTGAAACATAAGACACTTTTAGTTATTACATTTACTTAATTTGAATTAATTAAATCAACATAAACTAGAGTTTTTTACTTAAATAAGTAAAAAAAATATTTACTAAAATATGCTTAAATGAAATTTATTTTTCAATATATGCTAAATTGTGCTATGTGGTAGGGGGTTGGAGTCAGATGCAAATTGATTACTATGTAAAGCGGTGATATGTAAATGCAGTATGATCACCACTCATACTAGCAATCATATTACTAGAAATACATGTAACTGTGCAGACAAGCAGAGAAGTGCAATAGAGATATAGAAATAATTTTACACAGATCGCTAGTATAAATAGCGATATGTGAACTTTATTTCTCTTTCATCAGTTTTACACGTGCTGATTGAGTAGCAAATTGTCATTTATACCAACAACCAACCAAAGATCGCTAGTCAATAGAGCTATCCAGCTAGTTCACTGCATGCCCAAGCTATGTTTATTTTGCATATAGTCTACACAATAAATGGCGATCATTCATAAGACCATACATCACTAATTCCACTCTTGCCCACTTGGTAAAAAAATAAATATGTTTCATGTCGATATATATGAATAAATTTTTTTCACTTATTTCAATAAAAAAACCTCTTAAATTATAAGATAATTTTTTTATAGTTATCAATAATCTTATTTGACCAATAAACTATATTTGATGAAATAGATTATTTGAAAAACAATTTAAATTATAATTTAAAAAAATTAGTAGATTATATATATATTCGTTTATATTATATATTTAAATATATTAATAAATATAAATATATTATTTTATATTTTTATTTTTATTTTTATCGACTAAATTATTAGATTTTCATTGGATAGATTACAGTTACAGTATATTATTAACTATTAGCTAGATTATCAGCTAAATTTATAATAAAATTATTTGTAAGAAAAATAAAAATTTTATTTTCCTTACAAGACCATTTTACCGGGGATAAAACTATGAACGGGGTCTTGAAGGAGATAAATCAATTTCTATCAAATTATCTTCTTCAAAGTATAAACCCGAACCCGAATAATTCTTGTCGTTGCTATGGAGAGCTATCTCGATCAACAATTCTTCTCTATCTTCCTCTTCCCATCTAAAGCAACCGCTCTTTGGTGAATCCCATCCTCCGGTCATCGTAAATCCGCCGTCAGAGGAGGAATCCGAATCAGTATCTGGATAATACATTGACAAAGATGGATACCTCTCCAAATAAGGCAACATACGGGTCGGGTCGTAACAAGGATCATCTTCATCTTCTTCTCCTTCATAGGCTTCGTAAATCACTTCCAATGGTGCCCTCACATTCCATTCAACAAATGAATCTTTAAAATCCGGTTTTTGAGGATACGAGTGAAAACCCATCTGGGTTTGGGCTAAAACCCATCTGTCTGCTTGTTCCGCCGCCTCCAAAATTCCCTTGATTTTATTGCTTTCGTTGCTGTCTAATTTGATCCCATTTTCCTCCGTGTTTGGAGTCCGACGCCTCTGGCCGGCGCCGAGGCGGAGGAGGAAGAGGAGGAGGAGTGCAGTGAATATCAAAACTGGGGAGAGAAATATTCTAAGAGCATGAGGGTAAAAGATGAGAATCAAAGTGTAAAGAGTGACAACACAGCAGAACAGAGGATTATCAGAAGAAGAAGCTGTCATCGTCTCAAAGTGAACAAAGCCCATAACAGAATTCAATTCCAGTGGTATTTCATTTGCTTCCATATAGACCAAAGAATGCACAAAAAATTAAATAAGGTTCATGTGAGAAGAAAATTAAAACCGATTAAAGACAAGAATTAACAGTGAAAAATCAGAGCAAAAAAATGTAGAAAGGAGAGAAAAATGGAGGGTGGTATCTGTAGGAATTCTTGAGGGGAGAGTGCGTAGGAAAGAGGCATGGAATGGAATATTAAAAAGGAGAAGCTGGTTGGTGTCAATTGTCATATGCGTTCTTTATATGACATTTTGTGACAAAATCCACAAAAATCAACCATTAAAAGTCCAAAACAGAGTTTAGTGTTAACACAATTCATGCATTTGGATTCTGAATCACAGAACCTTCCCACATTCAGAGCCTGATTTTAATTGATTAGTCTTGATTCAAGGTTTTAAAATACACATTTTCCAAGAAATCCGCGATTCAATCGATATTCGCTTTCCGATATAATTTTGATTATGGTTCCATTACCATTGGATTTGAAATATGTTCCTTTTCTGAGTCCATGGAAAATATGTATTGTCGTTACTCTTTCTATAACACCTCAACAATTAATTTCCCATTTGTACGTTGGAAAAACAAACTTGAAATGGATTTTGACTAAAAATTTAGAAAATTAACTAATTCAACATTTACATTTTGTCTCCCTACCTTTTTGTGATGCATTAATTGTCTCAAAATTAATTTCTAGATTTAATTATTACAAAATTTTATATTTGAGGCCAAGTTTTCATTCAAAAAACTCATTTTTTTCATTAACTGTGAAATTCAGCAGACAATTTTTTTAAGGAAAAATTCAGCATACAGTATTAAATATAATATCACAATAGAAATTGACAGTAGCTAAGGATTTTGGAAAAAATGAAAAAGAATAATGTTTTTAAGTATAAAATGAGATAAAGTTGTTTAAAAATTAATTCTAAAGATGGGAGGTTATGAATTTAATATTCAGTCTCTATAAATTCTGCATTAAAAAAAGTTAATTCTAAAACAAACTAATCTTGAATTGCTTTGATGCATTTTATTTAAAAGGAATTGTTTTAGAACTAGCCAATATTTTATAACTGTGAATAAAAACAGAGTTATAAGTCACGAGTTTAAACATAGAAGACTCTCTTGAAATTATGGATAATGTTGATAGAATACTTTTCAAAGGGGTAACCACATTATGTTCATCTTTGCCAGAATTATTTCATCTCCTTTTTTTCCCTTTCATTTACTTTTGCAACAAAATCATGTTCTAAGTTATCTTTATTTCTTTTCATGAGCGCATGGGTACCAATATCCTTTTCTATTAGATGGCAGTTGTCTTGTAATGCTGGGGACATTTTGGTAGAAGGGGAGGTGGAATTGTCAAATTCAACACTTCCATGAATTGCCTAGGGTTTTCTCGATCATAGATTGTCCCCAGTGATTATTTTTCATATTATATAACTGACTACTGCATGCTTACGGTTATAAATAATGGAAAACAAAAGAGTTTTTCATTAGTAAAATAGAAAATTTTAGCTTGATTTATGATCATGTGTCAAACAAATATATATATATGAATTCTGAGAAGGAGAACTTGCAAACGATTAATTACTTGCATAAAAACAAGCTAGAAATTGACGACTATTTAAATGTATTTGCCTTCTAAATCTTAGAAAGAAAAACTCAATATATAGCACTAATAAGAACTTTCAAGTATCTATAATCTATGCAGTCAGTGGAAGAACATGGTGCAGTGGAAACAAAAGTCTCAAAAAGAGTCAACTACCTGAAATTAATTTGATTGCACTTGATCCCTCCTTTTTAATTTAAATAGCATTTGATCCTCCACGTAGAATTTATGGATTAAGAAGAGCCAAGTTTCCTATAATTTATATTCCATTTTTGTATATTGGAGAGATGAAAGCCAAACCATCTATAAGGATTAATTTAATCACCAGATAGATATGGTCATTCGAGGTTCAACCATTCCAACATGGCTGGGGTGTAATTAAATCGAGTCAATATAGTATTAGACTCAAACTCAACTTGATTAAAAAATTCGAAACTTGAACTTGACTTGAACTCGATGGAATTTATTTTTACTTGTTCGAAACTCGACTCGAAAAATATTCAAGTTACTCAAGTTCGACTCGATAAAACTTGAATCAATTAAAAATTTTAATAAATAGTATACTCGATTCGACTCAAAATTAACTCGAATTAATTCGATTCGATTAACCTCAAATATTTTTAAGTACTGAAAATATAAAAATAATTTAATAAATAATAAAAAATAACGACTTTATTAAACTCGCAAATTTTACGAGTTAGATATTATGAGACTCAAACTTGATTCAATAAAGTACTCGAGTTCGACTCGATTAATTCTGAATCAAATTCAAATATTTTACGAGTCAAGTTTGAGTAGTCTGACTCATTTACACCTCTCATCGTGGCATAAAATCAAGAGAGAATCCAATTCATATGCACCAAGTCAATAACTTATTTGTATATAATTTTTTTTTTATATTTATACAATAACAATTAATTTTTTATATGATAGCATATTATTTACCTAATTCATAAATGAATATATAAATTAGAGGTAGTCAAGATATTTCCAAGGAGAACATATCAACTCTTTTTTTTCCTGCTTTCCTTCTCTTCCCTTTTCCCGTTCGAACCTATAAAATAAGGTAATTAAACTGTCGGATTTGACTTTCAGTCTAATTAGGAATATATTACACTTTCCCTAATTATGCCACTTGTAAAGGGGGTGTAAATTACTCAACTCGGTGACTGGTCCAACGCAATATAGCTAACTCATTAGCTAATCGTCAATGGACCAACAGGCATGGATGTGCTACCGCAACCAAATTTCGCTTACCATGCACGTGCTCTGTGTCAAAAGTGAGGTGCCTGCCCCGCCATAAAAGCAATTTCTTGATCATTAAAAAGCAGATGAGAAAAAAAAATTAAAAGAAAATGCAAAAGTTGTAGCTTTTAGGTTCTCTCACTCAGGTCTGGTCTGGTACTGAAAGGAATAGGGCTCTCTCAACCATTATAAAAGATGGAACCTAGGGTCGACCACTAAATAATACATTAGCTTGAGTTTGAAGAAAATAATGCAAAGAGGAATGATTGGATGTGAAAGAACACTGAATTTTCAGGCACAGGGTCCACATTGACAACTCTCATCTGTGTGCATATGGTTTAAAGCTTAGAAAATATCATCTTGATAAGGTTAACCAAATTTTTCTAAGAGTCGGAGAAAGAGAGCTATTATAATATGAGATCCAAATGGACCTTTCCCATAATTAAACCTAGTCAACAAAGATCACCTGATGATTTTAGGACTTCTTGCTGTAAATAGAGATCAAATTGAGGAGAATGACACCATTAAGTATTATAGAACTTTCAATCAACAAGGTTACAATCTATGTTAGATGGCTTCAACAAACCAGAAGCTTCTAAAGTATGGAAAAGAAACAAAACAAGCAGATATAAGTCCTGGTCGGTGGGAGACCATTTGTTCATAAGATTTGAGTCGACCGATGTTATCATTTGTGGCAGACAACAAATCTAGACCGTCGATTCAATGTTGTTGCAATATATGAGAATGTCGTCATGGAAGAGGTAGAGAGGGTGCTGCAAGAAAGTATTCGCACATTGGACACCAAAGGTAAATTCTACATGAATATTCAAAAAACTGACATAATATAGTTCCTAGTTGGGGAGAGAGGGAGGAGTTTATGGTGGGATTCAATTAGTAAATTGCTGTTGAGGAAATATGCAAAATTTAGAGAGGCTGATCACTTCATGAATTGATGATAAGGAATATGCAACTTTAGATAGGTTGATCACATGGTACAGGGACAAAGTGTACAATAAATGGGGCCTCTACATTGTACAACCAGATATGACTTATCAAATTTGATCCTTTTTTCTTTTTTTCTCCAAATGTCTCGTGGTCCTTTCAAGCATAACAAGCCAACTTCAGGAGACCTGGAAAAAAGATCAAAAGATCAGACTCCTGCACGATTATAAACTTCACATCTAGATAGAAATCTTTACAGAAATTCAGTTTACAACAGATACTGCAATGCAAATGGCATCAGGGATAGAAATTCTGGTCAGATGCTAATAAAGATGGCATAAAACCAGCAGCATGTAAAAATAAATAAAGCAAAAGCCTAGAAGATTGGAAAAGCTGATGACAAAGAAATGTGGCTTTTGCAATGGATGGATATTCCAATCACATTAATCAGCTGCGTAGGTGAAATACTTCTGATCCTTATTGTTAATTGGGGTTGCTAAGTCAAAATCATGATCAGAGAATTAAATTAACGTTGAAAATTAACAAATTGACCATGCATATAAACCTGCTTGAATAGATTTCCTCATTAAAATTTTGGATCAAACCAAGCCTAAAAAAGGACTGGAAAAAAAAAACAGAAGAGGAAAGGCTAAACAAGATAGACATACTCTACGAATTCATTCCAAGAAGTGACTAACAAAATGAAACGTTAAGATGTTCAAATTATACATTATGAATACACCTTCAACTCCCGATAAACAACTTCTATACTTACAGAATCCTTGGGTCAACCTTTACAGCATTTTCACTAGAGATGTAACCACTCCTTTACACCTATCAAGTCTCGAGAGATAGATGCCTATTATCTTATCTTCCAGAACTCAGAGAATGACTATACTACTCAGACACTCCAAAAAGAAGAAATACTCGTGTCAAATACTTATCGGTATAAAAATGGATACTCCACTTTAAGAGTGGATACTTGCCAGTATAAAAACATGTTTCAACTTTAAAAATAGGTTGTTACTAATTTGTTTAGTGTTAATTTGTTTAATTTTTTAAGTTATGTGATATCATTTGTTTATCTCTGTAGTTCGAACTTTGAACTTTTAAATTTGTAGTTTGAAATATTTTATCCAAAAGTGAAATGAATTATTACAATTTTATTTTATTTGGCAATTTAAATGTTATAATTTAATCTATCTTTAACTTACATTGTTATAAATAAAAATAAAAATAAAAATATTTATATTTATATATATATAAATGTATCCTCGTATCCATATCCAAAATTTGGATATTTTTTAACCGTACTCATGTATTCTAAATTTTAAAAAACAATAAATCGAATTTCTAAATATGTACCCAAATCGGATATTCGTACTTGAGTCCAAGCAATATAGGAGAATGGTGAAAACATTCGTAATAGTTAGTAGTATCTTGCAGGAGGTGGATTATCTCCCTTATAGTACTCCATCATACAACCAGGTAAATTTCCATATCCATCTTGGTGATTGAGTTGGGGATGAATACATAGACTGAGGGCTAAATCCATAATGTGGACCTGAAATGATAATAAATAAATCAGAAGACTATATACCAAATAAGAGCAAATAGATAGACCAAAACAATAATCATCCCTAGCATGACGTCATATTACAGATCTGCAAGTCTAACATTTGTTGTCATTTGTGATCATTTACGGGGTAATGTTGATTCAGCTTGGCAGTTGCAACAAATTGACGGCGATTACAGCTGGCCATTCAAATTGTAACCAATCTCAACTCCAATTTCCCACAAATGGAATAAAAATTTTGTTGCAACTGGCAAGACATTAAATCCCTCACGATGGAAGTATCTTTTATTGCAAAGATTGTTGGAGTAACTACCATAAGAAGACGGGGGGGCACTAGGAGCATATCTAGGTCCTCTTGGATCCCGCAGATTAGTTTGAAAATTTCCAACAGTATTGTATCTGAATGAGTATGGCCTCATATTTCCAACAGTGGAAGGTTCAGCCACATCACACTTATAGGGGTCAAAAGCAGCAGCAGCACCATTAGCAATATTCATGCCATCAAAGTTTGGTCTACAATAAGGCTCAACAGCTCCATAGCTCCGGTATGGTATACTTCTATCTCCAGGAATGGCATTTTGATACCCACTATTTTTGTTGTGGAAAAGAACTCTCGAATGTATTGTCAGGAAATGGTCCTCTGGGATTAAAGGGATATTGATAACTATGGGATGTCCTGAAAGCATACCCTTGTCCTTGATGGTTCACCTACAGCAATCAATTCAGAAGGTACTTAATTAATAAAGCATAGAATTTAGTGCGAGTAAAATCAAGCACCACGGTGGAGTGAAGCCTAAAACCAAACAGTACGCAATCCTCCTTGCAGATGACAAAAGCAAAGTGGAAATCGACCAAGTGATAATTAATCAGGCTAGGACAAACGGAAAAAATTCCAACTAACAAATTGGCATGTTGGCATCCATAATTTGATGGATGAGGAGGTGGATGAGAACTACTCCAATGTCCACTAACTAAATGAGGATAAAAAAACATAAAAATCTTATTGATAACCTGAGAAAGCTCCTGCATTTATCAGTGAAGACTCTGGATATGAAGCAACAGAACTTTCCCAAGAACAAGGTGTAGAGTTGGTGTCCAAAGCACATTTTATTTCCTCCAAATATTTCTGGGATTCTCCTCGACCAAGTTCAGGAAATATAACCTTACAAATGGCAAAAAAGTATTAGCCAAATAATGATCTCTCAGCATAATAAGATAAGAGATTCAAATATTCACTTGATCAAGAAATTCACCTGAACCAGGCATATCCTTGCTCATAGGCAGAACATAATTAGCTGCATAGGAAAAATTACAAGTATAAAATTAAATACCAATCTGTTAGGACTTGAAATAAACAAGATGGAGTTCAGAACATAAAATGCTTATTCAAATGATAGACAGTGATCGTAAACAATTACCTAACATATTGTTTAGAGCATCAGCTGGAACTTCCTTAGTCCTTACCCATTTCTTTAAATCTTTTATCTGCACGAAACTTCAGCTCCTCTGGTTTTGGAAATACCACAACAGCAATCTGATTTGTAATGCAAAGAGTACAATAAAAGAATCAAATCAATTAGTTAAAAATTTCCGTAGCCGATAATAGAAAATTATATTATTAAGCAACTAATTTATAGAAATTTGCAAATGGTCTCAATTTGCATTTACGTACTCTTGAAAACATTAGTTTGATTGATAATATAATTACGAGGGATCCTTGCTGCTCCTGATAGTAGAATATCAAATATTTCATTTGGTTGACCCATCAAATGATCAAATCAATCACCATAATTATGCTTACGCAATAGCCCAGGAACCTATAACCAAAAAAGAAAGGAGTTTTGAGAAGTAGTATAACACTTAAAGGAGCATCTAATGTTTTTCTGTAAAACAGAGAAATAATGTACAAAGAAAACAAATGAAGAAAATGAGAACCTTCATCTGATCAAGAATCAGGTTCGTTCCAAGAATCAGGTTCATTCCAAGCAAAACATAATGTTTTTCAGGATGCTCTTTCATCCATTTCTCTACCTACAGAGTGTCTTACCAGAAGCAGGTAAACCTACCATCATTATTAATTCACAATCCCTTGTGTCAGGCAAAATGGGCCCTTTTATTGCATTTCCATCATCAACAACTGCAGGCCAGGGTCTGTATCCTTCTTCAGGAACAAGTCCATCGTCAGCACCTAACTGCAGTTGAACCACAACATTTTACAACAGAACATGAGGAAAGAAGAAAGATTCCCATTGTCGCTTTCTCAAAGGAGTACCAACCACTCCAAGACCCCTCGAACCAGCACTAAATTCCTTTACAATGCCCAACCATTTTCCATTCTTGGAGAATCCAATAGAAGCCAGTGGTTTACTTTCAAAATCAACAGCACAAACAATTGTATCTCCAGTTCCAAACTTTTCATCATGATCTGAAAATTTTCCAGCAGCAGAAAAATTTCCTGTTCCCCCCAGACCAAAGCTGTGCATAGTCTACCCAAGCTATCCCACTGGGTCATCTCCTTTGGAAATGCCAATACGACAGACATGCTGCTGATCCAGGGATGTGTCTTCCATTTTTAACTGGCTGAGCTGAAATGACTTTGCAACCCAAACAATACTTCCCTCCAGTTCCAAAGTTCACACAAGCACCAGCCCAACAATAACCAAAACCCTCCTCATGAAGTGCAGAACCTCTAAGACCATCACTTTCAATATTAAATCTGGAGAAACAATAGTATAAAATGTTTATCAGACAATTAGAAAAGAGATTATAATTCATATCACTTTTAGTTTTGCAGATTGTTGTCTAGTCCACTTTTAGTTATTTATATGTTCTTAGAATTCACTTGTGTTTCACAAAAAAACTAATCAATAATCCAATATCAGGTTTCATAGGATAAAATTCTACACATCCAAGGCCCGACTCACTCTTTTTGCATGATAGCACTGAATTTTCAGTTATCTAGTCTTATTTCATAAGTTATCTTCTCTCCCACATCAAACATTCAAGCTCCTTTTCTCCACAATCCACTTTTCTTGCCGTAAAGAAGCATCATGATATTCTAATGCTAACTAAAATTCAGTTAAATTCTTTATACAACTATAAACACTAGATTTTTCCGCATAAATATCTAATTCGGTTCACATAGCTCATTTCTCATTCTAACATCATATATCAATCCAATGTCTTTCATTCTTGTAGCTTGGGAAATCATAATCGTCATTAATCCATTCTTGTAGCTTGGGAAATTACAAAAACAAGTATATTTTATATTATCATGTCATAGGTAGAATTCTTTTGGAATATATTCAAGTTAGTTCACCCGACAACCCAATCCATTCATCTTGAATTTTATTATTAAAAAAGCATTATCACTATTTCTGGAAACCTCTACTGTGGTTATTAGTTGGTAGCTTCACCTGAGACAGATCAACTTAAATGCCCCAAATCAGAATCAGCTTGCTTATAAGATGAATTTGCTAGTGAAGACGGAGATAATATGGTCTTTGTGGAACTATGCTCAAGTCTAAACTCCATCTATATGTTGATTATGATAATTGCCTCTGAAGGCATTTATCAAAATCAGCAGACTTTTCTTCCCTTTATAAAGTTCTTTATTCTTTATTGGCTCATAAGTTCCTCCTCCTTTTATTTTCCTTTTTTTTTTTTAAATGTTTGTCAATAGCATAATTAAAATTAATCTCTTCTTGATTAATGTTGAAAACATGTGGTGTCAACACATTACATTTTCACTTGGAGATGATCTAAATCTAACTGTGTCCGCAAGTAAGATCCAACCCAAGCAACAGCTGTATTTTAAATTAGATTTCCATTTATGCTGTCTCCAACATTCTGCTTAAGAATAGTATGTTTCCATGTACGTCTGTCCTCCAGCTCATTAATGCTAAAGATATGATTTAATTGGCTTCCCTTAATTGGCTTCTCATACAGAGCTGCTATTTTCAAAAAAAGAAAATGGATCAAAAAGGAAAAACGGAAAAAACCCAAAAATCTGAACTTTGAAATGGAACAAATTTGAACATCTAAGCGAAAAACATATACACAACAAACCAAGAAACGAACAATTGTTTTCAATTTTGTTGCACAAAGCACAAGCAAATATACACAATGGTTTTACATTCTTTATTGAAGCACAAGGGCAAAGATTGCCCTTAAACAAATGTCTAACTAACCCCATCATGTACACTCACAAAGATACAAACAAGCCAATCTTTTGTCTTCAATGGAAGAGTTGAAGAATGAAACTTTGGCCTGTAAGGATATTCTTGTCATGTACAAAACAGATCCAGCCAAAACGAGACCTGACCCCAAAGGACCAAAATTTCCAGTCTCTTCTTTCTATCTACAACAAAAGGATTCGTGTAATTTACAGAGTGCACTCATCTATCTTGCTTTCACATCTCCTAAGTTTCCATGAACAGTCCCTTCTTAGGAGAAGCAAATAATTCCACTGATATGTCAGCGAGTTTCTTCCCATTTAATCTCGACTTGTAATTCCGCCGATGTTTAGGTGCATTTGGGGCTTCAGTCTCATCCAACTCCCCTGGATCTTCGAAATCAATTGGAGTTCGAAAAGCACGAGTCTTCCTTGGCGTACTGTAGGCAAAATGCCATCCCTTAGCAACCAAAGCCTATTAATCCAAAGAAATCAAACACCATAATCAGTCATCAATCAAATGAAGCGATTAATAAATCGTTGTTTAGACGAAAACTCTGTTTCAATGCACTTACAGCTTCTCTGATTACTGTAGATACATGGAAAAGCTGCTTTAAATCTTCATGATCCACACCGCAAAGAATCCTAATCTGTAATTCAAAAATAGAAATACCAATCAGTAACTGCTCAATTAGAAGACGGAAGCAAATTAATTGAAATAAAGTGTTTAGTACAACACTAACCAAAATATCCTGAGACAAGCTTTCGAGGGCAGATTTCTCAGGCTCAAAACTGCAGAACCTTTTCAATGGAATGGTAACAGGCGAATCAAGAGGCAATAAATCTTCATGATTCGAAATTAAAATCCTTTTCCTTCCAAAACTCCGCGTATACTTCACGAATCCAAACCCTAATTCCTCTTCATTATCAAATCCAGCAGGTCTTAACTTCATTGAATTACATCTCCTTACTAAAGCCATTTCCAGAAAATATTCAAAATGCGAATAAAAAAATTTCCTTTCCTATATCTGCAGCGAAAATCAGAACCAGGTTAGGCTAATTGGAAAGCAAAAATCAGGAGGAATTAAAATAAGAAACAAGAATCATAATTAACCGAATCAAAGCATGACCTTTTTAAAAGCTGAAACAGTATTTCAAAAACCGGAGAATAGATAGGAGAAAATCTGAAAAAGATAGGGAGTAGAGAGAGATGGACAAACCTTTTATAAGAAGGCGAAATTTGAGAGAGAGAGTGTTTGCTTTTAAGGTAAAACCCTTGTAAAGAGGCGAAAATGGAGACTCAACCGTCTTCCCAGTACAGAAGATTTTTTTCAGTTTGTGCTTTAAAGATGAAAAGTGGCGATTATATAGTGTGGAAAAGATAATTATATTTATATATATATATATATATATATATATATATAAAAGTAAATAGCTACGCTACGCTGTTAACCTCCAGAATCTACTGGGAAGTTCCCCCAGTGGAAAATATCTTCCCTCGTGTGGATTGAAGTCGAAAGTTATCCCTTTGGCGGTTAAAATATATAAAAAAAATAATAGGATAGGGGAACTAGCCGTTAGGTGGACACGTGGAGAAATGTGAGAGGAGATAGGAAGCAAGTCATCTGATGACGTGGCTAATTTGGTCGGTCTAAGTCGGCTGCGTCGGTGTCTTCTCGAACACGTTTGTGTTTTTTTCTTTTTCTTTTTGAGTTTATTTTATTAGTGTGCTAAAGATTTGTTTACAGTGACAAGTGACGTGGATCGCGACAGATATTGCCGTACTTTCAAATGTGAACGTGTCAGTATACTAGTGGATGGTGATGTAGAAAGTGCATGGATGCGTGAGTGGATGTATTGGTGGGATTTGAAGAGAACATACTCGTAAGAAGATGAGAGCAGTAGTGGAACGGTGGCCAATGGTTTTTTTTGACTGAGAAGATTCCAAAACGGCGGCTGACTGGTGTCGATTGGTTAATTTGCGGATTTCACACGATGTCCATCTTAAGACTTGAAAGTGAGTCAGCGGCTCGGCAACACTGAGTTTATTTAAAGGCGTTTGGAGTTCAAATCGTATTAAGCTGTATATAAATATCAAATTAGATTAGTCTCAATTGTAGAAACATATGAGAATATTTGTGGTTTAAAAAAATAAAGTGAGACAACAACACGTCAATACTAATCATGAAAATTTATTGGTTAATTTGGTACACCCTTAACTAAATTAATAATTAAGTATTACATAAAATATTTTATGTGATTTATAAATTAGAATGAATCTAAATTTTATAAGATTTGTCTATACTTGTGTGCATATCTTTTTTTTTCGTAAACAAAAATATGGATTAAACCTATAAAACAACCAAATTACATAAAATAAAAAGAAAAATATCAAATATACTTTAATTTTTCAACACTCTCTAACGCTTATATTTTAATTGGTTGTTACATAAACAGATAAACGAGAGAAAAAGATATTTTATAAAATTTTTTTCATATTATTAACTAATTAAAAAGTAAATATTATATAGTATTGAAAGATATAACAACATTCCTCAAATAAAAAAAATACCATGAAGCAATTAACTCTTTATGTCATTAGGGGACCATCAAGAGCATGCAAGCCAATAGGAAATCTCGCCGCAAGTTTACTGAGGAAATCTACTGATTTAATATCTTTATTCATCGGTAAAATCAATAGTGTAATATTATGATAAAAAAAATTATTACAATTAATCATATTTGTAAAATTAGAAGTATTTTTATGTTAATCAGGTATTGGCATGATGATAATCTCTTAATGAGAATTGGTAATCAGGTATAAATATCACCAATGACATATTTCCTTCTCTTCTATAAGAATTTATGTGAAAAAAATAATTTTTTACATAATAGTATATTATTGATTCATTCAGTGTGAATAGGTATGTGAAACTAAATTTAGTAAGAATAGATATAATTTTTTTGGGGGGGAAAGTGCAAAAAAAAAATCAATATGAGTGTTTTACGTGTTTGTCATAAGAGATCTTATGGTGTAAATTTAAGTTTTTGGTTTAACAGTGTTAAAAAATTATTGAGTTGGCGCTTATCTCTCTTACCTGTAATTATATGATCTGACGTGGCATACTACTTCTACTATCTTCCTCCCACAGCAGAAGTCCCTAATCCCCAAATGAAGAAAACCCTACAAATAGAACTTCAATCGGATCCAACTTCTCGTTATTCACTAAGCAATATGAAGCACATGGAGTCAGAGTTCCGTACTTATTCTCTTTAGATCCATATTCTTGCCCAACTTTTGGCATTTCGGTTGGGGGATTGTCAAGGAAAAAAAACGATTCGTCGCTACAAGGAGCGAAATTAGAAGCAGGAAGGAAAGGATGGAGAATTGTTGTTGGCAGCGGAGACACGACGGGCGACCTCTGCTGCGATGGAGTCCACTTTAGCTATGACTTTGAGAAGCAGAGGAGAAGTAGCAGCTACAAAAATGCAAGAAATACCCTTCTGCAACCCCCAAAAATACCCATCTTCATCACTGTCTCAACTCTCAAAAGAAATATATATTTTTTTCAATTATGTGGGCTACTTTCGGTTTTCCTATTTTATTTATCTCCTCTTCCTTTTAGTCTCTATGTTTGTCTTTTGGATAGTTTTTAGAATCTGATTTGGTCTGATCACCTGCGCCTTTTGAGACTTCTCCTTTTTCATATGCGACTGTGTTTGAAGATTTGTACAAGGTAATAGTTTGATTTAGGTTGTAAGATTTTTTATTTCTTTGTTTTAGTTTTCCCTAGATTTTGCTTTGGTGGGATTTGTCCATGTGCATTTGTTTCTTCGATAGTTGTTTGGTTTATCTGACAAATAAAAAGTTAAAATATAAAATTTAAGATTTTGGGTGTAGTGTGATCTTACCATTTTGAAGATATTGACTAATTAACCAACTCAGCAATTTTCTAACACCGTTGAGCCAAAAACTTAAATTTAGCACAAACCACAAAATTCATTTTGGTATGAAGAAAATTTTATATTTAAAATTGTAAAAATGTGAAAGTATATTGTAGTTTTTATTTTTGCATTTTCCTTTTTTTTTTTCTCTCGCATTATAAGATGATTGTGACCTATCTATTATAATAGTATTAAAGAAAAATTAAATAGTTTTATTAAAATGCAAAGAAAAAATATTGTTATGATTGATTACTGCAATAATTTTGGTGGTTTTGTCCACCTATGATCCAATCTCACATGAAGTTGGATGTGAAATTGAAATAGGAATGACAGTCCTGATTTCTACCATAAATTTTTTTTAATTCCCGTCTCTGCATCGTAGGGACGGGAATTCTAAACTCCGATCCGATATCCAATTTTTATTAAAAATATTTATTTTATTTTAATATTAAAAATATTTTTTATTTTTAATTAATTAGTTAATTATATAATTATTTAAATAAAAATATTTTTTTACTTTAAATGAGTATTATATTATATTTTATTATTTTTTAAAAATATTAATTATGTTAAAATATAAATAATATATATATATATAAATATATATAAATAATATTTGGAATCGAGACGAGGATCGGGGCAAGGGATGTATGCCTCATCCCTGCTAATGTGTTCATATTTATTATGGTTTTATAATTAGTTTTGGTGTTTGAATTGTGTTTATTTATGTGGTTTTTGGTTTAATTTGATACATAAGTTTTGTTTTTGTCTTTGTAAATTAAAGATAGTGAAAAAATGAAAACATGTGGTTTTGGAGTAATAAAAGTATATTTAGACTTGATTGAAAATTGATTTAGTAATCGAAGAAGTTTAAGATGAGGATACTCACAAGCAAGTAAAGAGGAGCAAAAGAAATGCTCACTATCATGTGTGCGAAGATATTGTCATGAGCATGCGATGCCCTATGAAGCTCATTGTCACGCGCGCAAACATTCTTTGTTTATGCAAAATGTAATATATTGTCTGGAGTCTGAAATTCAAGTTTGACTGAGTCTTTTCACTATTTTTAAAGATGAATTGATATATTTTGGAAAATTTAAATCAATTAGGATTATAATTTAGTATTTATTCTAACTTTTAAGAGGATTTAACAATTCATTCTCTTTGCAACTATTAATTTTTAGAATTTATTATTTGCATGCTCAAGAGAGCTCTTGTGTGTAGAATTTAGTTCCAGCATAAATTGTTATTTAATGGCGAAACTATTTTGAATTCTTGAAAATTGATTTAACTTAGAGTTTTAAAGAATTGGGAATCAACTTTTCGAAAAAGATTCAAAGCTATCAATTTTCAGATGATCTTATAGTTTTATTTTCTTTTTTCTATTGTAATATGTTTAAGTTTAATATTATTATAAATATGATTATTATCTTAATAATATTAGGCTAAACACTTGTTAAGTATTTAGTTAATTACCCAATTTTGTATGAACATTTTTATATTTTTATGAATGAATAATTTTTCTTTTCATTCTAATTGAATTTTATTTGATTTCAAGTTGAATGATTGATTGACTATCAGTTATTTACTTTGGAAATATTAAGGTATCTGTAATTTGATTTAAAAATTGAATTGAATACTGATTAATTTATTGATTTGTTTAATTAGTGAATAAATGAGATCGTCATAGAATTACTGTTCATTATGCTTAATTGATTAAAAAGAAAAATATAAAATTTGAAAAGCGAAACTAATTACCTATCTAATATAATTGGTTATATTAATTGGATTAGACTAAAAGTTTATTGTTTTTAGTTTAATTTAGTTAGTTCAATAATTAATCTCATAATTGATTTAGATTATTTAAGTTTAATTTGTATTTTAATTTTTCAATTAATTAGATTAATTAGGAGTTTAAGCTAAACAAGTCATTGTGAGATCGACATCGAAAGTAAACTTATCATATTATACTGGTTCGTACACTTGTGAGTTCTAATTTGTGTTCATCACCCATTCCGTCCCCAACACAAAATTTCAGGGTCGGATGAATAATAAAAATCATAAAAAAAACCATTTTGTTCAGAGTGAATCCAACTGTCATCTTTAAATTAAAGAGCAATTTTGTTGTAAGAGAATCTGAATAATATGGAGATAATTATGAAATCATGATTTATAACTTGCAAGGTGCTTTTTTCTTTCCTTTAGTTTTGATTTCAATTTCAAAAATTAAGTACCCTATGATTTTATTTTTTCTAGGATTTAGTGTTATTATGATAAAAATTAGAGGAATGTTAAGTGCATTTTCTATTTTTTAATATTTATTTATTAATTGGTTAATAAATAGAGAAAAATTTTTAAAAATAAAATTCTCTCTTTATTCTCTCATCATCAACCAACAAATGCTAAATACATTTTTTATTTTTGAAACACTCATCTCTTGATTGATCTCTATTTACTAATCAATTAGTAAATAAATATTGAAAAATATTAAAAAATAAAATGTTTTTAACTCCCAAATGTAAAAAATAAAAAATTAAGTATATTGTTGAAAGTAAGAAAGATGATGGGGAAGAAACTCCCAAATGTTCTAATCTATATGCTGTAATATCAATATGACTGATCAGTAGTATTGGAGCTACGATAAAAGTGAAATAAAGTCGCTTTACAAAATCAAGAGAAGGTTGAGCTATATGCCCGTGTGTGCATACTTCTCATCGACCATATCTTTTAAAGGAAGAATAATAAATACAGTGTGTGGTACACATTTCATCAGATATATTTTTTTGAAAAAAGAATAATAAAAACGTAATAAGTAAAATAAAGTAAAATATGAAAATAGAATTAAATAAATCCAACATTTATGATTGCATATTACAAAGCAACCTCCATACTCAATTAATAGAACTAAAAAAGGAAAGAGAACCTATTTCCTCATAAGCCATAACTACATTTTTATCATACCAAGTCTTAGAATGGGCAGGATGAATATCATTCAAATGCTCATTTACATCTTTTCGGGCCCTTTTTTATGCTTTCCAACTTGTAAATTGATTATTATATTTTTGGAAATCTGATGCAAAAGCTCTGGTTTTCCCGCTGAGTTTGGAAGTAAGAGAAGCCAATTTCTCCAAGTAAATTGTCTTCTCAAGGAAGAATCCGCACCAACCTTAGTGATCGTACTCTTGAAACTTAAATCCTGACAGCTTGATTAATGAACTTGAGGCTAGCGATGGGTAAACTGTATTGCTCGAAAACTGGCTAATGAGCACTACAATTTGTTAGATCCAAAGTATCTATCAACATATTAAAAATTGGAAAACATAGTGTTATTAATCAATCCCTGTGCTCACTTGGATAACCCTGAAAACAACAGTTTTCAAGAATCTTAAACCTTTCAACCTTGATGGGAAGATTAAGGTGAGAGTTAGTAAGCTTCAAGATTATCAAAATCAGAAGAGAGATGTGGCTTCGTTATTGCACTTGCTGAAGAAAAATCTAAATCAAGCTCAACCTTTATCAATGGTTTTCTTTACCCACTTTCCAAACAATGCTCTATCCTACCATGGATCAAAGCTTTTTTTTGGTTTTTTTTTGGGCTGTTGATAGATTTTCGCCTTAATGGGATATCTAGGGATTTTCTGATTCTTTTGAAACAGTGATGAACTTGGCAATTAGAATAGAACATAGCACTGTGCTAGTTGCCGGCTCGTTTTACGCCCAAGAAGCGTGTCGTTTTACCAGTGTAAAAATTAAAATGGTGTCGTTTTGTGCGCTAGAATCGTCTAAATGAGATTCATAAGAATCTTAAGAACATTATTTATCTAAACCCACAAATCTAATGATATCATACAACTTATATAAATAGAATATAATTGGATTAACATGATCCAGGCAAATAAAATCTTAGTTATAAAAGGTAATATAACAAAATTTTGAAAAAAGCAAAGTTTGAAAATTTTGTATAGCAAAAAGGAGAAAAAAAAAATTCCTACTAACACTAAGGGTGTTATTATTAGAAGAATTTTTTTTTTTGTATATGTTCGTTAATTTATGGTTTATGATCTAATATTGTTTCTGCCTAATAAAATACGTTCAAAATTTTTGAAAAGAAATATTATATTGGAATTTTTTTGCCGGCGGAAAATATTTTCCCAATCACAAGGCCTAAATGTTGCCGCAGATGGGCATACAATCTGTTCATGATTTTTGGCGCAAAATTAAATTGAAAATTTTATTTTTGACAAAACGTATCAACGTTATAAAAAAAATAATCATGTAGTCGAGGCCATGAAAAAGATAAAAATGGAGATAAACTATTAAGGCCTAGCTCATATACAAAGGACCCCATTGTCCAATAAATCCTAGAAACCCTAACAGCTGACAGCAAAACACAAAAGGATTGAATGTTTCTACAATTCCACCAAATGAACAGACACCAGAGAAGGTTCTCTTTTCGAATAGAGTTACCAAACATCGGGCTTTCGAAAGCATTTGCAAAACAAGCTTAGTCCCTCAATCTTGAAGGATGGTTGTCTTAATAGTCATGGGGCAGATTCAATAACCCTTCATAATAACTACACAAACAAGAAAAAGTATTCATCCTATAGTCTAAGCCGAAATAAATATATGTATAATTAAACATGAATTAATGGCTAGGAAACAGACTGCCCTCGAAAGCTCGTTAAAAGCCTGTCAAAGAGATGGAGCTAAACAACTGTCCAATATCAGATAATGTACAATTCTGTCAGTTACAACAGAAGATTATGCAAGATGCCTCCAGTTAGGCTGAAGGCCACTGCAAAGGAACTGAAGAATCCTGGTTGAAATCATTTTCTGACCAACTGTTGAAATCACCACCATCGATGTCAGTGCCATTCTCCATTGCTGAATCACAGGAGAAAGCCCATATGGAAGCACAGTTTTCGTTGCCTACAGAAAATACAAACAAAACATTGTGGATAAAATGTACATAAACTATCATTACTATGCATGTATTAACGACCTATGCCTTAAATTTAAATCTACCCTAAATAACTCACTAGATTCAACCTCTGAAGACTACACTAATTTCAACCACTAAATTCAAAAAGTTGAACTTCATTACTTAAAACAGTGCTATAACCCTTTCGTTTATTTTTCTTTGATTTAGAAGCAGGCCTGAACTCTCATCTCTCCGCTGTTTATTTTCTTCATTGAAACCATACACCCTACAACATATAAATACTCCATGCAGCATGGCATGAGTAGCAAAGACTTTGCAATGGCCAAAAGCAGTTTCAGATGAATCATACAAAGAAGGGCTACTAAAAATACCATTCAAACTCAAATTCTCAGAGTCATCATGAACTTGAAATCTTCGATGCCCTGATGAAGAGGCAGCCATGGGCAGGAATGGATGGAAAGAAAAACCATTAACTGTGTCTGTATGATACAAAGGATACCAGTGATTGGAAAAGGATGGATAAATTTTAACCAAGAAGCCAAACTACAACGGCCTAAAACGATATGGCATATGAATACCTGCCGCAGCCTGAAAGCCAGATAGCCATTGCCCACTTTGCAGATCATAGATATGAACCAACCCATCCTGAAAGCCAAATTCAGAAAAATGAGCTAACATGCCCACACATATAAAACAACTGGCTATTGATTTTTTATTTTTTTTATATTGAAGGTAACAACTAGCTATTGATAAGAGTTCCAATATTACCTGGCCACCTGTACCTAGATGTCGGCCAGAGGGCTCAATATCAAAAAACATACGCTGGTTGGTTTGCTGTGAGGATCTGTATAACCTAATATTATACAGCACATAGGAAAACATAGGTTCAAAAACACCTTGATGCTGATTACATGCATCAATGAAAATGAAAGAGACTTATTATATATTCCCCGAGATGAACCAAAATCTCAAGTATAAAAATGTTTTAATTATATTTTCCCTATTATTATTCATAAAAAATAACAATAATTATACTTACTTGTATACAACCTCAACAGTTTTTCGCATATCCCAGCAAAGTATATATGGATCCTACAAAAAAATATGAATATGATGCTGTCAATTGCATATATGGTATAAAATGCATGTGTAAACAAAACTGAGACTGCATGCCGGCCCAACATTCTGTTTAGGTTTGTACTTTGAAATTGTTTAGTTCTTTAGAAGCAGCATGGTTACTAGAATTCATAGAATTGAATTGCAAGTAAAAAGCGCGTGATATGGATTGATTCTGTGCAGTAAAACTAAAGGGCAGGGAAGATGACAGGAGGAATCAGAGTACTTTCTCAGTTGATGATTGCAGGGAAATCTATATATTAGCTCATGCAAGCTTGGAGTAGGTGGAAAATCTACTCTGTAAACAATCTATCAACATCACTCACTTTGGAAACAGAGAAAGATAATATTGTTAAAAGAACTTCTTACTAGCAGCATTGATCACAGAAATATAAAATTTTATGGTTCTAATCATCCATCAAGTAGGCTATAAATATAGGCAACAAATAAAAGAATTAAAAAAAAAGAAATATATTGTACAATATTGTACCTTCCGTCCCCCAGTATAAAGATAGTTTCCATCTCTTGAGAATTGAACCTAGAAGGAAAAAAGTTTTACCTTTATTCATTTATATAATAATCAAAATCAAAGTGATAACCATAAATCTTCACTTACATGTGTAACCCCACCTTCTTGACCATGCAAAACATACAGAAGTTCCATATTGTCCTCCCTAAACAGTGCAGTAGTCTGGCTGTAAGAACCAGTAGCTAGCATTCCACTATGAGTGGGACAAAAGGCAATGGATGATATTATACCTATAGACAACAGACAAGTTTTGAAGGCTGTGTTTGTCAGTTTCTTTAATACTCATTTAGGAAATCAATCAAAGAAATACACCTGTTTGGCCCTCTTTATTTCCTTGGAGTGTTGAGTGCTGTTCAAAATCTCTACCAGGCCGATGTATATCAAATACTCTTATAGATTTGTTGTATCCAGCAAAGATCCTAATGGACAAAGCATTAAAGTTTAGGAAAATAAAAGTAGTAGTTCTAGGATTCTAAACTAATTTGGAGAAAGCTAGGATGACAACATTCTAAGTGAGCTAAAGTAAGCAAATGACCCAATGCAAAGACAATAAATAGCATACTTCTGATGGTGACTGTGCATAGCATGGTTTTTCATTTTCTTAATTACAACATTGAGGGCATATTTTGTTGCATAAACTACATCCATATACAATCTAAGATACAAGTCCATATGAAGTGAGAAATTCCCACTCCCATTGCAGGGACTTGAAACATGGAAAGTAAAATCAGGCAAAGTAATACTACACCAAAAGAAATATTTTACTTTACCTAGTCCCAGCAGGATTAAATGAAATTGAAAAGGCAGCAGTAATTTCATCCATAGCATCATAAGCACGATATGTGCATCGTAACTGCAATTAGGAGCAAGTTACCATAGATCAAACAAGTATAAACCACAGAGGGACCGACAAAAGCCATTTACATTATCTATCACAGGAGCATGTAGACTAATAGAGTGTTAATATTTGCAAGCCAAAAAAATAAACAATAAAATAGCCTAGCTTTTTTCTTGGATATAAAAATGCAATAGGCATGTGCTATTTAGAGTGTGGGACTGAAAAACATGACAATAATACAACAAAAAAGAAAGCAATACCAGGCCAGAACTAGCATCCCAAAGATGAATAGGATGGTCACGAGTAGTACTAGCAAATACACAACTGACAGGGTCTGCAAAGACAAGAAATGTTCAAGTCAAATATAAGTCTTACAACTTCATGAACCGTTGTAACCATATACGATGATATCAAAATACAAAAAAATAAATTTCAGTAAAAGCACCTGAAGCATTCATAAACGGGTACCAACAGAAGTCATAAACAGACTCCCCTTCCTTCACGACGAGGCCCGCAGCATAAGAATCTGAATTTCCAAAAGATTAACACCACAAATGCAAAGAAAAATAAGTGGAAAAGGAAAAGGATTTTTTTTTTTCTTATTGCTTTAAAATTGGTTGAAACAATGAACTTACCTTCATCAATATCCAAAGAAAATGCATTAGAATCACTGCCGCCAACATTATCTGGTCTAATCACAAGTCTTATGTTATTATATTGTGCATATAAAATTATTATATGATTGCATGTTACAGTTCATGATTGCATAACCACTTACAACGAGAAAACACGCAGGGTATTGTCCTCAGAACTCGTTAAAAAGCACGACCCATCAGGAGACCTTAAAGAGAAATTAAAAGAAAATGTAAATAAGAAGAAGAAGAAGAAAGAGAAGAGAAATAGTCCAACCAAATGAAAAGAAAACGATACCATTTAACGCCTTTGAGGAAATTGTTAGGGTTGGGACCGGTCCTGAACTGATTATAGAAATGGTGGGTTCTTTGTGGAGGCAAATCGAACCTAATTGCAGGCCAAGAGAAGGCTTCTTCAATAGTTTCTGTAGCTTCCTCCATGGCCGAATCGTGCTGCTGCGGCTGCTGTTCTTCTCCCATTGAGCTTCTGCCTTGAGAGTCGAAAATGGCCTAGGGAGAGAAGCAGCCTGGCATTGAACAGAGAAGGTTTTTGGTATGATATGTTGCCATTAGCGCCACTAATTGCGATCTGTTTAGGCCCGTGGAGTTGGGCTTTGTAGGCACACGCATACTAATATCAATTATAAATGAAAATCTAATAATATTAGTTTCAATATGATAAATTTTATACAAAAATTTAAATTAAAGCATATTGTTGGTACAAAATAAAATTTAATATATCATCCATTGATATTTACATTTTTTTATAAGAAATACATATTTAGTATACGATATAAAGAATTTATTCATACAGTCGAATACATTAACATATATATTCATATAATTAAAAAAAAAAACTATTTATAATATGAGTGATATAAATTCAAGTATAAAAATATGTGAGTTTTTTTTTTGAAGGGAAAATATATGTTAGTTAAATAATTAGAAAACTAATTAGTTTATAATATAACTATTTAACACATATTATAAAAAAAATTATATGCCTTA
This sequence comes from Triadica sebifera, assembly GCA_023653625.1. NCBI lineage: Eukaryota > Viridiplantae > Streptophyta > Magnoliopsida > Malpighiales > Euphorbiaceae > Triadica > Triadica sebifera. The sequence continues at coordinate 620,288 of CM042894.1, read as the reverse complement.
TTTCAGTCATATTATATAAATTATAATAAATAAACATTTCATTGTCAGTTTTTTTTTAATTCAATTCGGTTGGCATAATTAAATACAATTCCATTTAACTCTTAATTCAATTTAATTTTATTATAGTAAAAAAAGACAACAGTATAATTTGATTTTGTATCTTTTTATTTAGTTATTTGGTTAGACAACAGTATAACTCTAAACTCCATCCGCAGGCCTAAATAATATAGGAACTGAGAAGGGCAAATCCTAATTTTTTTTCTTCTTTAACGTAATTTTATGAACTTTATTTTAAGTGCCTAAACTTAATATATATTTTATTCATAAATCAAGTTAATAGCATAAAATTATAAATAGGAATACAATTTATCTATGTATATGCCATTAGTTCTCAAAATCTTGCAAAGATGAAGCTATTTTTAATCCCATACCACCGCAGTTGAAAATGAAAATTTCTTGTCCATACGGTTTTATTGACAGACTGAGAAGCATGCGGCCATGAAATATGAGATCAATATGGGCAGTAGGAGTATAAAGCTCAACATAGTGCATATGAGCAAAATTAAATAAAATAAAGAAATTGTAATCCAAATACTGTCACAATTAATAATAAGCCCTGCCCAGGGCATCATTTCACGCCCATTACATTCATATGGGATTAAAATCAACCATCAGAATGAGAAAATATTAATATGATATGGTAACAATAGGAGCTGTATAGCGTAAGAGCTTTAAAAAAAGTGTTCCATGAAATTTTGGACCAATGACATCATTATGAAGAGCCTCTTAAGTATGGATCGTTCTTGTATTTTGAGTAGGACGGAAGATCCAAAGCTCTCTCCGCAATTCTTCCATCCTCGTGAATCTTTACTATCAAGCTATCTAGTGATGGGAAATTTGTCTGTTTAAGTTTCGAGGGCAGAGTTGAGCACAAAGAAAAATGCCCAAAATTAGATGAGAGCAAGGTAAGAAACAAGATTGCAGAAAGAATACTGATTAGGATCGATGATACCTGCGGTCGAATGTATCCAACAATGACAAGACGCAATTCCTCACCATAGAAATCTTCATCAAATAAATGAAGTAGCCACGGCTCCTAAAATATTGACAAAAATTAGAAAATAATGAAGAGACATGCATACACAACCATTTGAGTTGATTCTACGCTCACAATAGTTTTTTCTGCGTTGTTAAAATATGGGTTCCAGCCAATGCTCATGACCATTTTGTACATCCCCCGTGTTGATAACCCAGCCCAACCAAAATATACACCTGACGGATGTTGTGAAAGCACTTCGGAATAGCCTTCTGCGGATAGATTAGCTGAAATACAATAACTCAGGAGATGAGACAACAAAAAATAGGAAAGACACAGTTATATGTTCAAATTCCATTACAAACTCAAGGTCACATCATGAGCAAAGCTGATAACCTCAACTAAATTGGTAATCTTAGAGAGAAGCAAACATAATGGATTCTGAATACCTGTGGGAATCCCAAGAACCTTTGAGCCACGACCAAACCCCTTAATTACAGGGCCACCAATATGCCAAGGTTCCACTGGCAAGGTATCCTCAATCCCTGCAATCACATATCATTTTTGTCTTGGTGAATATTGTGGTTAAATAGAATAGCTATGTAACTGCAGCATGATCTAGGTCTTTGATATTTACAATCTTCAAATGCAGGTAGGCCCCACTTTTCAGGTTGGAAGTCAAGTAAAGAGTTTAGCACTTCGTCTGCCGCAGTATAAAGATGGGATTGCTTTGGAATAGATGGTACAGCGACCACGTCCATACCAGCAGCCTTACCACCCATAACACCAGGCCTGACATATCCAAAGCATCATCAAATAGAGCCCTGAAATAATACATGTCCGTTTGTACTTACCAGTTCATTGTAAAAACAGAGTGGATAAGCTTAGCAGAAAATCTCATTCAAACATATTTCAAATACATCTAAGAGTGAAGCATTATACTGAAGGTTTACTCCCTCAATATGGTGCCAGTTTTAACAGTTGGCTAGACTGCACAATAGATGATGGCACTAAAGAAGTACCATTTTTAATCCTTAGTAGCTCTCCACATGCCACTGCAAGCTAACCACAGGTATGTGCCTTTCTAAGAAGATAATGCCTATAAAACTTCCCATCTCTTGTGACTATACATATGTACATATCAATTTGTCTCGGCATTGATGTAAGTGAGAGTGCATATAAATTGTTACTCTGTGTAAATTAAAAACATAGAATGTATCGTGCAAATTATGATACAGATCAAATATATTCAATTAAAAACACAATCAAAATTTTGCAGATCAAATAATTTAACCAGACTTATTTCTGTTTTGCAGATACTAGGTCGAACCAACCTCTTGGTTGATCGATTTGGATGGCATCACTCAATAAAAAAGGGGAGTTAAAGATAATTATAAAAGGACAGGTGAATGCAATAAAAAATTTTAAAATATTTTATTTGTATCCGTCACACTTACAAGGAATCTTCAATGACCAGGCAATTGGAGGGTTCAATATTTAGCCTTCTAGCTGCTTCCAAAAATCTTAAACAAAAAAGCAAAATATTACATTAAGAACATATAAAATTTTCATGTCAAACAAAAGATACTCCAAAGAAGACAATGTGGGCTCATAAACAGATCCATCTTACATTTCAGGAGATGGTTTTCCCGCTCTTACTTCATCACCACCAATAATGACAGAGAAGGATTCCTTCCAGCCTATTTGTGGGAGAATAAGCAAAACGAGCTCATATTTAACAAGCACAATCAACTTAAGTTTGGACTACATCAATATGTTATAATATTTGGAGGTTGAAAATAAAAATTACGTAAATTATTAACCTGCTTAAAAACTCACCCTGGTGATATGTAAGTTTGGATTCTACATTTGCCCTTGGAGAGTTTGAAGCCAATGCCATAGGCACATTATGGCCCCTTAAATGCTTAAGCAAACGATTGGCACCTGGAAAAGCTTTGATTTTGCACAACCTACAATTTGTTCAAAGAAAATTTTCCATAATTTCAATCACTAAGAACACACAAGCACATGTTTCAATTGAAATTCACTGATTTATTTGAAAGGAAAAAAAAAAGATCAAAAGCTACATGGCTTCATAAAATATCCTGGATCCATGCATATAATTCTTAATAAGAGTAAGTGAAGAAAAGTTGATTACTGATCAGAGAACATAGGAGTGATTTCTGCCATAAATTCCTCCGTTGCACATGGAAGTCCATAATCTTCCACTACTGCAGCAGCAGTTTCAAAAGGAGTCTTTCCTACTATTCTATTAACTTCTCTCCCATCCCACTGTTTCCCGTACTTGACCAACAAAACTTTTAAAACATCACTTACAGCTCCATCTGCCAAAAAATAGTGATAAACTACGTCAAGAAGGGGAGGCAATGAATTGAAAAGGAACAAAGACAGCAGATAGCAAGATATTCGTCAAAAAAAAAAAATAAAACTAGATTTTGTATGTATATAGGCAGATGTATACTGTAGACCTACAAAATGGACATTTTGTATGTATTAGTCTGTCTGAGGATCATAAATGTGATAGAGAATATGGGCAAAAAATTGATTTTATAATTAGTATATATTTGGGTATATATATGTAGTGCATATAAACTACGGGTATGGGCACATGCAGGTATTTGTGTGACAGCGAATAAATGTAATGGAAGAGTAACCAGCATAAAGAACAAGAAGATGAATTTAGAAGCAAAGCTTACCAGTATTGAGAAGGGTACCATCTAAATCAAGGATGACGCCAGATACAAACTTCTTCAAATGGTTTGCCGTTGACATTTTAGAAATCATACATAAACCTCACCTGATAATTATAATCCCATTTCAAGAAAGTCCACTGGAATATAACCATCAATAGCTTGATTAATAATTGAAAAACCAGTAAGATATTCAAATTCAAACTCAATATCAATCAGTTCCACCAATCTGGGCTTAATATGAGCTAACACAAACATGGGATTTTTTTTTAATGATGCCCGGTTCTGGTAATTCTATCAATCACGGCTCACTAAACAGTCTTTTTATCAAACACTATAGGCTCAACGTAGAACAGATGAAAAGAGAAATTTCACATAAATTAGATAAATAAAAGATACAAAAGAATAATCACGAAAAGGGCAATGATTTTAGTTTCCTAACTCTCACAAGTGAGATCAGAATAAGAAAACTGTACCTGGACGAGAAATGAGAAAAAGCAGAGAATGGAGCTAGTACGAGTCCATGAGCTGTGTCCAATATTAAATCTATTTCTGAAGAGAGGAGACTGAGAAATCGAGAAGTAGAATATGGGTTTTATGGCTTTTCTGCTTGGCTCGGATCCCAGTTATTTCTATTCTATTATAGAGTAATGCTTTGTCCAAAACGCAACGATTTGGGATGTATCAATGGAAACGGAACACTCATCAATTCAGAAAGAGGTTAAAAAAAAGAAAAAGAAACACCTAATATTTTTAAAAAAAATTAGCTATACTTGCTCTTCTGCCGTAAGATACCTAATTAAGGATAACAATTATATCCGCTCCCATAGTTTTTCGTTCTAATTTCGCTCCGACTGGATTAGATTTTTTTATATTTTTTCTTTTTCACTATTCCAAATATTTTTACGGTGAACCCTATATATATATATATATAATAAAATAAAATATTTATTTAAATAAAAAATATTTTTTATTTAAAAATTATGTAATTAACTAATTAATTAAAATAAAAATTAACATTAAAATAAATTAAATAATTTTAATAAAAACAAGGTAACAGTCCTCAGGTGGTGCAGAAATGGATGGGATACGAGCGAAGGTCAAGGAATGGAACGAGATTTTGGAGTCCAAAATGGAGACAGAAATAGAAAATTTTACCTCAAATTTGTTTCCTTCTCATTTCTACATTTAATTATTGCTAACATGCATGAAAAGGTGGACACTTGCTAGGTTAGTTTGCCCTTCGTACTCAAATTTCTCTTTGTTCCCTATTGACTATGATAGATATAATGATAATTTGGTATAATAAAAAAAATAAAATTCTATGGAAAATAAAATTTTATTTTTAAATTAGTATTTTGAAATTTTAATTTTTTTATATTTATGTAATAAAAATAAAATTTTATTTTTATAATTGCTTTAATTTTGTTGAATATATTTTTAAAGATATAAAATGTTTATTTAAAAAATATAAAAAAATTTTAAATACTAATAAATTTAATATATTTGAAATCCTAGTCATAATCATATTTTCAAATGTTTTAACCACTAAATTCAAATTTTGAACGAAAATCTTATTTATATTTTAAAATTTAGTATATCAAACATATGATAAACAAAATCTCCACTTTTTCAAATTTCTTTCTAATTCGTTCTCCCAATTTTTTAATCACTAATTTTTTAATCTCATATTTCTCCTAATTCTTTCGTTTTCCAATAATTTAAAACCGTCATTTATCCTTTAGGTTTGTTCAAAACTGAAATCACATCCATTTAATCATTTAAACTCATTTTCAGTAGAAAATTCGGGTGTTTATCTACTATTAAGTATGAACAAGATATTACAGAGCATGCCACATTTTCAATATGTTTTTAACTCAAATACTTGTACACAAATATTTTGGGTATATTTTATAATTTTTTAAAAATTAAAAACACATTTCATATGTTAGAAATTCATTTTTTTCCCATTCACAAAATCTAAAATTTCTACCAAACATCAATCACTTCTCACCTCTATCAATCGTTCATATTCGATTGTTCATTTATTATTCATGTGTCGTCACCATCATTTTCAGTTTTTTCCTTCATTGTCCTTCACTATTCAAAGGTTGACATTAACTCTATAAGATAACACTTTCTTCGTAATTTTTTAAGTTTTTATTTTTATTTGTAAAATTATGGAATATGGTTAAAGTATAAATTCTTTTTTTTTATTCTATAATTATGTAATTTTTAGTTATGATTTATAAATTGTGATTATGAAATGTAAGTTTCTTTTTTAAATTTATTATTATGATAATACTTTTATATATGTTTAAATAATAATTGCTAGTAAATTTAATTGTACGTTATTTTTGTTTAATTTTATATAAAAATAAAAATTTATAATTATACCCATTGAATTTAATTATTTATAAATTTATCCTTATATTTTAATATTATATTTTTTCCATATTTCTATATGATATATATTTTAGAAATATCATTTATTAGTGTTGGTTTATCTGTCCATACGTGTAGGCCATTTTAACATATAAGTTAGCTTGTCTTTTATCTGGATATGGTTTAGATTCACCATTTAAACGCAATTCATTCTCCATTCACAAATAAATGGTTCCAACAAAATCATAACAGGACCAGGTAATAACATACATCTATACGGCTTTAATTCAAAATCCACAGAAAAAATTTGCCTCTCAGAGCCTATACCACTTCGACAAATTAGCACTAGAATGACGGATCATTAATTCATTATCATTAATCCTTTATTAAATTACTTGAACGTCAATAAATTAATTTCCAACTCGAAGGAAGCAATAAAATTTTGTTTTAATATGGGATAGAAATTAGTTGGATAATTCAAGAAAACTAAGAATATTGATAGATTTACCATCGGAGGAAAGCTACTAGTGGTCATTATAGGTGAGTGGCATACAGATTTGCTCGCTCCGTCGAGAAGAGACTCCTGGTGGCTGACAAGAGCTGACTGGAGTGTGACCTGTCTGAAGAAATCGAGTTGGGCAGCGTCGATTCCTCTTTTATCCGTTTAGTGTCTCCTCCGCTAGAGAAGGCTCGCTTCTGCCGCCAAATGCTTCTCCTGGGCACTGGATACCCCTTTACTATTACACATGCTTGATCGTCGCTGGAAGTCACCGTCGTTGAGCTCAGTTGAGGCAAAGAAAGGCCCTTCTTTTAGTTCTGTAGAAACGATACGTGGTTTTTTTTTATTTATAAAGAACAAATCACATAAACCATTTATGTGTTTTAATAAATTATTATTATAATTAAATTTTTAAAAAATTAACATGTTATTTAAAATAATATCAATTTATTTGAATATGAATTTTAAATATTTTAATACAATATATCATATAATTTTTCTATATTTAATATATTTTATGTAAATTTTTTATAATTTTATGTACAACATAATTATTTTTTAAAAATATTATAATTTATATTTGTTATCGGCTGACTACATTTAAATCATAACATTTATAATTTTTATTTCAGTTAATGTTTTTATCTAATGATAAAGAGATAAATTATTAATTTTTTAAATTAATTTATTTTTAATTATAATTTATTAAATTTTAAGATTTTTTATAATTTATTTTTCAATAAAACATAGAGAGGAGAGAGTTTGGAGAAATATCGAATGAGCTGACCTGGCGATGTTTTGCCGCCTCGGCAGTTCTGAACCCACATTGGCTTGGTCCGATATATATGATCAGCAATAATGTAATCCACTTCCGAGTCAAATTAGGAATTCGTCGTAATTAATATGAGTAGGACTCTCTCGCAATAAATAAATAAATAGGACTCCTAGTCGAGGATTTTAATTCTGTAAAGCCTTTTTGCAAGGTTTTTTGTTTTTCTTTCTCTAGTTTTTATTTTCCCTTGTTCTAAACTTATATTTTGGCTCATATAAATGTCGATTCTGTGCCAAGAACAGGAGCAGGTGTTGGGTTATGTGAGAGCCGTTAAAACCTTAAGAGGGAGCTACAAGCTTTGGCATGCCTATCTTTTTGAGCGGCTTGATATTGTTAGAAATATACCCATCACTGACCCACAGTACGAAACCCTAAACGATACATTTGAACGAGCATTGGTTCCCATGCATAAAATGCCCAGAATTTGGATCATGTACTTGCAAACTCTAACCAACCAGAAATTGATCACCCGCACGCGCAAGACTTTTGATAGGGCTCTTTGTGCATTACCTGTTACACAACCTAATAGAATATGAGAGATGTATTTGAGATTTGTGAGTCGAGAGGGCATACCAATTGAGACATCTCTTCGGATTTACAGGAGGTACTGAAGTATGATCGTAGTCATGTTGAGGATTTTATTGAGTTTTTGGTGAATTCCCATCTGTGGAAAGTGGCAGCTAAGAGGCTAGCTTCAGTATTGAATGATGATCAGTTTTATTCAATAAAGGGTAAAACAAAGCACACATTATGGCCGGAGTTGTGTGATTTGCTTACTAGACATGCAAAGGAGGTGTCCGGGCTGAACGTAGATGCCATTATTAGAGGTGGGATTAGAAAGTTTACAGATGAGGTCGGAAGGTTGTGGACATCGCTTGCTGATTATTATATCAGGAGAGGTTTGTTTTGAGATGACAAGGGATATCTTTGAGGAGGGTATGACAACAGTTGTTACAGGGATTTTAGTGTTATTTTTTACGCTTATTCAGAGTTCGAAGAGAGTACGGTTTCCACGCAGATGGAGAATTTGGAGTTGAATGATGAGGAAGAGACTGTGTTGGAGGAGAGTGGGGCTAAGCAGGATGAAGATGTTCTTTTGTAAGTGAATTCTAATTTTGAGGAGAAAATACTTACTGGGTTTTGGTTACATTATGATAATGATGTGGATTTGATGCTGGCCCGATTGGAATACCTCATAAATAGAAGGCCAGAATTGGCCAATAGTGTACTTTTGCGACAAAACCCTCATAATGTGGACAGTGGCATAGGCGAGTGAAACTTTTTGAGGGTAATCCAACTAAGCAGATATTGACTGATACTGAGGCAGTGAGGACAGTTGATCCTATGAAAGCTGTGGGGAAGCCCCACACTTTGTGGCTTGCATTTGCTAAGTTGTATGAGAATTACAATGATCTTGTCAATGCAAGAGTAATTTTTGATAAGGCAGTCCAAGTGAATTTTAAAACAGTGGATAACCTCGAAAGCATTTGGTGTGAGTGGGCTGAAATGGAACTTAGACACAAAAATTTCAGAGGTGCTTTGGAGATGTTGAGGCGGGCCACAGCAGATCCATCAATGGATGTCAAACGAAGAGGTAAGCCTTAACCTACCTATTTTGCTGAATTTTCCTTTTTGTTAGTTGTCAATTTTTTTGCATTGTGGTGGCTGACCGATCTATCTGTTTTTCATATCAACATATGCTAATAACTTTATGAGGTGTCATCTGTTTTAATGAGACCAAATTCTTATGATCAAACACTTCTTGGTTTATAAGAATTATCTGCGCATGAATCCTGAGAACTGAGATATATAAAACAGTACGTGAATGTGGATTTAATGTGTAAAGCATGGCAAAGAACACATTTCTGCATGCATGTAATTGATTTATGTTTAAAACAGAAACAACCTTAATTCCAATGAGGCTCAGCATCTCATTTGCTTTTTCTTCATTCTTTATAAGGTTTAGTTTTCCCTCTCTGATTTAGAGTTATTAAACTTGTGTGAGAAACTTTTAGATGAAAAAAAATATTTGTAAAAGTTGGTCAATTTTCTAATATACAAGAAAATTGCAGCATCCTAACTCCATTTGTTTTATTTATGTTCTCTTCCTTCAGTGGCTGTGATGGCAATGAACCAGTCCAGATGAAGGTGTATAAGTCCCTCAGACTATGTACTTTTTATGTTGATTTGGAAGAGGACTTTGGGAACTTGGAGACCACCCGAGCAGTTTATGGGCGAATCCTGGACCTGAGAATAGCCACACCACAACTCATTATCAATTATGCATGGCTTCTAGAAGTATGGACATCAATATATCTATAATCATGTTTCTGTTTCGTTGTAACCATTGTTGGTGAGGATTGACTAATTTTTATGATCTGGACTTGTACAGGAACATAAATACTATGAAGATGCATTCAAGGTATATGAAAGGGGTGTAAAAATATTCAATTACCCTGTGAAAGACATATGGGTCACATGCCTGTCAAAATTTGTGAAAAGATATGGGAAGACAAAACTGGAACGAGCAAGAGAGTTGTTTGAACATGCTATTGAAATGGTATGTGCCTTACCCTTGGCTTCTCTCTGTTTTCTTAGTAACTCAGACATAGCAAGCGTTAGTTATTTCTAATGATCGTTTACTAGTTTTTCGTTGTTTAACTAGGTTTGAAATTACCTAAGGAATTGTTATTTTTGGGTTTTATTATGTGACAATTTTACTTTCCTTATGATTCCAAAATGTCTAGTTTAACGTAGAAATTTTCAGATTTTTCATTCTTTTGAATACTTTTTACTTGTGACATGTTCTCGAGGGTTATGTGATGGGGTTTGTAGAAACATGAATGAACACATGGTCTACACCTTTCTTCTAATTGTATGAGTTACATGACATGTTTTAACTTTAATTTGCTAGTCTATCAACATCATGTAGTAAAGAAGGTACTTTTAACCATATGGATGGAGTCTTAGAGTCAATAGTGACTAGCATGTAAAAAATTGTGTGGCAAGGAAAGGCCGTCATGAAAGCACTTGGATCAGGATTCAAACAGTTCTTTGACACTTAATATAACTATTAGGTAGTTTTATTTGGTATATATGGTTAATGGGTAAGCTATATTTCTTTAGGTGTTGAATGTCTTATTTTTTCAAGGAGGATGAGAATTTTACAAGACCAAAATAAATGCAATTGCATGAAATATTAGTGGTCTTTCTCAAAATGAAAGAGAGGATTTCCTGTTTCTTAAAACTATACATATCCTTGTTTCTTCTTCATTTTTCAGTTATCAAATTTCTTCAGCTGGCTTCTTAAATGTATAAAACTACTTATGCAAGAACCAAGCTATCAGCTTCTTCCATACAACAGGTTTTTCAAGCAGCCCTTTTTATATTTAATCCGGTAACCTTCACCCAATTTGTCAGATTTTCTTGCTTTTTACAGTGAACTACTTGTCATATTCTTGAAGTTCTTGTATGGTCAAGATCCAATTAGGCAATTGCTGGAACTATCTGAAGCTGAGCATAATATTGAAGTTGACTCGTAATCTATTTATTCAACCATAAAAAAATGCTTCCTAAGCTAACATTGAGAATAAATCTCAAGTAAAATATACAGTTGGGTTACAACCAAGTTACAATATTTCATTCTGGAACTGTCTTCTTCTTCTTTTTTCTGATCAAACTCAAAAGATGAACTTCCAGTCCTCAGTTCATATGTCCGAGGGCATATAGAACTCTGTTATGCCATGGTACATGCTTTGATGTCTCTGAGATGATATTTGAAATAAACAGTGGTTGATTCGATTTATTCTCCACAATGTTCAGACTGTTACTGACTGCAATTCATGTCTTCCATACAAAGCATTGTGTGATTATCATTTTACAATTGCTTTGAGACAATTTTGTCTGGCGTCCTTAACAACTCGTTTAAGAATATAATAACTTTTCTTTTTTGCAATATTTGGATGTCTGGCTTGAAATACATAGTTTTCAGTTTTCACCTTCTTTTGGTATTTTGGTGATTCACAGCTTGCAATTCTGGGTTGTAGTTCCTTGAGTAACCACAACAGTAGTACTGTACTGTTGCAGAGACATAGAGAGAGAGAGGTAGCAAGGCAACTTATAATGTACTTAAGCAGAAATTTTAACAATGTCTTGTGGCCCAAAATTTAACTCCTGCAATTTCCCAGGATGCAAATAGCGGTGAAATCTACTATCTATATCAATGAAATCCTGATATGCTACGAGTTGGATCGTTGAGGATATATATTTTTCAGATACTATGCATGCACTTGAATGCAGATTCAACCATGTGCATGCATTTCTGCATTATTTATTGCACAAAGAACAAATTTTATGTATTCCTAATTTCCAACATTTTTATCTTTCAAATAATTTGATGTTGCTAAATCTTTCAGGGAAACCATGCAAAGAGTTAAAGAATTAGTTCATTTTGGGGGATTTTTCAGATTGTGAATATCTGCAGAGGACATTAGCCAAAGAATTTCAACAAATGGAGTCTAGGTAATCTTTGTTTTTTCTGTTTTCTAATTTCTGAAAAAGTGGCATTCATGGAAATTTTATCATTGTGTTGTGCATATAAATGATGTGTCGGTGGAGATTATAAAGTGGTGAACGTTCATGCAAAATGCACTTCTAAAGCCACCAAACAGGAAAATCCACATTGTTGATATTATCGTCGAGTGTTGAAGAGCGTGAACGTATTATTAGTTTCTTCAAGTAAATCAAAACCAAATAAAATTTGGTGACTCTACAAAACTTCAGCTTCAAGGAGGCTTTTCAGATGCTCTTCACTACAATCTCAAGAACAATACTTTGCGAAGATTTGCTACCACTCTTTCTACTTCCATCTTCTCCAGGATCTATATCCATAGCAATCCCTATGTCAATATAATACTATGAGGTACTATCTCCTTCTCTTTGGATAAATTGCTTTGAAGTACTCTCTCTTTTTCTTTGGATGAATAACTATCAGTGTCCTTGTTGGTGAATAAGGAATCTTACTTTTGTGCTTCCTTTCTCTCTTTCCTTAGCATGGCTATCGGTTGATTAAATGCAAAACATTTGCATTTATTTCACTATATATCAAAACATTATTGTTAAAAGTCATGATCAACACTGTTATGGGAACATTACTTGTTATCATTTAATAAATCAGTTTTTGCATTCTAATAGTTTTCCCCAATTTCCTCCTGCAGGAAGTCTCCCAATCTGCTCCACTTTATCAAAATTGTCATCACAGCCATGTTGATTACTTCTGCTTCCAAGTCCCAAAAGAACCTTCTTCAGATATTTCAAATTGTATAGGCATATTGAGAGGATTTATGCATGGCTTGAGCAATTTAAAGAAGGGTAATACTTCGTTGGAAGCTGCATTGTTGTCTATTCCTTCTGGTTACAGCTGTGTTGATCTCTCCTTATAAGGAGAAAAATCAAGATTTTTGTGTGGTCTTTAAGGCTCACTTTTGTGGGATATTGGTTAATTTGTATTACTTAAAACAGGATGCTCAAATTGTCTTGCTACTAAATGGGACAGCCATGTCAGCTGAAAGCAATTTGTTTAACTGCCAGGCCTCATCTTTTCCTCGCAAATACAAACTAGCTAGATCCACCTGCCTATCAGGAGTCACCTCAAAAATCAAAAAATATTTCTGCACTTACTAATCCAAGACTGTACTTCCGTACCCTAGAAAATAGGTAAATCACATTTTGGCAGCAATTTGTTTAGATAATTTCTGCCCTGATTTACTACTTGTAACCCTTCCCTGTCTACAGGTGTAGGTAGCAAAGCCCTATCAGTTCTGGGAAAATCAGTAGTAGTGGTTAAGGTTTCCTTACCTCGACTGTTACTGGAACTAAGAGTGGTAGAACTGGGATTGATATTAGAAGCGGAGAGGTGAGTTCCTTGAATGAGCTGGCCAGATAAGCAACATATCTTTGATTTTCTTGCCTAAGTTCTTCATACAAGATATGAGCCTTCCGGTGCTCAGCCCTCGGATAGTTCTGCTCCATCATCAGGGTTTCTATCTTCTGGTTATGAGCTTGTTGAAGTTCTTGTAGCCTAACCGCTAAGGACCCTAATCTAGATTCCAGTTGCTGAAGATAAATATCTCCTTCAAACTTGGAGTTGAGAGAACGAATCTGCTCCTCTAACTCTTCTATGGCTGCAGGAAAATCTTCCGGGGAAGACCCTCTAGATTTCTTAACGGTATTATCCTTACCCATTGGAATTTCTTCCTAGCCTTGATCTTTCGAGGAAGGCCCTCTAGAGGTGTAGTATGTGTTTTTGACTGCAAAAAAGCGTGCCTTGGTTTACATCCTTCAGGAAGATGAAGATGATGTTCTAGATGCAGAATGATTGATTGCCTTGGTGAATATAATCAGTTTGATCCAGGAAAAACCTTGCTGTTTTTTGAGTTTTATTTTGTATGCATTTCCATGTTTCAATTCTGTAACTTTCAACTTTGTATAATTTAATCGATTCATATTTTCAGGAGTTGTCAACTGTAGATACAAAATTTGGCAAAGAAGTTACTCAAAGCCTGTCTAAAGGATCTTACATCTAGCCCTAGCTTGAACTTGGCAGAGAATTTCTGCCCTGTTCCAATTTGTCTTTGTGACGCCCATTAAGGTCCGATGGATATGCGTCATATCAACAAAAAATCGAACGCATTCACTATCAAAACAGAAATAATACAATCGAAGTTTGAACTCGGGTCAAGAATCTACTAGAAAATTTATCACAAATATATAACGTTAAATTTTATACAAAAACTGAGGAAATCGGAGCTAGATCGAAATACAAAATTTTTACATTATCAGCGAAAATTAAGAATACCAAGACGTGGGAAGTATTAAGAGAAATTTATCAGTATAATTTCGTATTAAATTTTCAATGTTTAAGGTATGAAATTGAAAAAATAAAATTTGACGTGCGGTTTCATAAAAATTCTGGAAAGCGTAATTTCCGCTCTATTGTATCAATCACGTAATGAAGAATATTAGTATATAGAATAAATTATGATGTGGATAATGGTGTATTTAATTGCAGAAAATTAATTAATTTAGGAGTTAAAATTTAAGAAATTAAAAATAAGGCACGGATTAAATTGAAAAATGAAAAGATTAAAATATAATTAACAGTAATTGAGATTAAGTAAAATTAAGCTAGATTAATTAACCTTAATGGCTCTTTGCATGAGCCACACGTGGCATACATGCATAAATTACACCTTGTCATATAAAAAGAGTGATGTGAGGGAAATGATAAATAAAATAAAAAAATCTACTTTCACTTCATTCATCTCTTGCCCGTTTGCCCGTTCTTCCTTCTTCATCACCCGAACCACTATTCTCTCTTTTCTTCTTATTTTCTTACCTTTTCTCCTTTACCAAACATCAATTAAAGTTAAGATAGGTTTAATTGAATATAAAAGTCATTAAGTGAGGAGAAATTTGACATCACATCTATTCCCCGCTTGTGGCCGAGACACCTAAAGAGCAAAAGGAGTTAGGTTGGTCAGTTATGGTGGCAAGCAAGCATAAGATCACATGCAATAAGGAATTAGCTGAAATGTGCCTTGAAAGCAAGAAGAGTATAGAAAGAAGCAAGGGTGTCACGACTTTGATTTTTAAGAGCGAAGGAGAAAAATGAAGTTTTGCAATTTCTAAAAGCTGGGAAAGCCGAAATCAAGCCTTCCCAATTTTCCTTTCAATTTTTCATTCTCTTTCCTCAAATATCTTCATAGCTATAATGGTTGATAGGGGTCTGATTCTCTTCCCTTGTTTTTGTTTTCTTCTTTGTTGTGAAGCTAGAATTTGAGAATAGAAGTTGCAAATTGCCGAGTTGTCAAAAAGTGATACTGAATTGGGATTTTAGACCCATGAATGGTAGTGTAGGATTTGCTTTCAGGCAAGGAATATTGGGCCCTAAATCTTAGTTAGTTAATAAGTTTGATAAAATTAAATTAAAATAAAATGAAGTAGAAATTTTGTAAAGGAATTCTTTTGGCTGAAAAATATTAAGACAAAGTTGGTTTTACTTTGAGTTGAGGAGACATAATTAAGTTGTGAGCTAATTAAATTAAACATTGGGGATTTGTTGCTGATTTGATAAATTAAGTTTATTGCAGTAAGTATCGGAATTAAGAAAAATTATTTGGGATATTTATTATGTTAGGTAATGGAATAGTGAAACTCTAAGCTAAATTAACCAAGAAAAACTATATATACCCGAGACTACATTTGAGGAGGGTAAAGATAGAGAGAGAACTTAATAAGAAAATATAAATATATATCATGTATATGTGAATATAATGCTACCAGGACCCAACCGAAAAGAGAACTAAAGTAAATAGCTGAGAACGTAGGTTGACCGAGGCAACGAAAATATATTTAGTCAAAAATCAATTGAGTTAATAATAATAATAATAATAATGTAATTAAATTCATGAGCTTCATTATTCAATCGATGGAATTTAGATTTAAAACACATTGGAAGGGTGGTAAAGGAAAAGGAGACCCAAAATCTATTAGCCCATAAGGTACACATGAATTGTGAAGGACCAAAAAAGAAAAAAGAAAAAAAAAAAAAAAAAGTAAGCCACTGTGGTACAAAGGTAGACTGAGATAAATAACCTAACCTAAAATAGGATCATTAAAAACATAAAAGAAAAGTTATTCGAAGAAACGTGATACACCTAATTGATTTGCCACTGAATCACGTAGAGTACTTAGTTCGAGTTATGGTTTCAAGCTAGTGCGCATTAAATCATCTAATTATTAAATAATTTATATCAGATGTGTTGATATCATGAGACTCTACGTAAGATATTATTGCAAAGAATCAGGTTTGTGCAAAATCTTTATTTTAATAGTTATGAAAATAAATATTGAAACATCAATATTAAATATATATTTTTATGATAAATAAATATATGTATATATAATTTGGAATATGAATTACTGATATTAAATATTTACTAAAATGAAATTCTCTTTTAAATTTTAATAACTTATAATATTAATCATAGAAATATTTAAATCAATTTTTATATAAAGTTATATGAAAATGAACTATTAAAAGATTTTTAAAATAAAATTTATTATGTTTCCTTTTTAAAAATTTAATATTGTTATGATTTGAGATTTTCTTTGCTTATAAATAGTGAAATATTGTTTTACCTTTAAATATGATATTGGATATATTTTTATATAATTCAATATTTTTTGTCCATATATTAGTCTGGACTTGAATTAGGGTTTTATTGACATATCAATAGGGTGATTATTCTTTGGTCATATGAAATTATCTTTGACCATGTGATGGTATTAGGTCATGTAAATGTCTTTGGCTATTTGATTGACGTCTTTATTATTTGATATCCACATGATTCCCTAGAGACAAATTTATGGTATTTTAATATATGAGTATGATGAAAGATTTGTTAAATGAATGGATGTGATTTTTAAGCGGATTTTCTATGATTTGTGACGTCATTGGTAACATGGACTTTTAAGTTCAAATAATTCAATACTAAATATAGGTAAAATGAGCTTTTATATTTAAACGATAGTGTGATGCATCTATTTACTATTAGTTAATTCTGTATTTTAAAAATGAATATTTAATTATAATTGGTTGTTGCTTCTAAGTTTTACTGAAATGAATTATAGTTATATTTTAAATAATAATTATTATTATAAAATTTGCACGACTAAATTAAAACTCAGCGTGATAGTTGTTTTATTGCGTAGATGGTAAACAAAAAACAGATATCAACACACAAATCAAAAGAGTTACAGATCCAATATTTCTATTAGATAAGCATAATAGTAACAAAAACAATAATGGTCAGTCATGCTCATAAAAAAAATTATGCATTATGTATATTTTAAAATATATATATATATATATATAAATAAAATTAATTATCAGTTTATAGTTTATAAAAATATTGTTTACATGTGTTTATAAAGATTATTTATTCTCATTTTAAGTTATGTATTGGTTTATAAGTGTTGTATATCTATAAGTTCTGCACAGCTATATCAGTTAGTCAGTCCGTAACATCACTTTATCTGACTGATTTAAATAAAAGTAAATTCTCAGTTATATAGCTATTCAGAAACTAGATCTTTGAAAAGATGCAGTTTTTTTCTTTTGATGTGCAATTTTGTTACTCTGTTATATTGTTTTTCTTCAATATCAGCTAATAATTAATATACATATATTATTTTGTGGCAGATTAAAAATAAATAAAATAGGAATATCTGCACATGCATCCAATCGACTACCAAAAGGAAAAAGAAAAAAGAAAAAAGGAATATCAAATAATTGACACAGTAATCCTGTTTTGACATTGTCATGAACATTAGCTGCTTTCATGGACGCAACTAGAAATTATTATATCAACTCTGTTCGTGTGAGAAGTGAATACATGTTAAGATTCATAACTTGAATTAGGCAAATTTATCCACACAAGCAGCAATTATTTTAATGTTACAAAAGAACAATAAATACATGCTGTTTGTTTTTTCTTTTTCGAAGGAACAGAGAAATAACATTAAGATAAAATGTACTAGCAATTAAACCGAGGATTTTAGCCTTGGATTCCTATCTACTTCCTAGTAACTAACGCAGTATTAAACAGTTCCAAGCAAAGTTTTCGCCTTCATCTAAAGCTCCACCGAAAATAAAAAGTTCCTACCATCATAGCGACAAGTATCACCAAGTGAAACAGCACAGTTGATCTTCAAAGTTCACAAGAACATTGCAACAGAAGAATCATCTTCTTGGGATGAAGGCAACTATAGAGTGGGAGCTGAAGATGATATGCACTAACTGCACAGAAAAACTGCACGAGAGAGGTCCCTAAATGCAGATATTATTTATGATCCAAGATCAGCAGGACCCAAACATAAAGATCCTAGCCAACGACGCAAGTTAGAAACTATACTCTCTAATTGAGTGAGACAGGAATTATCCAGGAAAGTAGGAATGTCAAATAACGCCAAAAATCCTAACAGTATTGCTTCGCAGCCATATTTAAGGATCATCCAACTCTATAAGCTGTGCCCGCCTCTCAGCAGCTCTCTTCCTGACAAAGATGCCCCATCTTAGAGCTGCCTTGAGCTTAAGCCATCCAATGACAGCTTTGCCTGATGAACGAGATGGATCATGACCGAAGCTGCAGTTCGGCGATGGGGGAGGCATGTATGATGATGGGTAATGGTACCCGTCTTCATTTACATTGAATGAGGAAAGGCCCTGATCTCCCATGTTGATGATTCGAAGAAGATGTTGCATATCTTCATTTTCAAGCATCTCATGACTTCTCATTCGAATCTCCTCCTCCGGGAAGAAATCTTCAGATCCCCTGTATGAAGTAACACTTGGCATACAAACACCTTGGAAGTTTGATGAAGACGATTGCGGCTGGCCAAGTGCCAATAAATTCCCACTTCTTGGAAACTGGGATTGCTGTGAAGTACCTGCCAGAGGGTTCTGCAGCGGTAATGAAGTAGCATCGAATTGAAAAGGTGTATTGAGATTTTCATTCTGCGATTGCATTGAGAATCTAACACCCATATCATGGTAACCTAGAGAAAAAGGAAGCCAGCATTCACAGAGTCAGTATTATATGGAGAAGCATGGTACTAGCAACAATATGAAAGACTTACGAAATTGGCAACGAACCACTAGGGCTTATAATGATAATTGAAATAGAGCCCATAAATATTAGTACGATTGATGTCTTTCAATCAATCAATACATTCGACATAGTTAAACTTATTATAACTATTCTGAAGTTAAAAGACTGTACCACATGTTTCCATAGCAGGCTCCTCTGAAGGGACTGGAACTGATAGTGTTGGTAACGAAACCTGGTGGTCATAAGAGTTCAAGAAATCCTGTTGACCAGTTGGATTGTCAGTTTGGGACGCAACTATGTTCTCGTTCTGCTTAAAGTCTAGGAGTGTTTTGCCATCATACTCTATAACGTGCATCCAATTGTCATATGCCTTCTTCACCAATTCATCCACAAAGACCTGCAAGGGCCCAATAGAAATGTCTCAGAAGTCAACTTTTTCTATCTCTAACGGTCCTAAAAACATTCTTTGTCATATTTTAAAGATTTTTAGAAGTTGAACAACATGGCATCATTTAAGAAAAGAAAATTGTAAAGCATAAAATCAAACGGGGTAAATGCATCAAACCACATGCATTACAAAAATAAAAAAAATAAATAAAACGAAATAAAATTCTCAATCTTATCATACTTGTTTTTCAGATACATAATAATAAAACTTTGATAAGTAGATGTACGGGATGCAACACCGATTAATGATATGACACAGCAGAATTACATACCTTCTGGTTGTCAGAAAGAGATTCTGCTGAGCAATACTGTCCGTTAGCAATTAAACCACTTAGTTCATAGATATTGTTGAAAACAACACCAACATTCTTTGCATCATCTGGATAGTACACATAAAGTTTCCCACTTAAGACACAGGTCTTTGCATGCTCAACAAGAACATCCCACATCTTATTTGACATGCCACTTCCAAGAATCTGCAGTAGATAGAAATAGAAAAAGAACAACCTCATAAAAAAAATACCCAGATTAAAGATTGAATTTGACAACCAAACGACATTCTTACATTGCGCAATTTCTGAGAGTCTCTAACTACAAGTCTTAAGAAGTCTTCAACAGTAAGTATCCCAGCTTTATTCAGCCTCTTGTGGAAAGATCCATCCTTGCCAATCTTCTCCAATCTCCAAACCTCATCATGTAATGCAGGTGGATAGTGTTTCTTGTATACTATGGAGGCAACACATAAAAGGACAGAAAAAAAAGACACTAAAATTTAGAAATTTTCAGATACAATAACACAACGACAAGGTATAAATAAGTAATCAGGTTTAGAGGTTGAATCAAAAAATTATAAGCTCACATTCTCCACGGTGATCCTTAACAGTGAAGGCATCAGTTTTTGCTTCACGAATACGAACCCCTTCACAGTTGCCCGAGGCAACCTTCAATCCTAGTCTAAATTTCCTACTTCTTATCCAGCTTGAATTGTCAGTAAATGTCAGCTCGCCTAGAGTTCCTACACCTTCTTTCAGGATCACTTGCAGATCCCCAGTTAGAAGCGGCCTCTTTCCTTCACGCTCTTTAACTACATGAGACTCGAAGTCTTCCTGTGTCCAATTATCATCATCTTCATTATTGAAATCACCTTCAAGAACAATGACATCCAATTTCACTGAGGATTCAGGACCTGATGTGACCAAATTGCCAGTGTTTGCATCAATCAACACAATATGGATTGCAGCGCCCTGTTCCCCTTCTACTCTCCCACCAGTAAAGAGTGGGAGGGACAACCTGGACCTGAAGTGTAGCTGCAAGTTTCTTCCATCCATCCCCCGTATGCATTTAGGGGATGATCTGCATGTTCCCAACCATTAGAGAGAGAGAGAGAGAGGAAAAAGGAAAAAAAAAATAGTGATACAAAACCGACTGCATACCTTCTAATGCATACTATAATAATGCAATTAAAAAGTAATCCTTTGCAACCATAAGTATACCAAATACACGAAACTCATGTCAAAAACAGAAAGCCAACTGCAGTGCAACACACAAGATCTTATGCACATTATGCAATAATGTTGAGTCGTTAGAAATCAAGAACCCCCATAAAACCAAGTTAAAGACCAATACCAAATTCGATTCAGTGAAGTAAAACTAAAGATACAAGGTTCTCTTTGAGTATAATTTTAACAAACAGAGAAAAATGTTGCATACCTTCCAGTAATTTTGGCAGAGCCTAATTTTGCCAAAGCACGCTCCAATTCTTCGCTAACCTGCTCAGCATACAAGATGGTCACAGAATTGGGATATGTCCACAGCACACATCATGCATGAAATGTATAACTATTATCTAGTTCACGAATTACAACTCATGTCTTAATCGAAACCTGTTTTACATTTTTTTTTATCAATTTAATATAGATTAAAAAACTTCAGAAAAAGATAACCTTTCAAGATTTTGTAATTAAATAATACAAAAATGTGATGAGTCTTTAAAGGTTTGGCACAAAAATGACAACACGGCCATCCCAAATCCTTTAAGTGGATAACGAAGTGCACAAGGACATAGTTGATCTTACCACCCTCCGCAGAATAGGTTCCAATGATGAGCAAAGTTTCTGCAGACTATCCACCTTGAGAGCTTCGACAATTACACTGAAATGAATTCAAAATTAAAAATGAGGACTTTCAACAGAGTTTCACAGAATGAAAATGCTTAAGTATTACTAAAGCATAAGAACTTATCAATTTACTTTCTTCATGAATATAAGCTTGATCAGGTAAATAATTTCTATCCGAGTTTGAAATTACCAGCTCTTACATATATTCAAACGAATTGACTTAAAAATTCATAATATATAGAAATTAGTTTCAACTGTCAACACAGAGTCAAAGGTACAAACGAATCAACTTGCGCCGTTTTCAAACTGAAACAACTAACTAATTTAACAGTCACATTATACTCAAACATAAACAAAACAATCAAAAGGCCTACAAGAAATTTCAAATATAATTAAGTGAAAATCAATATATATACGTATATGTAACTTTACCTAGCTAAAGCGGGTCGTTTTCTATCAGGCTGAGCTTCATCTCCAGACGCGGAATCCAATCCTCTCTTTTCTCTCGCCATACTACTTGACCTATCAATGAACCTCGTTTGCATCTTAATAAAAGACAGCCCGTTTGGTTCCCGAGGAAAAAAAAAAAAAGAAACAACAAGAAGTTCAGCAACTTTCTATCTGCCACAAAATACCAAACACAAAACCATATAAACAAATACGAACAAGCTTATCTATTTACAAAACCTAGACTTATTTAATGGTCCAAAAATCTCAAATTCGAAAGAGAGAAGAGAAGAGAATAAGAGAAAGAGAAAAAAGATTAAACCTTTATCTCTCTTTTTTTTTATGTCAAAGAGAGCGGGAAAAAGCGAATTCGATACCTTAAAGAGAAAAATTCCATTTTTATCATAGTGAAGGATAATGGATGAAATTTCGAGGAAACGTCTACGAATTTTCGTCAAGGAAAAGAGACTTCAATTTCGGGCTTTGTCGTTTTTAGTGGGCTCTAATTATTGTCACAGTGATGTGACGGCCAATTAATCTGTGTTGAACAAAGAGAGCGAAAGGAGAAACAGAAACGAAAGGGCAAAGAGAGAATCTTTTTGTCTTTTTAGGACAGACATAAAATGAGATCAGAGCCGTTGGATTGGAGGAATCTTTGGGACTTAGGTACGTGTTTGATTTACACGTGGGTTTATCCGAGTCTCACTAATCTGTACGGTGCTGTAGAAAATTACTGTTCTTTTCTGATGTTTTTGTCTCCGTGGGACTCCTGTATAATTTTGTAATTGTCAGCCCCGCCGTTTGATTGTCAAAGTTTTTTAATTATAATTGTCCAATAAAATTTTCTAGTAATGTATAGTAATATTCTTAAATTTTAATTTATCATTTTCACATATTACCAGTAAATATTACGCTGTCAATATTTAATCTTTTCTTTTTCTACTTCTTGTACTTAAATGTAAAAAAAAAATCATTTAAGTACAATATTCCGAAACACACAACTTTTTTGTATTGCATTTGAAAAAAAAAAATTAATTTTAATTTTGAATACTGATTTTGGAAAAAAATAAATAAATAAATATTTTTTTATAAGTAAATTTGAGAAAAAAATAGTTTATAAAAAAATTAAAAAAATTAGTCAATTAAATTATAAAAATTATGAACTTATTTTTTTGACACCTAAAAACAATTTCAAACATCCAAAAAAAAAAATTTATTTAAACATAATACTTTAAAAAATTTGATAATTGTTCATATGTATTTCATATAAGCATAACATGACATCTATTTGTCAATGATAAACTGTAAAAGCTGTAGAAATAGATAGATATTTATGTTACATAAATAAAAATTATGAAATATTTATATTATAAATTAAAATTAAAAATATTATTGTACATTAATAATAATAATAATAATAAGTTTAAAAACTATCCATAAAATTTACCCAAAAAAAGTAAGAGTTTTAATTACATGCGATGGTTACTTACCGTTTTTAATCAAATTGTATAATAAAAACATTTTACTGAAAAAAATAAAATTTTAATTAGAAAGAAAATTTATGGGAATTGGAAAGCTAAAGATGAACCTCTAACCTGATATTTTGACAAGAAATAGCTAGCTGTTTCCGTGCGTCGTGGTGGTGCAATTACAAATGAATTACTTTTTTCAGGAGTGTTTATTCATAACTTTTTTTTTATACTAACTCCTCTACTACTCTTTCTTTTCATTTTTTGACTGACACTTTTCTTCTATTTTTTTTATACGAGTCTTATAGCATTAAAAATACAATTACATGTCATTAGAATATATAAAATAATAAGAATAAATTAATAAATGTTTTTCATTACTTTTTAGCTAAAAGATTACTTCTAATTATACTCATTTTACTTACCTTCCCAATAATTTGGGGATAGGCCTTAAGAATATATAGGTTCACCCTAAACCCATCTGCAAATATTCAATCTTGTAAACTTTACATTCCAAATGTTTATTTATGGGCATGAAGGGTGTGCTAAGATCCCACTCTTATGCATAGAGTTGAAAATTTAGTGCATGACATAGGATTGAGCTTATGCAAGTTGTAGACATATGAATCATATGAAGTTTTAAGGTTTTCCAATATTGCAAGATTGACAACTCTAATATCGCGTTAGAAAATAAAAATTGGAGTTAACTGTCTCGTTCGTTTTTCTCTAATCTCTTTTCCTCTTTATACAACTTTATCAATTTTAAATTTTGATCAAATTATTAATTGAGAAATACAAAAATTAATTACTTTTTTGAAAGAATAATGTCCAACATTTATTAGTTGATTGTTTGCTTAATGTTTATTAAAAGAGGGAAAAAAACTTTTAAAAACACCATATGCATTGTACTTTCCTAATAAATACTCACCAATCAATCAAATAACATGTTAATTGAACAATTACTTGAAAAAACTAATTGTACTTGCATTGCTATTAAGCATTATCAAATATATATCATATGTCATTTGGTATATATGTTTTTGAAAATGCAATAAAATGGATATGATATATTTATATGGATTAGATCACATTGTATATATTAATATGATACAAAATATTATGTCTACATTTATTTTATGAGCCTTTATTTCTATTTTTGTCAATATTATTACTTTATCAACCTTAATATTTGTGTTGAATACATTATGTGAGTTTTGGTATGCTCTTTTAAAATTTGTGAACATTACTATGAGAATAATTTAAAATAAAATACAAAATTTGTGAAGTAAAAATTAACTAATGATATTGAAGGAAACTACTAGAGCAGCGGATACTTACTTGTTGAGCGTGAATCGTGCGCTTTCAATGTTTTAGGCGGAGACAAATTACTAGAACTTGACTCAATTCCACAGTACGAACGTTTTGATTATCTTGTTGTTGAACGGAGATGAAAAAATTTCTTTCTAAGAATTTCCGTATTTCAGAGAAAACTTATGATAAAAGTTATCTCTTTTTCTTATATCCTTTCGTTATTATCTTTCTTAAAAGTTATATCTTTTCATAACTTTATATATAAGAATATATGGGCCTAGGCTAGGTCAAGCCCACATGGGCCACCCAATACCATAAAGCCCAACATCTCCCACTCGCCCAAAGTGGGCTTGGCTCAATCCAAATATCATCTCACATCTCAAACTTAAACAAAAATCTTTCATACAAGCGAACGGACCGTGCGACCCAAAGCACACAAATTGTGGGAGCTCCAATACAAACCTAATTATAGGCCATATAGGAGACATCAACCCAAAGTTGTAATTATTATCGATAATGTGCTTAATTACTCCAAGTATCTTTCTCAATACACTTAATTCGAGTATCATTCAATCCCTCATGAATCTATACTCAAATCATTTTTACAATCTCTTGTATTTTAAGTTACTTCTCGCTTCATCAAGCGTAATAACTCCGACCGGTGAACACAAGCTGTGAGTGCATAAGCAAAATACTCTTTCTTTTGCCCTCATATGAATCAGTTTTGAATTAACTCGCTTTTTTAGGAATATTCCGTTAAGTCGAATCATTCCATGACTATAGGATACATTCTAAGATAGCCAACATTAATTCATCACATTATGATATAGTCAAAAGTCACAAAGGGTAAAATTGTTTGAAATCCATTTCTAGGATTTTTAGGACTCACATAGCGAAGAAATAGGGATCCATTCTTTCGCTTCCTAATAGGTCGTATAACACATGCAGTATGAAATGCATGTTATGGTGGAACTACTCTTTTTCTTGTCAAAGATGAAAGAGTGTATGTCTTGCTCTTAGTTCAAAATGAATAAACACCATATGAGTATTAGTCTTGTCGCTCTAAATGTGCCAAACTTGAAATTTTTATTTATACATTCAACAATGTTAAATAACAAATTTCACACTCAGCTTCCTCTATATAGACACATGAATGGTGGGGAAGTCATTCATGTTGATTCTTATATATACGAAGAATCTCATCTTGATCCTCATCAAGGCGACCTTATAAAATTTGAATGAAAACTAAGACCGCTCCCACTGCATCTTAGTCATTCACTTAATGTCTCTGCATTTATGGTCTCATCTCTGCTCGCTCTGTAGCGCCAGAGGCGATTACTCATGTGAGTGAGTCAATCTAAGTCTATCGACATACTTACTCGAATTGTGCTAACTGGCATTTGTAATACATTCATATAATTGAAAAATCATTAATCAATTGTAAAAACCAAGTGATCTGACATAACATATATTGATTACATTCTACATAAGCCTTGGGATTTTATGTGCCTTGCAAACGCATCCCTAGCTATTGGTTTAGTAAATGGATCTGCTACCATTTTGTTTGTAGAAATGTGTTTCAGAGTCACTTCATTTTCCGCAATCATGTCTCTAACATAGTGATATCTAATCTGGATATGTTTGGTCTTTCCATGATATTTTGGATCCTTAGCATAAGCTAATGCAGCCATACTATCACAATAGATTGTCACAGGCTCAGATGCTGACTTGACAATCTCTAAGTGCTGCAAAAATCTTTTTAACCAAACTGCCTCTTGTATAGCTGAGGAACATGCTACATACTCAGCTTCCATCGTTGATAAAGCTATACAAGATTGCTTCTTGCTACTCCATGAGATTGCACAATCATTAAGCAAGAACGCATATCCAGAGGTCAATTTGCGCCGATCTATATCACCTCCCCAATCAGCATCAGTATAACCAATTAAGCGCAAATCCTTCCCTTGATAACATAGAACATAGTCTGAAGTTCCCTTTAGATATCTCAATATTCTCTTGACTGTCATCCAGTGTTTTATACCTGGATTAGATTGAAATCTGCTTACTAGTCCAATGGCATAGCAAATGTCTGGACGTGTGCACATCATTGCATACATCAGACTACCGACAACATTGGAGTAGGGTACTCTAGACATTCGTTCTTTTTCATCCGATGTTTTAGGACACATATCTAGACTAAGGCTCAGATTCCTTTCGACAGGGGTATCTATGGGCTTACATTCATGCATATGGTAATGCTCTAACATTTTCTTTATATAAGTCTCCTGAGACAAACCCATAAGTCTTTTAGAGCGATCCCTTAGGATCTTAACACCAAGTACATAACTAGGCTCACCCATATCTTTCATTTCGAAGTTCGATGATAACCATTTCTTGGTAGTATCAATCAACTTCTTATCATTTCCAGCTATTAAAATGTCATCAACATACAAGGACATAATTATAAAACCATTGTTAGAACGTTTAACATATACGCGATGGTCTTCCTCCATCATCGTAAAACCATCCTTTAATATGGCTTGATGAAATTTGAGGTTCTATTGTTTTGATGCTTGCTTAAGACCGTAAATGGATCTTTTGAGCTTGCAAACTTTGCGCTCTTGTCCTTTGAGTTCAAAACCCTCAGGTGATCCATATAGATTTCTTCATCTAGTTCTCCATTGAGAAAAGCAGTTTTAACGTCCATTTGATATAATTCTAAGTCCATTCGTGTTACTATAGCCAGAATGAGGCGAATTGATGCAAACCTGACTACAGGTGAGAATGTATCTTCATAGTCAATTTCCTCTTTTTGTGTGTAGCCCTTAGCTATTAATCGAGCTTTAAATCTTTCTATTGTCCCATCCGCTTTACGTTTTATTTTGAGAATCCATTTGTTCCCAATAGTTTTACGATCAGGCGGTTTCTCAACCAAATCCCAGACTTGATTGTATATCATCGAATCCATTTCCTCTTTCATAGCTTTAATCCATTCTTTTGCTTTAGGACCAGAAAGAGCTTGTTTTACTGTTTTAGGTTCTTCTTCATCTGGAGCAATCATAAAAGCTTCCCCCTCAATCTCAAATCGACGACGGGGAATCTTGTCACGATTACTACGTCGAGGTTGAGATTGTTCATGGTCTTGCTCCATTGGAACAAAATCTGACATTCTTTCACTCCCACTTGGTTTAGGAAGAGCAATAAATTCTTGCTCTATGAGTGCTAAATCAATTATTTTTGCACTCCCACTAGTTTCAAGATCTTCCATTTCATAAAATTGGAAATCCTTATTTATCTCACCTCTTTCAGGAA
This sequence comes from Triadica sebifera, assembly GCA_023653625.1. Classification (NCBI taxonomy): domain Eukaryota; kingdom Viridiplantae; phylum Streptophyta; class Magnoliopsida; order Malpighiales; family Euphorbiaceae; genus Triadica; species Triadica sebifera. Next base: position 592,050 of record CM042894.1, on the reverse strand, counting down.
AGTCCTCTTCTAAGAAAATGACATCTCGTGACTCAACTTCTGTTATTCTTCCATTTGTGTCTTCCCCCAAGAATACATATCCTTTAGAGAATTCTGAATATCTTATAAAGATACATTTCTTCCCCCTCGGACCAAGCTTTCCATATTCATGGGAAGTATTGTGGATATAAGCTGCGCAACCCCATGGGCGCATATGGCTTAATTCAGGCTTTTCGCTTTTCCACAATTCATATGAGGTGGAATGAACAGATTTTGAAGGTACACGATTTAGAATGTAGGCAGCAGTCATTAATGCATCTCCCCAAAAGAAAATTGGTAAATTAGCTTGCGCCATCATTGACCTAACCATGTCCAATAGGATTCTATTTCTTCTTTCTGCTACGCCATTTTGTTGCAGAGTAGAAGGAATAGTTAGCTGCCTAGCTATACCCTTATCATCACAATAACTTTTGAATAAATCAGATAGATATTCACGCCATCGATCGGTCCTTAATGATTTTATATTCAAATTCAATTGATTCTCAACCAATTTATTATAACATATGAAGCAATCTAATGCTTCAGATTTATGAGAGATCAAATAAATGTGACCATATCTAGTGAAATCATCTATGAAAGTGATGAAATAGTGAGCACCATGTCTTGCTCTAACATTCATTGGGCCACATATGTCAGAATGTATAAGCTGTAAAGGAAATGTGGCTCTTTTGGCTTTGCCAGATGGTAATCTTGTTGCTTTTCCAGCTAGGCAATGCTCACAAATAGGCAAATCTATTTTCTTAACATATCCTAAAAGACCAGTTTTTGCTAATCTTTTTAAACGATCTTGCCCAATGTGTCCTAATCTAGCATGCCATTTAGTATTATTAATTAATGAAACATTATTGGAATTTCCAACAAGAAATATAGCTTGCTTAACATCTATAAAAATAGTGTCTAACACTATAAAACCATTCAACATATGTCCAGAACCATAAAAAACTTTGTCCAAAAATATTTTAACACAACCATCTTCAAAAATAATTTTGAAGCCAAGTCCAAGCAAAACAATAATTGAAACTAAATTTCGTCGAACATCAGGGGCATAAAGTACATCATGGAGATAAAGCGTGCGACCTCCCCGCAGCACTAGCATGCAGGAACCGATCCCAAGCACGTCAGCTGAAGCATTATTCCCCATATAGATTTTTCTACTCTCCTTTAGAATTCGACGAAATTCCACAAAGGCAGATCGGTCCTTTGCTATATGGTCTGTTGCTGCTGAATCTACAGTCCAATAAGGAACAGTTTTAGCTAACATTAAACAACTACTTACATATAAATTCGAATGACTAATTTGGTCATACAATACCTTTGGCTCAGTGCAATCACGAGCAAAGTGACCATGCTTCCCACAATTGAAGCAATTCATGTTCTTGCCTTTCTTTCCGCTGCGTTTCCCACGCTTGCGCTTATTTCCATTAAATTTTGTCTTATTTTCTCCCTTTCCTTGCCATTTTCCCTTACCTTTCCATTTCTTTTGCCCAGAGCTAGAAGCCACTTTGCCTCTAGACTCAGTCATATAAGCCTCTCCTTCAGGCTTATCAGCGATAAGGCGATCCTCCTCTAACTCAACATGTCGGGCAACATCATCAAAAGTTTTTATATTATCATTATGGATAAGGTTGACACGCATGTGTTCCCGGGCTTTTGGAAGAGAGCGAATCACAGCTTGAACTTGTTGCTCGTCAGTCATCTCATGGCCAGCACCTTTCAGTTCACTTATCATGTTAGACATGACAGTAAGGTGTTGCCTCATTGTTTGATTATAATTTTTCTTATATGCATCAAACTTTAGAGTTAACTGACGCAGTCTTGTTGTTGAGGTTCCACCAAACTGAACCTTAACAGCATCCCAAATTGCTTGGGCTGAGCGGTGCTTTTCAAAGCGTAGTATCAAGTCATTTCTCATGCTGCTCAGCATCAATATGCAAGCAACTCTATCCTTGCGCTTATAGGCTTGATATGCTTCCATATATCGCCTATGTTGAGCAGTATTTCCATGCTCAGGCTCAACCATTGGTTGTGTTATTGTTTCTAGCATATCTTGCTCTTCTAGGAGATACTGAATTTTACGATGCCAAATTTCATAGTTTTTATCATTCAGTTTATCTCCTTGATTCAAGTAAGCAATAATGCTTTTTGTTGCAGTCATTTCAACTATTTAGAAACAATGATTATAATTAGAATTAGCACAATTCATTATTATTTTTATCAATTTCAGGTCACAATGCTTTAAATTAATCAATAATAACCTAACATAAGTAGTAGAAACAAAAAAACTGTATATACAGTTCAATCAATTCCTACTAACAAAGTCCAGTTATCATTGTTTAATTTAAACATGCGTCAATTAATTCTATATTAGATGAGATTCATCAATCTACCAATCTAATATTTCCACAATACATTCATCATATAACTCATTGTATAAACCAATATTAGACTCAATTAAATATCATATATGTTATGTGACAAAAACAAAAAAAATTTACATGTAATTATATTCTTATTTGCATATTTTTCTCTAAATTTCTCATCAAAACAGTCACAAAAAATTTTGAAAAAATATCAATTAAATTGAAAATTAAATTTTGAGAATTATAAAAAAAATTTTGACAAAAAATATTCGTTCACGGGCCCCCACGCGCCGAACGAATCTATCCCACACGCTCACACGCGCGCACGCGACTACACACGCTGACACGCACGCACTGCCACCTGTCCCTCCACGTCAGCATTTTGTGGACCAACCAGTGGAAGCACATGGCTGAACTGCCATATGTCATGGACACGTGGCATGACACATGTCATAACCGGCAGAAACTGTTGCCACGTGTCATGCACACGTGGCAAAACCGTTAGAAATCGTTTGCCACGTGTCATGACATGTGGCAAACTGTCAGGAACCGTTTGCCACGTGTCATTGACACGTGGCAAAACCGTTTTCCTAACCGCTAGCGCGTCACGTGCCGAGGCGGCGTGTGCAGTGCACGCGCCGTCTTCCGGGGTTGATTTTGCGCCGGTTTTTGAAAATTTGCACATTTTTTACGGTTTTAAAAACACTGGGACCATTTTCATTCCGTTTCAACACCATTTTGGTCGTGTTTTAACAACACATACATGATCTGAGAGTGATAATCGTTTTAATGACAGTTTTTTCAAAAAAAATATTCTTAGAAACTTTGAAAAATCATAAAAATTCAACCACTCATCAGAAAATTATGCAAAAATACTCGTTCGAAAGCTTTTGATGAGAGCTTTCCAATGATACCAAATTCGAACTATGAAACTAAAGAATCAATTTTCTAAAAATTGAAGAAATTTTGAATTTGCATAGTAAATTTCTTAAAAATCATCACAATTATGATTTTAAACACAAAAACGCACAAACGGGGCTCTGATACCAATGAAGGAAACTACTAGAGCAGCGGATACTTACTTGTTGAGCGTGAATCAATTCCACAGTACGAATTACTAGAACTTTACTCAATTCTACAGTACGAACGCTTTGATTATCTTGTTGTTGAACGGAGATGAAGAAATTTATTTCTAAGAATTTCCGTATTTCAGAGAAAACTTATGATGAAAAGTTATCTCTTTTTCTTATATCCTTTCGTTATTATCTTTTTTAAAAATTATATCTTTTCATAACTTTATATATAAGAATATATGAGTCTGGGTTTGATCAATCCCACATGGACGGCCCAATACCATAAAACCCAACAGATATGTAAACATGATATTTAATAACTTAACGTAGTCATGATAGATTAACCTGTAATTGCATTTTTCTAATTAAATATAGAATATTCACATCCACAAAATTAGTTATATAAACAAAAAAATACATATGCATAAAAAAAAAATCTAAAATAGTTTTACATGTACCTAATTAACATATTTATTTATTTGTAGACAAAACCCTTTATCCTATTTCAAAACTTAAATTCATGCATTCGTACGATAAACTAAAAAACATTTATTTTTATTTTTATTTTTTTGCGACAGGACAATGATGATGGATTCATGTTTCTGCATCCCATACATTTTCAGCCAATAAGGTCCTTTTCCAAAATGAAATGCTTTTCTTTTTACACATTTGTCCACTGCAATTTAGTTTTGTCTGTAGTGTAGTGTTGTGTTGTGTTTTCATAAGCTTTGTCTTGTACTGGCTATTGTAAAATGACAAAAAGAATTTTTAATGATTTACTTTCACATTTTTTCTTACAGAGTTACAGGCCGACCAATTATATTGAAACGACAAAAATAATTTTTACTGATTTACTTTTACATTCTTTCTAATTGCAGAGTTACAGGCTGACCAATTATATTGAAACGACAAAAAGATTATTTACTGATTTACTTTTACATTCTTTCCAATTGCAGAGTTACAGGCCGACCAATTATAATAAATTGAGAAAGAATTTTTAGGCTCGGTTTTATCTTAAATTCAGAAAAAATATTTTGAAAAAAAAAATTATTTTTTTAATTTTAAAAATTATTTTTAAAGTGATACAGATAAATACATATTTTGTTTTCAAAATTATATTTAAAAAAAACAATTTATAAAAAATTAAAAAAATTAATCAATCAAATCAAAAATATTTTAAAATCTAATTTTTGAATACTCAACAGCAATTTCAAACACTCTTTTCATTATTTATTTTTGCATTCTTTCTTACACATTTGGAGGTCGACCAATAAAAGACACATCACCATTTTTTCCTCTTTGAGTTGCTCATTATTTTTCTAGGTTCAATTTATTATGGACCAACCCATATCACATGATTAAAATAATTTTCATATTTTTTGCATAAAATATATTATCATAATTAGTTTCATTGATCTAAATCTAAACAAGAAATTTCCATCCGAAAAAGCTTGCAAAATTGGACAAAGTTAATTACTAGAGTACCCGTCTATTAGGGCATTAATTATATCAAACTATATAAAATTACATAGTTTTAATTATAATTACACTATTTCTGAAAAATATTTTTAGTGTTCACAAATGGGTTTTTCAACTTTAATTGATGTTACTCCAAAGACACATTTTTTTGGATAAGTGTATGTTGGAGAAAGTAAATGGTGGAATTCAAATTTAAGTCGTTTCGAAAACTCCTAAAATATTCAATTAATTGGATCACATGTGATTTCAGTATATAAAATTATATTTATACAATTAAACAAATTAAATCGTTATATAATTGGTTAATTTATACTCCTATAGATTAAACCAATTAATTTATTGGTAACTTGAGATATAAAAAAAGTAATTTGTACTAAAATATTTAAACTAAAGATTATTTTTTATGTAATAATAAATTATGAATTAGATTATAAATTGATATATAAAGATAATTTAAACAACAAATTTTGAAGTGGGAGTGCCATTATTGATCTCTTTGTGGCCAGCCATTAAGAAACCAAATAATGTGAATTGCAGAAACAGTAATTTTTACCTTTTAAACCAAAAAAGTTTAGAGCTATCTCAAACCATGTGAACAATTATTAACTCTAAGAATGTAAGGATGATAACTATACAAACAGATTTTTTTTTTTCCTTTTCCGAATATAACAGTGAATACTGAATAGAGAAATTTATATATATACTTCATTTTTACACTCTGAGAATATATAATAAAAATCAATCAAATTAGGACTATAATTGATTTATAATATATATGTTTATATATGCTATTTAACACAAGGAAATTTTTCTTTGATAAATCAATGAAAAAATATCAATTTTGATATTATTATTAGCTTGATGGCCTTGTACATTTTGATGCTACATATGTTTGTTTATATTCAAGAAAATTATTCTTTCAAAAAAAATGATGATTTTGTGCATTATCGCAAAAAATGAAGACATTTGAATAGCTAGCCAACATCGCGATCGAGAGTCGACAACACTAACAACTTTTCTATCTCTCACTCTTTTTAGAATAGATATATAACTACATATAACTATATATATATAACTATATATATATAATCTTTTAATGTACGGTTGATTTTACAATATCATTCCTAATATTTTTTTTTATTGTAATTAGATTCAAAATGCATGTTTGTAAAATTACAATTAAATACCCTCCATTTAATTTTTTTTAATGGCTATAAATTTTACGGACTAATTTTTGAAACGCAATCACTCTGCGGATGAGAGTTAAAAACAAAACATTATTCCACTGGCCATAAAAAATAAAAATATATTATTATTTGTATAGAGGGACAATATTTTTGAATAGACAATCATCACCGGAAAATAAAATAAAAATTATTCCACTGGCCAAAAAAACTAAAAAAACCAAAATAAGCATTGCGTTTGCCGGGAGTCGAACCCGGGTCTATTGCTTGGAAGGCAATTATCCTGACCGTTGGACTACAAACGCCTGTTGAAATACTGAGTGAATTTTGAAGAAAAAGAAAGATTATTGTACAATGTGTTAATGCGTTTCCTATTGCGCTGGAAGAAAACCGGACAAGCTAGGAATCTGTAAAGTTATCCACATTTCTGTACATCAAACTCAACATAAACAGTCAATGGGATTATGATGAGCTTGTACGTTTAGATGCTCCATAGCCTGAATGAACCCCTAAAATAATGTGGACATGGATACACAATTACAACATCCACATGAATATAATTTAAAATCTTTGGAACTGTAACACATCAATTCATCCAATCGTTGGGCACCATCATCTCTCACCCTGTAGAGTCGAAATAGTACCAAGGAGATAACCACAATTCTGAGAGTTCGATGCATTTTAAGAATCAATCATATTAAGACAAGGCATGGAACGTGAGATTCATGACAATCAATAGCAGTAAAACATAGCACGAAAATGCTCAATAAAATTGTACCGCCGAATTTATTGACTGGTCTGTTCAAATACATCAGTTTCAAAATTCAGCAAACAGTAGATAGAGACTACCGCGGTATGAATAATTTTACCAAATAAGCTTTCATTTTCCCACAGCACTCTCTTCTTGGCCTAGTAGGATATATTAGCAATTAGGATAATTAAATGTCTATTTCCAACAGAAAAACAATTTCATTCACACTTTATTCGACAGGACCATGACTACCGCTTCTTTTTCTTTCCCTTCTTTCTGTCTCCTTTCTCATGTGGCTTTGACTGAGACTTGTGATTTGAGACTTTCTTGAATGATTTCTTTTTAGTTGCACCTAAATTGTGCTTCTTATCAACTCCAATCAATCTGGGCCACGCTGCTTGCATCTTTCCACTAGAGTCATTCTTATCATTGTGAGATATCTCACTAGTTGTCACAGTGACTTTCATGTCTCCATTGTCATACTCCATTGTGCCTTTACAAATAACCATAACCCAAATTTCAAATGAGTATAAAGTTTAATAGCGCATTACATGTTCTAGCAGGTATGAGCTGGAGAAGTGCCAAAAGACAGTTTGCATGCTCCCCAAAGACATCATATTCCAAACCAACATGATTAACAATTATTCGTCTGTAATAGTACCTTATTACTAATACTCCCTACTAACATTTCTGTCTACCAGCCCCTGGTAAAATTAGCATGACTCAGAAATTGACATAAAAACTGCAGCTAGTTCTAAGGTTTAACTTTTGTTACTATATTTTCAAGTTGCATGCATATCCCATATCCACCAGGCTGCAGTTTGTGAAAAATACCATTTACCGATGCAATTGGCTCACTTTTTTCACCATCCTCTTGGTACTCATCACTTTCTTCAGATACCGTTGGAGCTCCTCCATATACAAGCTCTCTTTCCAGTTTCCTCTACAACACATGCAGGCAGCACAAGTTAAGCAATTTATATATTGTGGCTGATATATGATAAACAAGTATACACGATCACACACTGGTTTTTCAGGGTTAATCAGCATCATCCCCTTCTTCCTTTCTACAAATCTCAACTTGTTTTCTGAATTAAACTTTCAGCAGCAAAATAGTAAACTGAAGCCTGTGATGTTAAAGAAAAGGAAAAAAAAAAAAAAGGACAACCAACACCAAGCTCCCCAAAGGTACAGGAGGCAAATTAGACATATCTTGGTGTTCATTGCCAGCAAATCTACAGAAACTATTTCCTTCTGATGGCCAGATAGGCTTGTCACTGATTTCATAGGTGACAAAACAAATTCCAATGCAAGATTTGGCACCTAGAATCTCCATAAATAACGAAAAAGTTCTCATTTTGCAGTCTGGGTGATACTAGAATGGAAAATGTTGCAAAATATCACCAGGATGTTCTCTGCTTACACAATACTTGCTGCTTACACAACACTTGGAGCAAAACAAGTCAGTGTCATGTATATAAACTGATATTATTTGTTATCCAATCATTTTTTTTTTCATAAATTAGCAAGGTATTACCATGCATATTACTTGCATGGCCCATCCAATGTTTGTAAGTTTATAAAACTTCACATTTTTATCAGCAATAAAAAAAAAATTAAGAGAAAAACAACATTCCCTGAGTGGAATATCATTTCCGGCTCTACATATTTTCATTTGAAACAACTATATATTCGTTAAATTCATCCTCTAAATGCAGCCTCAGAAAGCAAACAGTTCTCAAAACGAATTAAACTTATTTCTTCACACTTAACAACTAATCACAATTTGTTTCCAATACTTACCAAATATTATCAATTTAGCAACCATGAAATAAACCCTACATTTGCACCAAAATTATCAAATTAAAGTAACCGATATCAATAGCTTTGATATGAGGCAACTTAACGTATCCTGCCGTTCACTGACCCACATTAGACAGGAATAACATATATTCAATTTGAAGTTTGAAGCTATGTAAAGTAATCAATTTGAAGCAGTATATATACATAACAAAGTTGTACCTTTCTGCGTTCCTCGATACGCTTGCGCCGTAAGGCCTCCTCTTGCTTCTTCTGGGCTTCCTTTCTCCTCTTCTTCTTCCTCTTGTGAAACCCAGTTACAAAGTCGCTTAACAAAAGAAACCCAAAAAACCGAAAATACCAATCGTGTGAACGAAACAAGTTCAGCGATTACTTGAATAAACTAAGACGTAAATTAACACTGAAATACCTGAGATCTTTCTCGTTAAAGGATACGGCGAGAGCTTTATTCTTAAGAGCTCGTTTCTTTATATGCCGAGCTCGAGATGGTGGCAGCTGTGAATCTCCTTCTTCAACTTCGGCTCCCATTGAAGCTTCAATAGCGCTCTTCTGCTTGTCCTCTTGCCCTCATTTGAGGTTTAACCATTAGAATTTGGAGACACCGAGTTGATGCTCGACTGATTGGACCGGTTTAAAAAAACCCGAAACAATTTGATATGGGCAATTCGGATAATTTTGATATGGGCTTGGAGCGTCTTAATGGGCTCCTTGCATTTCCATTTTTTGGGCCTTATAGGGTTGTGTTTTACTTTGTTTGATGAGCTCGCTTGCTCACTAAGCCCTAATAAAATGTCAGCAGTTGAAAGAAAAGGAATAATAAATAAGAATAAAGATTAGCTTTAAAAAAAAAAAAGGAATCAATAATAAAAGTAAAATCCTGTCTATATAATAAAACAATAATAGCAAATAAAAGAAAAATATAGCCTGTAAAGAAGCGTGGCGTACATCTCGGAGAAAATCATAGTCTGATTCTCTTCCTTTTTTTGTTTGAACAGACATTAGCGAACGAACTAGCTGCTCCGCAATGGATCCATCCGATTCCGATAACTCGCCACCGCCTGTTCTGTCAGACCTTGTTACTGTCAACGGAGCCGAGACTCCGTTGATTTTAACCGCTGACGGGAAGCTCCGGTGGATGGAAAGAGGTCAACATTGTTTAACGATCGAGAAGGAGGTGCTTGGATTTGTGATGGAGGGAGCTAAAATACGAATCAAGGCTATGGTGGATAACGGAGATGGAGTCTGCTGTGAAGGGAGTAATGGAGCTTTGGTGAGGAAGGATTTCGTATTCCAGCCTCTTCAAGAGGAATCGCAGAGACTTTGGTTTCAGCATCTCCGTGATTACCTCGATTCTCTCCGTAATTCCTTTGGCTTCTTTGAGTATATTAATTATATCCATATATCAAATTTGGAGTTTCCATCTGGTTTAAGCGACTGTGTTATTTGACTCTCTTCATGTTTCAAAATCACTTTCGGATTGCAGCAGTTACACTTTTCTGTTTCGTTGTCGAGAGAATTTGATGGATAAGAAAGGAAAATTCTAGAGTTAGAAAAGTCTTTGCTAAACTCTAATATGTTACAGGTCGGCCAAAGAAGCTGTTTGTATTCGTTAATCCATTTGGTGGAAAGAAGTCTGCATCAAAGATTTTTCTTGATGTTGTAAAACCATTACTGGAAGATGCTGATGTCCAATTTACAGTTCAAGGTTTAGATTTTTTACCTGATTGTGCATATTGGTTATTGGTGGTTCCCAATATTTGGAGTGTTGCTCATGTTGTTGTGTTTTATTGGTAATACTTGTGCTGTCAGAAACTAAACATCAGCTGCATGCCAAGGATGTCGCTAGCGCCCTGGATCTTACTAAATATGATGGTATTGTTTGTGTTAGCGGAGATGGTGTTCTTGTTGAGGTTAGTAGGCCATGCCTAGCTTGTGCATGAATAGTATTTCCTGTTGTTGCTTTGAAGATGATGAGTTTGGATGCAGAGCTATGTGCCATTGGAGTAACTCGTTACAAGAATGATTTTAGGGATCACTAACTTGCGGATCATAATTCAATTGAATATTTCTCTTTCAAAAGCTTGAGGTTGTCCTTTATCAGCTTACTTTAAGCGCTAAATAGTCCACTGTCATAAACTTTTGCATTCAAATTGGCTGAACTCTTCTTACTGGTGATGATGCAATCTAAAATCTTGAAAAGATGGATTTCTTGAGGATGATTTTACTCTTTGAAGTTAGATATCTACTTAAAAGCTTGTTGCAACCTTGAAAGGAATTGCAACCATATTATTTAAATGGAAGCATAAATGTTGGCATTTATGGATTCACCACTTGTTAGCTCCACCTTTGCTTCTTAGGTTTAGATCTATAAATTAGGGAGCTACTGTTAATTAAATTCTGACAATAACTAAAATGTTGTGGTTCAGCATAGCTAGGTACACTGACACCTAAGTTTGTAACAATGCCAGCCAGGTTTTGTCATATTTGACTGTTGATATATCTTTCTGGTGAATCATAGCTTATATTCTTATGTATGAATTCAAATTTAATAAATATCATATCTAGCAAGCTTTATTGTGAAAGATATGTGTATGTATTATTATGTTTTCACTTTAGACATGTTTTACCCATTTGTTTACTGCTGAAGTATAGCCTTCTAGTGATCGCGTTTTCTTTCTCCGTCTTACTAGTGTTGCCCTTTTTAGTAGGTGGTAAATGGACTTTTAGCAAGAGAAGATTGGAGTGCTGCAATCAAGATGCCTCTCGGAGTGATTCCTGCAGGTTTTTATTCTTTCTCTATATATTAATACATAATCCATGGAAGAACTCTATGATGGAGAGATCTATAGCGGAAATCTGGCAGATCTCTCCTCCAGGATCCCATACATTCTGTTTAGAACACAAAACACATGAGTTTAATTGAGCAAGAGGAAGATGTGTACCTGATTTGGCCGAATCCATCGTCTTAGAAACGATCCGAGAAGTTTTGCACCAAGATCTTCTCTCGTTTTCTAACCCCAGAATGATGGAATTCTTATCTTATCTTTTCCTTATCCTCTATCCACCTTTATATAGAGGAGCTTAATCATTAGGGTCAGCAACAAGAGAGACTTAGCTCACCGGTATATAATAATCATGGGCTATCCATCATACCCATATTATTATCTGAGCCCACATTAATTCTCCCACACTTAATTAATAAATGAAATCATGCCTAAATAAAGAATTGATCAAATTCTTAAGGTCCTTTATTTGTAATTTGTCCTGATATCTCAATTAAAAGCCCATAAATATAAAATATTAAAATAAAATATCTTACATTCTCCCACTTGGGCATATTAATTGAGAACGTATTACAAAAGACTTCACATTCCCGCTCGATTCAATAAGATTATTAACATAGGATCATGGCGGAAACCACATAATCAAGAACATGGCACCTTCCATAGTCACACATGCCAATAACCCTATCAATCGTAATGAGCATCAGTGTGGTAATGTGGTAAGAATTATTCAACACTAACTTTATGATCAAAACTTTATGTGTTGATTTTCTTATCATCCAGATTTCTTATCTTTATGTAACACAGTTACTTCATAAGAAATCCTTTATTACTTCAAATTGAAGTCTGTATGTCTTAAACTTTATATCTCGAGATACTTTATGTGTCACAAGACATACACCAAGGCTATAAACAGCAATGCCCCAAGCCTTCGCTTAAGATGACACTAATCTTAAGACTTTCAAACATTTAATCTGATATATCACATAATATTTTCCAATGAAAATATAACAATGTATTGATAACCATCAGAATTACAATAATGTACATTTATACCAATGTATAAAGTACGAACAAACATTACATAAAGTAATATAAAATCCTCCCACTAATCCAAGGGATCAAAACCAGACTTTAGACCCATACTGATGACATGTCTCACATAAATAATGGGCCGAAGTCCCTTGGTAAGAGGATCTGCTATCATATCTTCTGTATTGATATGATCCACCTTAACGTCACCTTTCTTTATCAGCTCTTTCAATGTCAAATATTTGACTTCCATATGCTTAGACCCTGTGATATTCTTGTTGTTTTTAGCAAACAACACAGCTGGAAGATTATCACAATACAACTTTATGGGCCTGTCAATGGAATCAATAATTGACATTTCCGCAATGAGATTTTGTAGCCATACAACCTGTGTGGCTGCACCATAACATGCTACAAACTCAGCTTGCATCGTGGAAGAAGAGATTAAGGACTGTTTAACACTTTTCCAAGATACAGCCCCACCAGCCAGCATAAAAACATAACCTGATGTGGATTTTCTATCATCTGAGCAACCAGCAAAATCTGAATCTGTATAGCCAGTTAACTCCAGATGCTCAACCTTTCTGTATGTTAAGATATAATCACTAGTTCCCTTAAGGTATCTCAAAACTCTTTTAGCCGCAGTCCAATGGTCCATTCCAGGATTAGATTGATATCTACCCAGAATACCAACTGCAAATGCAATGTCCGGCCTAGTGCAGACTTGAGCATACATCAAGCTTCCTACTACACTAGCATATGACACTGCTTTCATTGATTCTCTCTCAACCTCATTCTTAGGACACTGTGCCAAGCTTAATTTATCACCTTTAGCAATTGGCACATCCCAAGATTTACATTCATGCATATTGAATTTCTTCAATATCCTCTCTATGTATGCCTTCTAAGAGAGACCTAAAAGGTTTTGAGATCTATCCCTTAAGATTTCAATTCCCAGGACAAAAGATGCTTCTTCAAGATCTTTCATATCAAAATATTTAGATAACAACTGCTTAACCTCATGCAGTGTACCTAAATTATTACATGCAAGCAAAATATAATCTACATATAATATCAGAAAGATATATTTGCTCCCACTGATCTTGAGATATATGCATCTATCAACTTTGCTTTCAACAAAGCCTAAAGAAGTGATTACATCATCAAACTTTAAGTACCACTGTCGTGAGGCTTGTTTCAAACCATAAATAGAATTTTCAAGTCTACAGACAAGATGGTCTTTACCATCTTCATGAAAACCCTTAGGTTGTTCCATATAGACCTGCTCGTTTAATTCTCCATTCAGGAATGCGGTTTTAACATCCATCTGATGTAGCTTTAAATCAAAATGAGCTACTAGTGCCATGATTACTCTAAATGTATCCTTAGAGGATACAGGAGAAAATGTTTCACTGTAATCAATTCCTCCTATCTGAGTAAATCCTTTGGCAACTAATCTGGCTTTAAACCTCTCAATATTCCCTTTGGAGTCTTTCTTGGTCTTATAGACCCATTTACAGCCAATAGGTCTACAACCTTTAGGTAATTCAACAAGCTCCCACACGTCATTACAATCCATAGATTGCATTTCATCTCTCATTGCTTTCCACCACAGATCTGATTGGGTACTAGAAACAGCTTCCTCAAATGATATAGGATCAGAAACATGACCAATGTCATAATCACTCTTTAAAATTAGAAGCTGATAATGTCTGAACTGTAACATTACAGTTATTGATTGAGAAGGTGACTGAAAAATCAACAATGTAATACTTTAGTTCAAGACAATAATAATACTCAAAGCCATAAAAGAGTATTAAACCGAAGAATCTCAGCACATCATTATATAATCACCTTTGGGCAGAAAATATAACATGCAATAGATAATTCTTCAATATAAGAACGATCTAGGAATTTACACAGTTTTTGTAAATTTAAACACCTTTGGGCAGAATAAATCACTCAGACCAGTTCATTCCCAATCAAATGTCTTATATTATCATCTCAAAATTTGAATTTATAATAAACACCTTTGGGCTGAATAATTATAAACCAAATCTGAGATATCGCTAAACCATATAAGTCTGTATATTTCTTAAAATCTCAGCTAAAAATGTCACTTTGGCAACTACATTTTAGCCAATTTTAAAAGAAATACTTATATCGGGATGCACCTTATTTATTGTCTTGCAAAATATAATTTTTCATTCCTTATGGACATGGGGCTTAAATGTCTCGAAAAATTATGATCACAAAATAAAATTACATCGTCAATTTTACCCGAGAAAAATTAATTTCATATGTGACATTTTATGCCAATGCATAAATAAAACAAATAATGAGATAACCATTTATCTCCAAAAATGTCACAATTTTTCTCAATTATGGCTTTTAAAAATTAATTTAGAAAATCTAAATTAATTCTAGAAGAAATAGGGTCAAAAATAGTCTTATGGAGTGAAAAATAATGAATTAGGGACTTAATTGAAAAAATCAGAAAGTTCAGGGGCCAAATTTGGAAAACTGGAAAGAGGGAGAAGCGGCGCGCGCGTGCAGTACACGCGCCTGACGCGCCAGCGCGTGTCATACACGCGCTTGCAGCTGTCGTCTGGCGCGTGTCAGCCCCCAAATTATCTCCCCTACGCGCCAACGCGCGCCTCTGGCGCGTGTAACACACGCGCCAGACTGAATCCTTCCCAGTCTCCACCGCGCGACACGCTCGCCTCTGGCGCGTGTATCACACGCGCCAGCGTCTTCCTCCTCCCGACTCTGCAATTTTTCTTCGAAAATTTTCCCAAAAAATTCAATTTACTCCAAAACCCGAAATTTCTTCAAATTTTTGCTTTAAATCAACATGCAACAACATATTATTCTGATTTTATTAAGCAAAATTTACCGAAAAGCAATAAAATCAGAGAATCAAGCATGTGATTAACCAAATCAAAAATTCCTCAAAAACTTAATTAAACTCAGTTTTTCTCTAGATCCTGATGAGAAAAACTCAAATATGATTCTAAAAACATGTATTTAGGCTCTGATACCACTTGATGGAGAGATCTATAGCGGAAATCTGGCAGATCTCTCCTCCAGGATCCCATACATTCTGTTTAGAACACAAAACACATGAGTTTAATTGAGCAAGAGGAAGATGTGTACCTGATTTGGCCGAATCCATCGTCTTAGAAACGATCCGAGAAGTTTTGCACCAAGATCTTCTCTCGTTTCTAAGACGATGGATTCGGCCAAATCAGGTACACATCTTCCTCTTGCTCAATTAAACTCATGTGTTTTGTGTTCTAAACAGAATGTATGGGATCCTGGAGGAGAGATCTGCCAAATTTCCGCTATAGATCTCTCCATCAAGTGGTATCAGAGCCTAAAGATCTTCTCTCGTTTTCTAACCCCAGAATGATGGAATTCTTATCTTATCTTTTCCTTATCCTCTATCCACCTTTATATAGAGGAGCTTAATCATTAGGGTCAGCAACAAGAGAGACTTAGCTCACCGGTATATAATAATCATGGGCTATCCATCATACCCATATTATTATTTGAGCCCACATTAATTCTCCCACACTTAATTAATAAATGAAGTCATGCCTAAATAAAGAATTGATCAAATTCTTAAGGCCATTTATTTGTAATTTGTCCTGATATCTCAATTAAAAGCCCATAAATATAAGATATTAAAATAAAATATCTTACACTCTATTCAAGTAATAGTTAGAAAATGGACTGTACGCATGGGGAAATGATGTTACTTTTATTTGATGAATGAATGGTTAAGTTACTGAAAGACTTTCTAGATTTTTAAGCTACAATTCTATCTCATCAACTAATGGTAGGCCTAATACAAGATTTTAAAATAGCCTTAACTATGGCAAGCAATTAATATAAGCTTAGTTCGTCTGTTATCTTTTTTGTGTGTGAGCTATTCATGGAATCTGAGTTTTTTAGTCCTGCTTTCCAGAGTGAATGTGATATAATATATTAGATTTAGTTGAGAATGTCATATGTTCATATTCCACTCCCCCAAAGGGCTTATCATCTGATCATGAACTATTTTAGGTTTTCACATTTTTAATCTAACCTAGCAGTGCTGATACTTTCATTGCATGAGTCCAACAGCTTATTTTCACTTTTTGACGTTTTAAATGAACAGTATCTGTATGCAGGTACTGGAAATGGAATGGCAAAATCTCTTCTGGATTCTATTGGTGAACCCTGTAAAGCATCTAATGCTATTCTTGCAGTAATACGAGGTTAAACAAAAGAATTTTGCATATTTCTTATTTAATTATGTGAATTTATGCATTAATTCTTAATTGCTATTTTCTTCACTATGGTTTTCTAATGTGATGCTTTACTTGCTGCTGGTAGGTCATAAGCGTCCACTGGATGTAGCAACTATCTTGCAAGGAGAAACCAAATTTTTCAGTGTCCTGATGCTTTCTTGGGGTATAAAGAATAATTCAAAAATTCATAGTAAATGAGTTTAGTTGAAATTGAATTTCTGTGCTACTAATACTTTAGACTTGGATATAATGTTGGTATCCATAAAGAATGTCTCTTGTACATTGAGAATATCTCTAGCTCAGTGAGACATAACCATTAATCATGCCTAATTGTGAAATTGTAATTTATTCCATTTCAGGTCTGGTAGCAGATATTGATATTGAGTCGGAAAAATATAGGTGGATGGGGAGTGCTCGACTTGATTTCTATGTATGCTATTTCTGTTCTTCTTCTTCTTCTTCTTTTTTCTTTGATGTGCCATTTGATTATGCGACTCTTCATACTAATAGATATTCATTTATTTGTATTTTTTACTTCTTCATAATGCCTTGTATAATTGTTCCGATTTTGAGCCTAAAATTTAAAATCTAGGTAAAGCTATCTCTCTTTGGCATAAGGTGGCTTTTCACAACATAGAAATTGCTTCACAATCAGCTGTATAAACATAAGTCATGTGCAACACTCATTTAACATCTCGGGATTGAAACTTAAAACTGCATTTCCGACGAGGTTTCAGTTGTTTCTTAACCAGATAACTTGTTCCTGTATTTATTCTCTTGGGATAATGTAAAAGTTTTCATGAAATCAGTTCTTTGCAATTCATTTGTTGGAGTCACTAACAATGATGTTTTGAGTCTCACATGTATCAGAGCATTTTGTGAATAGAATGTGGATTTGCATTAGCGACATAGCATGGAAAGCTTATTAACAACTTCCATTGTTAAATATACTGAGGCTATTTTCTGATCAAAAGTCCACTTGTTTTCTTGAAATTATTATGTATGCTTTCTGCATAAGACTAATGTTTTCAGCTCTTATGGTTTTCTGTGATGGATCATCATATAATTTCAGTTTAACATGGTGTATATGACATGACGAGATGATTAAGTTGATTCTAGAACCATCTAATCTCTACCTTTTCGGAATTTTTAATATTTTCCTGCTTTTGCTATCCTCTTATATATAGGCTCTTCAACGAATATTCCATCTAAGGCGATATAATGGGCGCATTTCTTTTGTGCCTGCACCTGGCTTTGATTCTTATGGGGAGCCGACCATTTACAATGGCGAACCTATTGACAAACAAAATTATTTCAATACCTGTCAAGAGCAGCTTGTGAAGATTCAAAAACGTGGTTATCAAGGACCTGATATTAACTTAGTTGATCTGAATTGGAGGACAATTAATGGACCATTTGTTTCAGTGTGGCTTCACAATGTAACTTGGGGTGGAGAGGATGTCCTGGCAGCACCTGATGCAAAGGTTGGTTTATCTTGCCTAAACCTCTGGCTTGACATTTTATTTTGTCTGCATTGCATAGACCAATCACCAGCCATTTATTTTTTTTTCTTGCTATTTTTCTGCTTTTAGTATCTTTTTCGAGAATAATTTGACGTGCAGTTTCAATTGAAGCTCTCTTATTACGCCTTGTTAATTGCCTCCATAGATTTTAACATTTTTGTTGCCTCTTGCTTTGCAGTTTTCGGATGGTTATTTAGACTTGATACTCATTCGGGAATGCCCAAAGTTATCCTTGCTAAAGTTGATGACAGAGTTGAGCAGTGGAGCTCATGTCCAGTCACCTCATGTTATCTATCTTAAGGTTAGTTCTCAAAAATGCTTATAATGAACCTCCAAGTTTCTATGGATTTGACTATGCTAATTTGCATGAATGTTTTATTGTGTCCGATGAATATCACTTGGATTTTTTTGTGATTGTAACAAACATATGTATGCTTGGATGTTGGAATTGAGGCAAAGGGAGGAAATCCTCGTATGCTAATTTAATTGCATAGTAGTTTCTCTCCATATCTTTCTAATTATAAGGCCCATCATGTTGTGTTTTGCAACAAACTGCAGGTTAAAGCATTCATATTAGAGCCAGGTACACTTACTGTGGATCCAAGGAAGGGAGGGATCATTGACGTCGACGGTGAAGTCCTTGCCAGAGGACATGGGTCTTACAAGTGTGATCAGAAGACTCTGATGATCTACGACAAGCTTCAAATGACAGTAGATCAAGGTTTAGCTACTCTGTTTTCCCCCGTGTGACACTAGAAAAGGAATATTGGTTTTGCAACTGTGTTTTCCCGTAAAGCACTACAAAATAATATTTACACAAACATGAGGATCGATTTTTATCACATGAGATATATTGAATTCTTCCATGTAATTAACCTCTGGGCAAATAAATATTGGGGTGTTAAGGAAATAACATTCTTTAACAGCTTTCTTGTTGGAGGAGACATGTAATAAGTACTGGTTTATTTTCCAAGTAAAAGAACACTTAATCATGGGCAAAAGATTACATTTTCCCCTTCTTCCGATTTATTCGGGTAATGCTTTTGCGATTGCATGTGCAAAACCATTCCCGATGGTAAAATGGTTTCTAGGCCCAGAAAAAAGAGAAGGAAAAAAATAAGATTGCTAGACAATCGCAGTGGCCCTTCTGCTATGATTATGCAAAGCAATGGATTTGAACCATATTTTCCGATATTTCTCTCTGCCTTAAAAATGGTGCTTTTTGCGTCTCTTATCATTGTCCGAGTCTTGATGGTTACTACTATTTTCTGGCATCTTCTCACTATTTAGTGCTGAATAATGGCCTGTAGCTTCTTTGTCCGTCTTCTTCCTTTAGCAGCCTTTGATACAGGGCTGCGGCTTTTGGAATTGAGCCTTTCTCTGCTATTCTCCGATGTCTTGTGTGACGGCTTAGGTATGGATCTTTCTGCGACGATGGGATCATCCTCAATGAAAATAACAGATTTATAATTTATGTACATTATAAAAAAAAAAAGATAATTTAGATATTAAATACTCAATTCAACATATTAGAATTTTTTTTAAAAAAAAAAGGAAAATCTTTTATAAAATGCCTAGCAAACACCTTGCGGCGAAGCTACCTGAGCTGTTTTAGGTGAAACATCCTTGTAAAAGAATAGTAAAGTTTGAGAATCATATTATATCTGGTGATTCCTATCCTTAATTTGTCTTTGTTTTTTTAATCGCTCTCAATGTCTCAACAAACCCAAGGAGAATTCCCATTCTCACAAAACTACACAAAAAATCAAAACAACTCCATTTTCTATAAGCAAACGACATTGCAGTTTTCGCATAAAGTTTCCAAATTATTCCAAAAATTTCTTATCTGCATCACTATGTTTTCACAGTCAATTGTTCGAATGTTTGCATTGTAAAATCCAGTTTTCTTACGTAGTAATGTATCATTGACTCAATTGATTATTGAATGTCTACTATTGTTATTATTATTATTATTATTTAGCTTTCATAATTAGTTTTATATTTACAAAGTAAAATATAGACTTTTACTTTTCTTAAGTAACAGTATATTTTGTAGAGCAAATCTAGACAAATAAATTTCTATTATTATTGCAATTTGTAACTCACCTTCCATAACATTCATTTTTCTATTTTTTTTATATAACAGTATATGGTTTGGCTTGATTTATAAATGAATACAACAAGCTAACCTTCACAATAATTTGTTCTACAGTACCGTGGCGATTTCTTTCTTAGGAGTTCCACATGTGGCGGTCCGTCAGTGCTCACTACGTTATGAAGTTGTTAATTAGTTTTCTCCTACGAAATTAAAACCAACGAAGAATACAACATTGTTAGATTTTATTTTATTTTTTTAATGTAACATTGTTAGATGTGGTCGAGAATTTTTGAATCTTGCCATGAACAGTTATTAATTTGTTTTAGGTTTCATCATATAACGTTATTGTCCTTCACCTACGTTTCTCTGTTAATATTCTTTCACATTTTTTCTCTCTAAGCAATAAGCTTGCAAGCTCTGGAGTCTAGAGATTTCCAATATGAAATTCAGTTTTGTATTTGATCTATCTTAGCTTGCCAATTCCAGCTTATTTCTATATAGAGAAATGTTATCAACATTTTTTTAAATATTTTTTTAGATAATTACTCCATAATTAGTCTGTATAATCAAATTTAATTTAATTTTTTTTGTTTATTAGAAAACTTAGTTAGTCGTGGGCTACACAACATGGGATACCTAGCCCATTGCAATTATCATAAATTGTTAAATTCCCACCAATATTGATGGATTGTGGTGAGTAAACTCGAATTCAATACCTCTTTTAATTCTTCAAGTGAGAATATCAATTAAGTCACTCTTGATTGACACATCATCAAATTTAATTTGTTAAATAATAGAACAAATTTTATAAATAAAAATTTTGATAATGTAAATCAATTATAGAATAAGTGTTCAAAAAAGTATTAGAAAAAAATATTGCTAGTTTTTCTCCTCTATATATAGCTAAACTGGTGATGTAGTGAAGATTTTTATTTAGTTGGCTCAAAATTTGTCATACTCAAATAAAAATTTGCTCACAGTAAGATAATTGAAAATTATTTAAAATTGGAGCCAGTTATATATTTTTTTATTTAGTGAAGCCAGTTAAAAAAATTAGTGGAGTCAATTTGAAAAATATATATATAAAATGAATATGGTAATTTTTATTTTTCCTTAAATTTGATCCCACTTAGGATGCCTTAAGCTACGTTCCTGAACTAGATCAAACTTGAAAGTCCTTATCAACTTTCTTGTTGATTTTTTTTACATGTGCCAATATATGCATATTTGTGTATGAGTATGCATAATACTTGAACACATAATTTTTTTCTCATAGAAAGAATATTATAAGTGCTAAATGAGAGGAATAACTTGTTATTTTATATGTCCACATATTATTTTTATACTCTTTTCATAAATGAATTATCAATTTTATATTTATAAAGTAAAAGTGAGTATATGATAATTTATTATTAGCTTGATGCGTAAATAGCAACATGCATGGATTTAATCTAGATAAAAAAATATTTTACTATTTAAATAATGAGTATATATGAGAGTTCTAAAATTTTTATATCTTTTAATAATTTTTTTTTATAACAAGGGAGGAAAAAATGCAAAGAAACCATACAAAAGGACTATCCAGGGACGCCCAACAAATCATCCTGAAGTAAATTAAGACAACTTAGAGAAGGGTCCTGCAAATTAGGAATGTTAATTGGACTCTGCAGTGTCTCACCTCTACCTTGCTTCCAAACTAGATATATTTTTTTTATAATTTTTATTTTTCGCCTCGATCCCACTCTCATTTTGAATTTTTTGGTGACAGTAATGATATATATATCTTCTGCTCAAATTTTGCTCCAAAAATATGTTTATATAATAATTATTTATATTTTAATATAATTAATATTTTAAAAAATAATAAAATTAAAATATAACACTTATTTAAGGTAAAAAATATTTTTTATTTAAAAAGTATATAATTAACTAATTAATTAAAATAAAAAATAAAAAAATATTTTTAACATTAAAATAAAAATAAAAAAAAATTAATAAAAACCAGAGAACATAGTGGGTACAGGGTGAGGTCGGAGAGCGGGATAGAATTTTGGGATCGGAGATAGAGAACTTCTCCCCGAATTCGCCCTGTTGTCATTTCTTCTGCAAATTAGTAAGACTTCTATCCATCTTTAGATTATCTCTAAAGATTAAATTATTTGAATATTAACAGTTTTTGTTTAAAAACAAATTGATTAACCTATTTTTTTGAGTGACAATATATTACTAAGTTGATAAAAAGAACATAAATATTACTAAGACTCTTTTTTATTTTTGAGACAGTTATTGAGATTCTTATGTCACGAAAAAACTATGTTAAAAGAAGAATTAATTAATTGATAGTCATAACAAAAGGATAAAACCCACAAGAGTACAAAACCGGCTTTCCTCTAACAACTACACATAGTTAATGTCATGCTTCGATTAACTTAATTTCTCTCATGTTGTTTTATTTAATTTTACAAATTAAATGATTGCGTTTAGGGTTTTAAATTATTGCTAGCCCATATCCATTAACTTATTTATCAATTTAATAATTTATAAATTATCATTAATTTATGAAAGTAAAAATTATGTACAACACTAATTAAATTCAACTGATTTAATGATAGTTTATTATATGTATATAAAATAATAATTATTTTGCATGATAGTTTAATGATAGTTTAGTATATATATATATATATATATATATATATATATTATAATAATTTTGTTGTAAGATTCAACTTTGGTTGGGCCATTTATGTGTCTGCCTGCTTCACAATATTTGACCCCACAAAGCTAAATAGTCTAAAACTGCAATCTTTTTTTCCCATTCCAAAATCGCAGCCGACTACTTCTGTTAAGGAAACAAAATCTTTTCAACAAAACTATCTGTCTCAACCTTTTTCTTTTTCCCTTTGGAAAACTCTGTTTTTGGACTCCATTGCTATCTTTATTAATTTATAAATTCAGATAATAATTTATTGTGAGTTTGGTAATACATGGAGTATATTTTTTAAACTTTAAGTCTTAAGAATTTAAGAACTATTTTTAGTTTTTTTATTTGTTTTTTAAACTGTTATTTACATTTATATGGGATGAGAATCATCAGATGGATGTATAGGATATTAAAAAAAATTAGAGAAAATAATTAGCAAACCACATTTTGTTTTGAGAAATGTTTATTAACTTTTTTTTGTTATTTTCTTTTTTTTTTAATTACAAATGAGGGAGAAAACTCACAAACAGCATCAAAAATATTGTTAGGACACACCTATCATATTATCTTGTAAAAGAGAGACAGCCCTTTGAGGGGCTACTCCAAATTTTGTGATCTCTCGCAAAGCTCAAAAATTCATTGGCAAATCAGTCCACCACCTTATTACCCTCGCGATAGACACGTTGGATTCTCATCAAATGAATGATATTCAGGAGGTGCTTACAAGCCTGCACCAATTAACAAATTGCTCCACTAACTTTGAATCTATTTAAACCATTATACCAAACTTTGAATCTATTTAAACGATTAAGAATGTGTTTAAAATTGTTGTTGGGTTTCAAAAAAATATGTTTAAATTTTTTTTTATCTAATTGACTGATTTTTTTAATTTTTTATAAATTGTTTTTCTTAAACTTATTTTTGAAAAAAAATATTTATTTTTTTTTTCTAAAAATAGTTTCTAAAACTCAAAAAAATTAAAAATAAAAAAATTTTCTCAAAAAATATTTTTTTTTTAAAAGAAGTATTAAAAATAAAAACTCAAAACTCAAATTTTTTTCAAACTCTAAAACTCTGCTTCTACCAGCGTGCAATCACCTATATTCACCACAGAGCCAAAAACCCAGTCACCAAAAGAGTTTTGAAACAAATAACCACCACTCGCTCTCCCTGAGTTGCCTTTTGAACAACCATTTGAATTAAGCCTAATCCAATCACTTGGAGGGGAGGACCAGCCAGCCAACAAGTCGTCCCTCATAAGCACCATACCATGAGGGCTACCTTATCTATTCTATAAATGATATATACCCCGACTCTAATGTTTTATGACTCGCATAACAAAAAATAATAGTATATATTACCCAAAAAATTAACAAGGTAATAAATAAATAATCCTTATTTAACAAGGTAATAAAAAAAAAATTATTTGATACTGTAATAATAATAGTCATTGTTGAATGTCCTTACAATTATAATGATAATAATATATTATAATACTAACAATTGCATCTATTTATTCAATAATTTAATAAAATGATTTATATATATATATTTTTTTATGAATTGAACTGATAACTTGTTATTATATAAAATAATAATTTTTGTAATTAGTATTATATTGGCTCAAGTTCATAAACATACACTGAAATCTCGTCTTTGTCAATTTGGAGATAATAATTTTTTTTTTGAGTATCAATTATTTAATTCATAAATCAAACTAAGTATGGATATTTCACACAAAAAAATCATAAAATAAAATTATTCAACACATGGGACTCATTCAACAAAATATATATCTGTTTTAAATCATTATTTTATAAATCAAAATTAAAATTTTAATACAAATAATATTAAATATGTAAAGTCGATTTAAAGAAAGAAAAAGAGAAAAAGAAATTATGTTTCGTGGTTTGAAATTTGAATACGAAAAGCGTGAGGGAGAATTGAAAGGTAAAGACAAAGCGCGTGTAAAAGAAACTTATGGAATGGGGTGATTGCATCTGCGTGAGTTATGACCATGCATCAATTTATCTCATTCACATTTTCTTCCTTATTCAATCATATTCAATACTACAAATATATCCCCAAATTCTTTTTCTCTCTCACCTGAAATCACTAGTCAATTCCCTCCACGTGGGGGGTATTTCTGTCTATGTAATTCAAGTCCAACCCAAGTCAACCTCATCTTATTTACAAAATTGCCCTTTTCTTTCTCCATTCAAAACAAAATAGATCGGAAAATAAAAATGTTACAAAATTTTGTAGACGAATAAAGCAGTATTAATTTGGCTG
Organism: Triadica sebifera; assembly: GCA_023653625.1. NCBI lineage: Eukaryota > Viridiplantae > Streptophyta > Magnoliopsida > Malpighiales > Euphorbiaceae > Triadica > Triadica sebifera. The sequence continues at coordinate 566,616 of CM042894.1, read as the reverse complement.
CTAAGGATAATTATTATTTTTTGATTTAAATCAATATGTTAATTTAATTTCATTATGCAATTCTAGTTAATTGATCGAGAATAATTTCATCTTATTTTTAAAAATCTATATATTAATGTGTCTTAGTCTTATAAAAATCTATATATTAATTTTAAATAATATCGTTTTATTTTCAAAAATTATATCTCCATCAATTTTTTATTTATGATGAACTTTTATGAATGTTTTACAGTGAATGTTGCAAAATAAGGGAAAAAAATAAATAAAATAAAATAAAATGAGATTATTTAAAATATTATCTCTCTCATTTACAGTATTATGTCTATTTCCTTATTATTGTCTTGTCTCTCTTCAAAAACCCTCTATCTCTCTCTCTCTCTCTCTCTCACTCATATTTACTTGCTCTCTATGACTGCACAGATCAGGCCGTAACCACCATTTTCACTCTCTTTTTGTGCTTTTCTTTCATTTAACTGTTTGCTTTCTTTCTGTAGCTTCACAGGATTTTGATTTTTCTTTTTTCGGGGTATGCTTTAGCTGTTAGTTTCTTTTTGTTTTTTCTTTTTTTGTCCGAAAAGTGGAGTTTGGGATGTCTGTTGCTCCTTCCTCTTCCTCTTCTACGTCGAATAAATGTTTCAATTTGGATTGTGCGGACTTCAAATCAAGAAAGGGGTGGCGGCTGCGTTCTGGAGAGTTTGCAGAGCTTTGTGATAGATGCGCGTGAGTTGTTTGACTATTAATACTGCAATTTTTTTTTTTTTGGTTTGTTTGAATTTGGATGTGTTTTCATTTGGTATGGATTTCGAGGTTTAAAGTTTGGTTGGATGGGTTAGAGTGATTTCCGAGAGTGTAATAGTTAGGGATAACGCAGTGATCTTTCGCTTTGTTATTTGCTAAATTTAGGAAGTTTGTTATGGTTCTCCAGCTGAAAATTTGGGGTTTTTTGGGTGGTCAATTTAGGAAATTGGGCTTTGGATGGAGCTTTAACGCGTGGTCTCGTGTGTTTTCAGGGGATAACAATTGGAAAAGGCTCGTTTTATTATATTCCGGTCTTTAAAAAAAAAAAATAGATAGGAGCATATTATCAGTCTGTCCCAGTGGAAAATGTTCAATGAATAATCCCTTTTTTTCTTTTTCTGTCATATGTTTCCCTTTATCATATAAAATTCGGAATATGTTTAGGAATTTACTTAACTACTTATGTATGCGTTTATCCATCTGTTGCTGGAAATAATATTTGGTAACTGCAGTTTTTCCTTTTTGGCTTATTGCTTCCGTGAACATAAGATATGCTTTGAGTCAGTATCTTGAAGAGCGATTAATGAAGCAGCAATTAATACTTTTGATGTGGCTGCTGATATGGTTGTGTTTTTTAAACCGATCAATCTTGAAATAAAAGTTAGAGAAGGCTTGATGTAAACGAACTTACTGTTGTAGTCATAGAAATGGAAGTCTAGGAGATGAATTTTTTTTGTCAATTTCCTATATCTTTTACTTTCATTGGAGTTTGACACAGATATCAATAGTGATTATGCAGGAAATACCTGCTAGAATGAAGCCGTGGCTGAAATTCTACGTTGTTTAGATGCTTATTTGAATTTTGTTTATCTATTAAGTTACACAAGAATCTAATATAGTCACTTCAGTTAAGGATTCAGTTCATATGTACTCATTACTTCTATGCATGACCTTTAACTAGCTGACAGTCTATCTCTATGTGACAGTGGGTTTGAAATAACATAAATCCTGCAAGTGAAAGGGGCAGTTTTGAAGTTTTAACTATTCAAACTAATTTTGGATTTCATTCAAATCAGAGTTTTCTTGATGCTTGTTAAGAATTCAAGTAAACTCATAAATCAGAGACAAGGCATGGGATAACAAGTGATCTATGTTACACGGACACTTCAAAAATGAAGAAGTACCCGTGTCCTTAGGATATGACACGGGTATAGGTATGAGATCCTTCCCGGATCCTTCACTTTAAGAGTGGATATAGCTGATTTCTCCAAGCACTAGAAACTTCAAATCTGTACAATGAGTGCTTCGAACTTGTTGAAATTCTTCTTAGCCCAATCTTTTTTAGATTGGACTGGTTTGATCTTTAGGCTTTTAAGTTCGTAATTTGAAATATTTTTATTTTAAAGTGAAATGGAGTATTGCAATTTTATTTTATTTAGCAATTTAAATGTGATAATTTGATCAATTTTTAACTTAAATTATTATATATGAAAATTGAAATATTTATATTTTTATATATGTATTGATGTATCTTTGTACCCGTATCCTAATTTTGGATCATTTTTAGTCATATCAACGTATATTAAATTTAAAAAAATAAAAAGTTAGACTTCTAGATATGTACCTGTGTCCGATACTCATGCCCAAGCCCAAACAACATAGCAAGTGATGTCAAGTTAAAGCTAAACAATTTATGTTATTGCTGCTGATCTGATCTGCCCAATCTTTGGGAGTGGAAAGAAAATTTGTTCTTTTTGTGTGCTGTGATAATATTTTGTAATTCTGAGTGTATTTCTTACTTGATTTGTGTAATTGTTGACTTAGTGCTAACTGCCCCTATCATTACTTCATGTGGAATCTACTCTAATTTTTTCAAGCAGCTGAGGTGAAAGTTTGTTGACTGCATACCATAGACCACGGCTTCTAAGTGAAAAACTTTAAATTCAGTATTATGAGCTGTTGGCTAGTGAACATTTTCTGCCTACCAGCTATGTGAGGTCTAGTGCATTCCCTCCTTTCTAACTATGAAATTAACTAATTTTTTTTTTTGTGGACCAGTTGAGAGCATGATATATTTATGGAAAAGATTGGTAGAATCTCTGGGTGTTTTAGCAAGATATGCTATGACATTTAATTTAATTCCAATTATCATGAAGCTTGAAAGACAACAAAGGTTTTTGGTCATTGATTTCCATATAGGTGTGAAATTATATTGGCTTTAGCTTAGTTTGCTGATAGATGGGGTTGGCTTGCGATAGTTCTGATCTCTGTGGACCATAACACATTTTTGCATTGGTGAGAATCTCCTTATGGGATTAAAGATCAGATAGGTTGTTTTGTAATGCTGCCAAGTGGGTTTCTTCTTCTTCTTTTTCCTTTTCTGTTTCCTCTCCTTCTATCTCTTCAATTAGTGCTAAATAAGTAATTTTCTTAGGTAACTTGGATCAAAAGATATCTTTGGCTTGTTTTGCCTTCTACTCTTTTGATTCAGTTTTTCCACCACAGTCATGTGTCTTTCGGATTAGATGTCATTGTCACCTCTTCAATTAACATTTAACTTGGTTTATGTGATTTAGTTCTGCTTATGAGGAGGGAAGATTCTGTGATACTTTCCACTCGAATGCCACTGGTTGGAGATGCTGTGAATCTTGTGGGAAGGTGAGCTGAAAAAATCTTGTTGTTGAATTGTATGCTTTCTGTGCTTTGTTATATAATGTGCAGTAACTCAGCCAAATTCACTCTGTTATGATTGTAAGTCATCTCAAGGTTAACTTTCAATTGCAGCGTGTCCACTGTGGATGTATTGTTTCAATTCAAGCATTTATGCCTTTGGATGCTGGTGGGATTGAGTGCATGTCATGTGCAAGAAAAAATTTTGTCTGGGTAAGAAGCCATGCTAATCTTTCCATGAAAATCATAATTATTCTCTACTCTTCGTGATTGTTAATGATTTTCTCTGATTGCATGGGTTGATTTTTATTCCATTGTTGGACAAATCTGGCTCAATATGTTTTTGCTGATATCTTTATAATACTGTAATTTTTATTTTGCTCATAAGTGTTGCACGTGTATTACATTTTTTTTGCTTTCTAATTTTATTTATATATGATATTTGTATATATGTATTCATGAATAATTATATTGTATAATCATTAGGTACTTTATAAAATTTAATAATTATCTTAATAATATACATTATTATTATATTAATATAATTATGTATTAAATTTATTAATAATTATCTTAATAATATACATTATTATTATATTAATATAATTATGTATTAAATTTAACAATCATATGTAATATATTAATGAAATTATAATCAAATCATATGCATACATTAATCTGTATGACAAACTCTAATAATATAATATTATTTTATTTGAAATATTAAATATTTAATATAAATTTACCAAAACAAAGCATTCTAATTAGCTCTTGGAAATGCAGGATGAAAAATTAAAATATAGATAGATTAGTTTATGGTGTAATTGGTTTTGTGATTTTAAAAGGTTTAATATTTATAGTTCTAATAAGTTTAATTTTATATATATATGATTCACATAATATGAAAAGAATTAAAATATAAAAAGGATATATATTTATTTTAGTGATTTTTAAGAAAATTAGAACTATACTTGTAACAATAGTAGGATATAGTAACAAAAAGAAGATACAATTAAAATTAATGTTACGACTATTATTAATCTATAAATAAAATAATAATATCATAGAATTAAGTTCTACATATTTAAATATCATAAAAGTTTGAGAGCATTTTTGCCAAATTCACGTGTTCTCCTCCCTCTACTCTTTTCTACATAGTGTGGATTGAGTGGCATGGAGGTTGTTGTTATAGGCTCCACTTGCAATGGAGAGATATTCTCACTTTCTTTGATTAATTAAATGAAAGCTAATGGAAAACAAGGGTAATTATGCACATGTAGGTACATAACATATTGCAGAACTATAATGTTAATTAAGGGCCCTAGTACCAAAGGAGGCGTGAGTATCTTCTTAGGAAGCTTGTGATATCACATATTAGGTTTTGTGAATATTGATTAAATGTTCTATTGGCTTTTATGATTATTGAAATAAGGAATAACAAAGAAATATGGTTAGAATTGCATCAAAAAGTTGAAGAGGGAGAGATGACTTGATGCTTAATCAGTCACCTAGATGACTGAAAGAAATCAAAGGGGTACTATTAGTGAGTTTGCTGTTCCATATTTGATGCCAATCTTTGACCTTCCTATTGTATGATGTTGGTTTAATATTTTAATTTACTCATTCATCATATAGGGAAAATGTTTTTGTAGATACATGACTGATGGTGGTTGCATATCATGCAGTATTATTTCTCCATCATCTTCTTGCTGCAATACCAATGTTATCTGTTACATTTTTCCTTTTCTTTGGCTTTCAACGTTCTTTCTTGTGTCTTTTTAAATTTTCGTATTTGTTGTATTATTATTTTCTTCCATCAAATCTCTTGGGTGTTGTTGAAATCATCCACAAAATTGTGTGCATTCTTTCCCACTTTTTCCTTAAAATGTGGCATAACAGAGTTATTTTTTTCTTTTCTTTTTCTTTTTCTTTTGGAGTATGTTTAAGTTTTTAAAGGTCTTCATCACAATGATATGTGACAAATGAATCATACCTCACTTTAATTTATGTATGTCCAACAGTGCTATTGAATAACTGTATCATAATTTGTTTGTCAGGCACCAAATACTACATGGATACCTCCTTTTGTTTTTAACGAGAGATTTAAAGACCATTCTGTCAAACGGTGGAACCAAATAGCTGGATCAGGTCCTGTACCATGGCGGCAAGCACCCAGTTTGTTCAATTCTTCTATTGCTCATCCTGAATTACTTCCAAGGACACTTTATGAAATGGACAGGCTTAATACTGATGAAAGATCATCTGCCCCTTCTTTAGAGAAAGGGAGAATAGAAGATTTCTCTGAAAGATTAATGAATGGTAACCTGAAGCTTGCTACAAGGGATATCCTTGAGAATGGGAGTGCAGGTACGGGTCCTTCACCTTTTCATGCTACTTCAAGGGTGCTGGTGTAGCATATTTCTGTTTGCCATGCTAGGAGGGAAAAAAAAAGTGTTGGTAACAGTAAAAATAGTAACAGCTATACCTGATGTGCACATTTTATATCAGGAGCCAACAGTGAAGAGAAACCTGGCTCATGCATAGGTATATCACAGCAGCCCTTTTCTCTGAGGGAGGATCCATCTACACCAAAACTTGGAATAGCTATACCTTTTGCATCTTTGAATGAAGCAAATGGTCAAATTGGGCTATCTGGAACTCCAATACGACAACCTGCTCCACCTCTTGCAAAACAGTATCATGGTAATTTGCATAACGGAGTTGACTCATCAGCTGACACTCACATTCGCAATGGAAGGCTTAAAGCAGATGCCCGTGCTAGAAGCCAATTACTTCCTCGGTACTGGCCAAGGTTTACTAATGAAGAGCTACAACAGATCTCTGGAAAGTATCCTTTGATTTGACGAGTTATGAATTTGAGGAAGCTTACGTTAATAAACTCTGACCCATTTTCTTTAAATTTATTATTTTGACGTATGATAATGCCCAATGGGATCAGCTAGGGTTGTAATTGAGTTGAGTCGAGTCGATATAGTGTCATTTTCGAATTTGACTCGATTAAAAAGCTCGAATCTCGATCTTGACTTGAAAAATATTCGAGCTATTCGAGCTCGATTCGATAAAACTCGAATCAACTAAAAATTTTAATAAATAGTATACTCGGCTCGCCTCAACTCGAAATTAACTCGAATTAATTCGACTCAATTAAACTCGAATATATTTAAATGTTGAGAGTATAAAAGTAATTTAATAAATAATAAAAAAAACTATTCGATTAAGCTCGCGATCGAACTCGACTTGATTAATTCCGAGTCGAATTTGAATATTTTATGAGTTGAACTTGAGTAAGCTTGACTTGTTTACACACCTAGGATCAACTAACTCTACATCATTCTTTGATGCCAGGCTTTTCCTTTCTTTCTTTTGCAAAAATGCGTAAGACCTTAACATATTAAAGTTCAAATTCCATAATCACCCCGTTGTTCGAGAAAATGTTAAGTGCTAGTGATGCTGGACGAATTGGGCGTTTGGTGCTGCCAAAAAAATGTGCAGAGGTTAGTCCATATTCTTCCAAGCTTGACCTTTCTCATTTTAGCATTTTAATTCTATACTTTTATTTAAGATTGATAAGATAAATATTTGCTCAGTAAGCAGACTAGAATTATTCTTAATTGCATATGATGTTTCCCTCAAATAGAGAGAAGAGAACAATAAAGAATGATGAGAAACTATGTCACAGTCTGTTTGGGACCCATGCATTGAGCAAAATAATTTAATTTTTATTTATTATGTGCTGACTTTTTTCTCCATTTAGACTTGATTAGGCTAGTGTAAAGAATTCAATTTAATCGAACTAATACATATTTTTGTGCCTTAAAAGAAGTGATTTAATTAGCAGATCTGTTTGAATTCAGTTCATGCTTCTGCAATGAATTCCATTTGGATTTAATTAATCATTGATTTATTCCAAGCATTTTTGTCCATTTAATTATGAGTTCATTCAATCTTAGATGGATGACTGACATGTTTGTTTCGTTGACAATGTAAGAACTTCACGTTTACTATTTTCTGTCCTGCATAAGACCAAGGACCTGTTGAATATATGACTGTTTCCCAGTTGGAGGGCTTGACGAAACTGTTGCCTAAATGCTGTTTCATGTTTTAAGCTGCCATATCTTTTAAATGGTTCCCTTGTTAGTTAATTGCTGATTCTATGTGTACTGTTGAAGAGATTTAGATTTGAACATATAGTGGAGAGTAATTGATGTTAACCAAGATTGTAAGTAAAATATCCATGAATCGAGGCATTTCAACTTTTATTGATTTTCCCGGTGGCCTTGTTTTGAATTTTTGATGCAAGTTTGATTTGACACTTTTGAAACCTCATTTTTAGAAGAGAATCATTAGTTGTATTTAGAATGTCAGTAACGAAATTTTGCATCTCTCTCTCTCTCTCCCCTCTTCCTTCCCTCTTCTCCTTTCTTCTCTCTCTTGCAGCTTCATCATCATTTTCTTTCTTGATTATTCTTCAAAGCTAATTGCACTCACTTTGTGGCAGGCCTATTTCCCACCAATTTCTCATCCTGAAGGGTTACCTCTTAAGGTTCAGGATTCTAAAGGCAAAGAATGGATTTTTCAGTTTCGCTTTTGGCCCAACAACAATAGTAGGATGTATGTTCTGGAGGGGGTAACTCCTTGCATACAAAATATGCAATTACAAGCAGGTGACATAGGTAATTACCAAAATTGAGTGGAAAAAATTGTGTCAAAATTTTCTTATTTTGATTTTTTGGGATGATTATATTTGTGTTCCTTATTATTTTTCTTATTTTGAGGTCTCTTATATGTGGTTGATCTCTGTACTTCATTTGTATTACATAGCTCTTAATATGCTTAAATATAATGCCCGTTTTTAGTTTTGGTGTTCCTCTTTTGCTCATTCTATGGTTTAATCTTCACAATATTGTGATGTGCCAATTTCCCTTGAATTGCTGCATGATTGTATAAGTGTTCTCGGTATAACTTCCTTTGAATTACTGCATCATGGTTTGAGATTTCTATATTATTGGGACTGAAATTTGATTCGGTTTCCCCAGTAACATTTAGTCGATTAGAGCCTGAAGGAAAACTTGTTATGGGATTCAGGAAGGCTTCAACTGCTCCATCATCTGATCAGGTAAAATTTTCTGAAATTACAAAATACCTTTTTGAATAGTGTATTTGTACATGCCGGAGATGAGGATTTTAGTTATAATGTTGCAATGGCAGTTAGGCCATTAAGCTTAATGTGAAGATAAGAACAGGCCCATTCTTGTTTAAGAAATATCGGTTGAATCTATCCCCTTTATTATTTAAGTACTAATTGTTCTTGATATTAATGATTAATATATTGTAAAAGCCAAGCTGCATAGTGTTAAAAGTTTAAAAATCTAAACAGTGAATTTATAACCTTAAAAAATGTTTCAAAGAATTAGCTTCAGCTGTTAAGACACAAATTTTTTAGTACATCTCCCCCTAATATATTTGGAATGCTATAACTCTTTGATATTTAATTTAAGGAACAAGAATTTCTGTGTTCTGAGACCTTAATAATTTTATGAGTTGGCCAGTGGATTGCTCTCCATCTTGTTGGTCATCATTCAAATTCCAGGGTCAAACCATGAGGTAGATACTTCCTTTGCAAATCCCATTGGCATGTATTGTTGGCTCATTACCAGGCCAGAGAGGTAGTATGATGCACAAAATTTGGCGATGACACCATCTTATTGCACAATTGGGGGAATGAAGGGTACTTAATTACGCATGTCTCAAGTGCTAGAGCTGTAAACTTATACCAATATTGTCTTTCTTGAAGTTTGAAGTTGTTTCACCTGTTCAAGCATGCATTTGCATTTGAACTAAGCAGATCTCCTGAAGTTCTATAAATGGTTACATACTGGAAAATAATGTCTTTGTATTTTAAGGTTACAGTATGTCAGAGAACAGAGACGCCCTCTACTTGATGTCTTGGTAGATTTTTCACTGTTATGAATGGTATCACAAAGAATATCACATGGTTAACTGTTGATTTCATGCTTATATTCCTCAAAAAATGTTATGCTGTCTGTTGTGGAGACCTTGACCGTTTGAGAACGAGTTGTAGTTCCAAAGGAGCTTCTGTGCTTCGGCTGAGCCTTCAAAAGCTTGTAACTCAAATACTCTGTAATCATTTTCCATTTGAGGAAGAAGCATACACTGTTATTGAATCTCACATTTTTATCAGACAAATCTCAATCATTAATCTGGCTGTAAGATGGTAAATAGTTTTCTAAATGGTGATTATCATTGTCTCATGGATTTCGAAGACTTGCTTGTTGCTTTTAGATTTAATTTTGAGATGACCTGCTTTGCCACATTTTTTTGGTTTAGTTTTTAAGGTTCCTTCTGAAAACCCGGTAAGTTAACTTCACATCATGTTTTTGTTTACAGGACAACGATACAAGACAGTCTGGTAACATTGTGTCTCTTTATGGAGATGTTAGTATTTTGAAGACTTTTATGTTAAATTGCTTTAACCTTTTTATCATTCAAAATATGATGTGGGGTAAACTGGTTTTACATCAATCAAACAGACTGAATCAGCTGATCCTAGTCCTTGGTCTAAAGTTGACAAGTCGGGATACATAGCAAAAGAAGTTCTTGAAGCAAAATCTTCAATCAAGAAACGGAAAAGCAGCACATTGGGTTCAAAGAGTAAGCGTCTGAGAATTGAAAATGAAGACATGATAGAACTTAAGCTGACATGGGAAGAAGCACAGGGACTGCTCCGCCCACCTCCTGACCACATTCCTAGTGTTGTGGTGATCGAAGGATTTGAGTTTGAGGAGTATGAGGTTTGATTAACTTCACAGTCATAATAAATTTGCACCAATTGTTATTCTTTTCTTTGAGCCACTTTCCTGTGTGCTTGTGTTTATGGCCAACGGCTTTAGGTACTTGGATGTCATTGCTCTGTTGTCACCAATGCCAGTTATGCCTTGTTGACTCACCGATAATGTATCCTTTGGCAGTAGATCTAGTAACACGTTGTGCTTTGTTGTTGTTGTTGGTACCATGATTAGTAACTTACTGAAATGCATCTTATAATCTGATGGTGATTGGTGAAGATGACTTGAATTGTGGTTGTCCTGGTTGAAAATCCTGGTGGATGACGAAAGATGTAACGATTAAAATATAAAATTTTCTGGTACATTATGATTGTGTAGTTGAGATGTAGTTTGGTGTTTCATAAGGATACCTCATTATACCATGCACTGCTGTTTATCTGATTTCGTAATGAGTATATGGCATACTATTGTGGTCTTTGAAATTAGATGATGATTCTGGCATATAAAGCAGAGTCAAAGAATAGAAAAACGCATCAAGGGAAGGCTTCTTCACTTCTACAATGCATGGCTATAAATTCCTAACTCTTGTATAAACCTGCATTTTTTTCTTGCTCACTTGTTATCGATAATCCTCATTTCAATGGAGAATATTTCTCTGTATCAGAGCAGTAATTGCTTGTTCACTCAGATGCTTATGTGTGTATTTTCAGACTGGATAGAAAGGTGTTTATGTGTTTATTTTTGTTATATGTTATACCTTGGGAGGCTTCTATTTTGTTCAATATTCACATTTTGCTGCAACAGGATGCACCAGTACTTGGAAAACCAACAATCTTTGCGACTGATAATTCAGGGTAAGTTATTTAAGCATTACAGGCTTTTTAGTAGGCAAAAGTGTATCTACCTTTTCCACTTTACTCGATTAAAATCTAATCTTAAAGTATAGGTGTTTTGGTTTAATAATATATTACTTTTTGTGGAGCTTAACCAAGTTTTCATTTTTTTTCCAATTGTGCATTCTTTTTCCAACTCATATCTTGGGAATAATGTTTTCACTTTTATAATCTTTTGTCCCTTTGGTCGTCTTCATCTTGTTCTTTTATTTATTTGGGGGATGGGGGTTGGGTGAGTGCATGTAGTACAGTGGCTTCTTTCAATCATTTAACTGAATAAATAAATCTTTGATAATTGTAACAAATTTCCCCCCTCTTCCCAGATGAGAAAGTACTAATATTTTTTTTCTCAGTCAAAAAGTTCAATGGGTTCAATGTGAAGATTGTTTTAAATGGCGCAAACTGCCTGCTAGTGCTCTTCTTCCCTCTAAATGGACATGTTCTAGTAACTCTTGGGACCCAGAAAGGTATAGCATGAATTTATTTATTTTTCAGATATGAATTTTCACTTGTATACATGTGCTTTTGAGAAATTGGTTGATAGTGGGGGAGCTTTCAATTTTGAGTGAGACACCATATTCATTTTTCATCTCTGTGCTAGATGTACGCATGCATTTTAGGGGCTGATGAAGTTGTGTTCACTATGCCAGATTTATGCTATCATAAGATTAGTGTAAAAGTTTTTGAAGGATTAACAACTTTGCGAGATTGTGTTTTGTAAATTTATTTTTGGCAGAGGAAATAATTTTACCACTGCCAATTCCATTGTTGCTTGTTTGCTTGTGATGTGTCTAGTAATACTGCATGGTAAATAAGGACTCTGTCTTCTACCTTCTTTTATCTGAAAGATGGACAAAAAACTATTTCAAATTTTTACATTATCTTAATACGCGAGTGTTGTGCCTTCTGAGCATCGTGTTAATTATGTTTATATTCCTCTGTTTATAGATCGTTGTGTTCAGCAGCTCAAGAATTGACAGCAGAACAGCTTGAAGATCTTCTTCCATCTTGTAATTTAGGTATTAATTACTTGAAACAGATTAACAACTTTGCTGCATTCTCCAAGTTCAAATTCATAGTCCTTTCTAGGTGGTTAGTGTTGTCAGACATGGTAACAAGTATTACAACCACGATCACATTGTAGACATCCACTAATTTTGCTGTAGATGTGCTGATGATTTAAATGGTCTCTCTTGTTTGCATGGTGGTACTTCTGTTGTGCCCCAACTTTGCCGCTGATATTATCATGGCTCTTTTTCTATAGCGGCTCCGAAGAAATTGAAGGCTGCTAAACAGGAGGCAGATAATATTGAAGCACTGGAGGGGCTAGACACTCTTGCCAACCTAGCTATTTTAGGAGAGAATGAGGCACTCTTAGCTTCATCCCAGGCCACCACAAAGCACCCCCGACATAGACCTGGCTGCTCCTGCATTGTGTGCATTCAGCCACCAAGTGGGAAGGGCCCAAAACACAAGCAGACATGTACATGTAATGTGTGCCAAACAGTGAAGCGTCGTTTTAAAACTCTAATGATGAAGCGTGAGAAAAAGCAATCCGAGAAAGAAGCGGAATCTACAAGGAAAAAGCAGCAGCAACCGTTGTCTGAGAAACTGCTGGATGATTACCCCTCACCGTCTAGTAACACTGGGAGTGGCAGCCCAAGCAAGAAAAAGGTAATCAGCGAAGGTTCTGAAGATGATCCCAACAGAATTAAATCCTCCAATTCGCCCTTTAAAGGCCAAATTGACCTGAATATCCAGCCAGAGCGAGAAGAAGAGTTGTCACCCAGTTCAGATTCTGGAAGTATGATAAAGATGCTTCAAGATCTCAAGCAGCAAAGATTTTTGAGCTCTGATGGTGACAATATCTCAACAGGTAAACAAACTCATGAAGCTCATGCTGTGGGTGAAAAAGTCAGCAACGGTATCTCGCTTGGCAGCAGTCATCAAGATTCCGAGAAGGATCATCCCACAACTTTCTCTATAAAACTGTCTGCATCCTCTCCAGCCAATGGATAGATAATATTTTTGAATCATGAAATGCTGAATGTGAGGGTAGTTCTGTTTGTACATTTCCACATCCACATGGTGTCTTTTTGGTCTGTACATAAAGTAGGGAGGTAGTGAAGCGGGTAAAATGGTTGAGAAACCAATAATTTTGCTGATTCAAATCCTATAACATCATGTCTACTGTAATTTAAGCGGATGCTGACTCGCTAAGATCCTGAATGATGACGTAACGTATTTAAGTGGGCGGTAGGTTGAAGCTATGTACTTTATTTTTAGGAGCTCACCTCTACCCCACACTCAGGATCATATGGACAATGTAACTAGCTATGCTAGTTCTCTTATTTTTCTTTTTTCTTCAACTTGGTAAAATGATAAGTTGCTTTCTGATAGCTTTCGGGTTATTGTTGATTGCCCACAAATAATAGAAGTATGGTAGGGTGCCCGATTTTGTTCTTATACATTGGTCTCTCCCAAGAAACAGGGAGCCCACCTGAGCAAGGTTCAGATGTCGTTGGTTATCAATGGAATCTGGGGTTAGAGGGTACAAATTTAAATCATGGTATTCTACTCTTCCAAATTCCAATAAGGTGGAGAAAAGAAAGGTGAAAAAGTAAAAGCGAGTCGATACATTATTCACAACGCCACCACCCTCCAATTGAAATGAAATTATCCGCTGGCGCCATTTTTTTTTTATTTTTAAAGAAAAAAAAAAGAAAATTGGTTTGACCGAAATTTTAAAAAAGATATATATTTTTTTTGTAGAATCTTCTTATTGTCTGGCCTACTTAGTTTTTATTCATTTATTCATTTTTTTTCATATTATATCATATATTACGTCCATGATTATATATATATATATATATATATATATATATATACACAACATTTTCTTACGAAGCAATATTTTATTTTGAAAGTGTAACTTGATATGATAATTTAAAATATTATTTTACTCGTCGAGTTTTATGTTTAAAGGTTGGGAGTGGACCTTAAAACATGGTAGCAATGTCTATTTGTAGTAGCTTTGTGGTGGAGAGGAAAGCCAAGGAAGACTAAGTCAACCTAAAACCCAAAGAAAAAGGAGAAAGCCACTTAGGATTAAATTTTTTGAAGTGCTTCTAGACAGCCTTTCAGTTATGTTTGGATGGTCCTAATCACAAAAATAACCTTAAAGCCTCCTCTCCTACCATAATTACTCATCCCAATAATAAGCTTAGTTTCTTTTCTCACCTCTTCTCTTCCTCCTCATTAGACAGCAAGGTGATGAAGAGGAAGATGATAATATAACTTTTTATTAATTAGCACAGGAAATTTACAAACCTGCACTCTATTAGATAAGGTTATTCTTAAAATTGATTACATTCTCATAAGAATAAGAAAAGAAAGAGTGAATCTTGGTTTCTGTCAAGATGAATGATTTGTTCTCTAGTTCGTTCAAAAAATACACAGATCTCAAGCAGCAAGCGTATATCGATGATATGGAGGCTGGGAAGGAGACTATGAATCTTGATAAATTCTTTGATGATGTTGAAAATGTAAAGGAAGATATCAAAACTGTTGAGAAACTTTACAGGAGTTTACAAGGAGCCAATGAAGAGAGCAAGATTGTGCATAATGCCAAGACCATGAAAGATCTTCGTTCAAGAATGGATTCAGATGTCGCGCAAGTCCTGAAACGAGCCAAAATCATCAAGGGGAAGCTCGAAGCCTTAGAACGTTCGAATGCAGCAGCCCGAAATGTACCAGGTTGCGGTCCAGGGTCATCTGCGGATCGAACTAGGACCTCTGTGGTTAGTGGTTTAGGAAAGAAGCTCAAGGATCGCATGGATGAGTTTCAGGAGCTTCGAGCGAAAATGACAGCTGAATATAAGGAAACCGTGGAACGCAGGTACTTCACAATCACAGGGGAGAGGGCAAGCGAAGAAACAATTGAGAATTTGATATCAAGTGGAGAAAGTGAAAGTTTCCTGCAGAAAGCTATTCAGGATCAAGGGAGGGGCCAGATTCTTGACACAATATCAGAAATTCAAGAAAGACATGATGCTGTTAAGGAGATAGAAAAGAATTTGATTGAGCTTCATCAGGTATTCTTGGATATGGCTGCTCTTGTGGAAGCTCAGGGCCACCAGCTCAATGACATTGAGAGTCATGTGGCTCATGCTAGCTCCTTCGTCCGCCGAGGGACCGAAAACCTTCAAGAGGCTAGGGAATATCAGAAAAGCTCAAGGAAATGGACCTGCATTGCCATTTATGGCGGTCTTGTCATTGTCGTTTTGCTATTGCTCCCACTCTTACCAACAATTTTGAATTTGTTACAATTGTGAATTTGTTGCATCAGAGAAGTGAAAATTTTTCTTCCATTTCATTTCATTTCTGGATATAATTATCTGATTTTCACTGTATTTATTAGATTATTAAACAACTCTGGGGAAAATGAAAAATTCAGTTCAGTTTCCGACTATTGCAATTTCAGTTCAAAATTATTTCCGATTAAAGAGAATACAACCTTGCTGATTGAGTGGCATATTCCTGCTGCAAATCCTCATGAATTCCATGAAAGAAAACTAGTCGAGTTTATTGACATAGAATTGATCTTGCAGCCAAACAGATGACGAAGATGAAGAGTAAATTTTGTTAGGCAGATAACTAGCATGCTCATTGTTAATTTTGTTGTATGTGACCATAAATTTCACAGAAAATTTAAGAGCTGAGAGTTTGACCTGAAAATATTTATCACTACCAGCAGATATATCAGGGGGACTGTGAATAATTACCATTTCAAGCCTGCCCCGTTGATCTTCCTGTCTGATCCCTAACCACAGACAAGTCTCGACCATTCTCAAAAAGTTCATTTCTCAAATTGCTGAAGATGCTGTTAAGCAATACAGAATGGTACCACAGAACACAAGGGCACAAATTATCACCCTCAGGTCCATTTAATAACGTAAAAAGAGTACAAGGAAATTTCAGTTAGCCCACTTCAGCTAAATCAAGTTTGAAAATATCATCATACGTTTTTATGAAATAACTGCCTGCAGTAAATGCATCTCAAGTTTGTCAAAAAGCAATATTTAGCGGCACTGCAGCAAGATCTTGTTTGACATCAGACTGAAGCCATAAGACATGCCACAATTTATATCACAGGCAGAAACTGATAAAAAAACCCTATCAAATGAATTACATTTGATTGCCTGATCCATCAACTGCAAACACGCTCAATGAATGACAAAGCAGTTACTCATTGTTTGGAGACCATGTCACAAAATCCAAAAAGGACAAGTGGATGTTAAGGTAGATCACGGTACAATCCCTTTACAAAATGTAAGGCATAAAATAATCTCAGTTTAATGGTTCAATGATTCCAAATTGTATAAAAACTGTTAAAAGAGTTAGCAATTCTTCCAAAATCCAACTCATCATATTGAGGTTCTACCAAGTTGCTGAAACAAACAAGAGACTATATATTTCATAACCCACAAACCAAAAAACTTTGCCCATCAATTTACAAGTTCAGCAAAATCAATCAAGTACCAGCACTAGGCAAAGCTGCCATAAAAGAATTATATGAGGATTCGAGATCAAAGTGCAGTTGCCGAGCCTGCTGCTCTGTCAATTCCTCTGCAGCTCCCATCTCAGACAGCCTAGAAATCCAATCTCTCATTTTTGTCTTCCCCTCAAAGTCTGGTGGCAAAATGCTCAACTTATTGAGTGAAGCTGAGAGGTCTGAGAGCAAAGGGTGCACCTGATCTACAGCCACCATATTCAGTTTCAAGGAATCCATAGCTGTGATAAAGTTCTGCACACACTCTGCCACAATGGCGGCTGAGGTAGTCGCTGAGGCAGCTGCAGCAGCTCGATGTTCCACCGTGGCAGGCACACCAGAGGTCACCAAACGGTTTATAGCAGCTAGACAATCCATCTTGTATGTATCTGCAAAGCGTTCAATGCTTGGAACAATGTCTTTCAGTGTGGAAGATAGGGTTTTGAAATGGGCAATTAGTTTCTGGCATTCAGTTTCATACTCCGATGAGGGGATAATGTCGCGAATATAAGCCTTCTCAAGCTTCTCTGTGACTTTAATTATGGCATAGAGCTCAGCAAAGTTCTCATACATTTCTCTCTCGCGCATATCGTTCCATAGCTTGACCTCCATTCGGTATAAGTAAAAACAATAAAAAAATCTACTCTGAAAGTTAGATATATTAGGGCATATGTGGAGGATTGGAGAAGAGAACAGGACACGCGCAAAGAGCACTAGCCTTTTACACTGAAAACAATCAAGCACACAGAAGAAATATAATTAGATCAAATCGGTATTTGTGCTAATCCAGAAGATAGCAAAGGCTGTCTCAAACACTACAATATGAAATATCCATGGAGTTCAATCAAATTGTTATTACTTCTCTAATGGAGACATGAATAACCATTTATAAAAGTTAAATAAGCTAAAAAGGAACAGAGAACATGAGATATAAAGGCATTAATAAGACCAAAATGTGGGGCTAAATCCTTCACTATGAAATATCCATGGAAGCAATACGCTTCCTCAAACTGACCAGTGATCATACACCACTACTAGTTGTGTAGTAACAACAAACTTGTACTGAAGGAAAAAAATAAACAAACCACAAAGAAGCTAACTTTTCCATTCTTCTCGATTCCTCAGGTTTCTCAAGAAAACCAAAGAAGCAAACCAACAAGATCAGAAAACAGATCATATAATCAAAAACTAGAAACCCAGGAATACAAGAGCCATTTAGAAGAAGAGAGAATAAACTTGGGCTGTTAAGCGTCTTACTTGAATATTGAATACTTAACCAATTAGGAACAAATGAGTGACTAGGAATACATGTATACTTTTTTTTTAAAAAAAATTACCTTTAGATCATGATGAAGACAGATATCGCTAAGAACAAGAAATTGAAGCATAGATATGATAGAAAGAGAAAAAGGGAACTCACAGGAAGTGAAACACGCGGATTTGGAACAACGCTGAAGGCTCTTTCCCTAGGCTGCAGAGAAGAGAGAGAGAGAAAAAAAAAAGGAAAAGAGGAAGATGATGTATTCGTAGAGAGAGGAGAGAACTGAGAAGGGGTTGCGTGTGGGCTCTCTTATATTATTATTGCTGCTTACGGCATCTGCGTGTAGCAGTTAGGATGAACAAATGACACGGTGTTTTTAGATGTTTAAAAATTAAATTTATAATTTTAATTAATTAATTAATTAATTTTTTATAAAGAAAAAAAAATTATTTATCTAATTTTTTTAAAAAATAATTTTTAAAATTTTAAAAAATTAAAAATAAGTTTTTTTTCAAATATATTTTTCTAAATACAATACTCCGGAAAAAAAAAAGAAGGCAAAAATGGCGTCCTCCTCCTCCGTTACGTTCTGTTATTGTGATGTGACGCTACATGAGCTTTCATGCGCTCGCATGCCTTTTGTCCAATCCTCTTCCTCATTAAGGGAAAAGGTGTGTACACGAAAAGTTTTAGATATTTGAAAATTTTCACTATCTTAATAAAAATTAAAAAAATTTGAAAATGATAATCTTCAATATTAAATTATTATATATATAAAAAAATCTTTGTTTTATATGATCTGAAATAATTTGAAACAGATAATCGAAAATTTTGGATTCATACGGATATTCATTTTTCATTATATAATTTACTTTTATAAGTAAATAAATAAATAAAAATAAAAACCATCCTCTAAATATAAAAATATTTTCTACTCAATTGCAAATGTAAATATTAAACTAACAAATTTTAATGCTATTCTCAAAAGAAAAATAATAATGCTACTGACAAAGTGATATATTAACAATTTAAATTGACAAACTGAGAAAATAATTTGACTATTGATCAAAATGGTACACTTTTAGTCTTAATTATATAATCTGATTAAATGATTTTCTAATTAAAAGTGAAAAATCTAAATGAAAAATAACTAGTACTGAAATGAAATCAATAAAATAAAATGTTTTATACTAAATTAGAAGATAAATTATATTTAGAAATAATTTTTTAAAAAATTAATAATTTATATTTTATTATTTGATAAAAATATTATTTGAGATAATATTTAGAAAGTTGGAGTTGGAATATACTTTTAGTTGGTAGTTACAATTATTACTAACGACCAAAAATTCTAAAATTTATAAAATATTACATAAAATTTTAAAAATTTTACAAAAACATATCTCAAATTCACATTTTACCTACATAAATTCTGTTGATAATTTTCAACGAATTCCCAAAATCTATTGGTTATTTTTTATGAATCAAAATTTGCTAATAATATTAAAGATGAATTGCAAACGAAATTTAAAATTCGTCGCTGGTTTAGGGGGCAAATCTAATGGTGCGCCTGCGCCATTTATAGACGACGGCATTAAATATACGGAATTGACGTCAGTAAATTATTTTTTTTATTAAATTTACTGTTTTGTAAAATTTGTTTATTTAAACATTAGTAAACTAATTAAATTTTATACAAATTAAAATTTTATTAGAAAAAAAATTATTATATATAAACTGACAATACTATTATGTAAAGCAAACGTATAATGACATTATGTATGACATGTTAGTATATATTTATTTGCATTATTGTTAACAAATATGCTATGAGTTTGATATAGCAATAAGTGAAGGGTTTAAATTTCAATTTTTCATTTTATTTTACATTTTGCTTAATATATGGCTTTAGAATTCTCGAAATTTGATTTTAAATATATTTCAATTTTTCAAATTAAATCGAAATATGTACAAACACAATCTTAAAAGTGAATTTTTTTAATGCATAAAATAATAAAATTTTGTAAATAAAACTATAATATACATTTAGTTTTTATGAAATTAAAATTTAATTAAAAAAAACATCGAGTCACAGGTTAGATTGGCTGCAAGTAAATTTTTGGATATTTTCGGAAAAATTTAATCGGAAAAATTTATTGGATACCCTAAAATTTTTGAATTATTTCGAGTTGAGTCATACAGAAAGTTGCTTGAGTTGGTGGTATAGGACAGAAATTGATGGGTGTTGCAGAAAGTGGGAGATTTTTCGTTGTTGGGCCAACGAAATGTCCATTTGCAATCCCTAGTCTTAAACAGCATCAAAGTTCAGGATTCTTTGTTTGGGCCATTGCTTACGGCTTCCTGGATACGGTGTTCTTATATAACTCCACAATAAATTTGGTATTTGGTTGGATCCCATTGTAGAAGTCGGGTTGGTCGCTTACATGACCATTTCTCAGGTGATTTTTTTCCTTCTCTTTGCCATTGTAATCGACTGTTATTGTTCAAAGTAGCATTAGGTTGCCTTATTTGAATTCAATTCCTAGTGGGAGATTCATAATAGTCTCTCAGTGTTTTTCTGTGTGTGAGAGATATCTAGAGGTTTAGGGTTTATCTTGCTTTTAAGGATATTCAATTTCCGCTCATAGATGTCGATTCCTAGGGAGCTTTACCCTTCCCAAGATGATCTTCTATACGAAGAGGAGCTGTTGCGTAACCCATTTAGCCTCAAGCTATGGTGGCGCTACCTAGTAGCCCGCCGCGAATCACCTGTCGAAAAGCGTGCCATAATTTATGAGAGAGCCCTCAAATCTTTACCTGGGAGCTACAAGCTTTGGCATGCCTATCTTATTGAGCGGCTCGATATTGTTAGAAATCAAGCCATCACTGACCGACGGTATGAAACTCTAAACAATACATTTGAAAGAGCATTGGTTACCATGCATAAAATGCCCAGAATTTGGATTATGTACTTGCAGACTCTAACCAACCAGAAATTGATCAACCGCACACGTAGGACTTTTGATAGAGCTCTTTGTGCATTACCTGTCACTCAGCATGATAGAATCTGGGAGCTGTATTTGAGATTTGTGAGTCAAGAGGGCATACCAATTGAGACATCTCTTCGGGTTTATAGGAGGTACTTGAAGTATGACCCTAGTCATATTGAGGATTTTATTGAGTTTTTGGTGAATTCCCATCTTTGGCAAGAGGCAGCTGAGAGGCTAGCTTCAGTACTGAATGATGATCAGTTTTATTCAATAAAGGGCAAAACAAAGCACTCATTATGGCTGGAGTTGTGTGATTTGCTTACTAGACATGCAAAGGAGGTGTCTGGGTTGAACGTAGATGCCATTATTAGAGGTGGGATTAGAAAGTTTACAGATGAGGTCGGAAGGTTGTGGACATCGCTTGCTGATTACTATATCAGGAGAGGTTTGTTTGAGAAGGCAAGGGATATCTTTGAGGAGGGTATGACAACAGTTGTTACAGTGCGGGATTTTAGTGTTATTTTTGACGCATATTCACAGTTTGAAGAGAGTATGGTTTCCATGAAGATGGAGAATCTGGAATTGAGTGATGAGGAAGAGACTGTGTTGGAGGAGAATAGGGCTGAGCAGGATGAAGATGTTCGTTTGGAAGTGAATTCTAATTTTGAGAAGAAAATACTTAGTTGGTTTTGGTTACACGATGATAATGATGTGGATTTGATGCTGGCCCGATTGGAATACCTCATAAATAGAAGGCCAGAATTGGCCAATAGTGTACTTTTGCGACAAAACCCTCATAATGTGGAACAATGGCATAGACGAGTGAAACTTTTTGAGGGTAATCCAACTAAGCAGATATTGACTTATACTGAGGCAGTAAGGACAGTTGATCCTATGAAAGCTGTGGGGAAGCCCCACACTTTGTGGGTTGCATTTTCAAAGTTGTATGAGAATCACAATGATCTTGTTAATGCAAGAGTAATTTTTGATAAGGCAGTGCAAGTGAATTTCAAAACAGTGGATAACCTCGCAAGTATTTGGTGTGAGTGGGCTGAAATGGAACTTAGACACAAAAATTTCAAAGGTGCTTTGGAGTTGTTGAGGCGGGCCACAGCAGAACCATCAGTGGAGGTTAAACGAAGAGGTAAGCCTTAACCTACCTATTTTGCTGAATTTTCCCTTTCCTTAATTGTCAATTTTTCTGCATTGGTGGCAACCCGATCTGTTTGTGTTTCATATCAACATATTCAAATAATTTTGTGAGATGTCATCTGTTTTAGTAAGACCTAATTCAATCAAACACTTCTTGGTTTATAAGAATTCTCTGTGTATGAATCCTGAGAACCAAGATATATAAAACATTATGTGAATGTGGATTTAAAGTGTCAAGCATGGCAAAGAACATATTTCTGCATGCATGATAAACTTGTTTGTGATTGATTAATGTTTAAAACTGTATCAACCTAATATAATTAGTTCCAATGAGGCTCAGCATCCCATTTGCTTTTACTTCCTTCTATATAAGGTTTAGTTTTTCCTCTTTGATTTAGAGTTTTTAAACTTGTTTGAGAAACTTGTAGATGAACAAAAAAATTTGTAAAGTTGGTCGATTTTCAATATACTAGAAAATTGTAGCTTCCTAACTTTGTTTATTTTATATATGTTATCCTCTTTCAGTGGCTGCTGATGGCAATGAACCAGTCCAGATGAAGGTGCATAAGTCCCTCAGATTATGGACTTTTTATGTTGATTTGGAAGAGGGCCTTGGGAACTTGGAGTCCACCCGAGCAGTTTATGAGCGAATATTGGACCTGAGAATAGCCACACCACAAATCATTATCAATTATGCATGGCTTCTAGAAGTATGGACACCGACATATCTATCATTATGTTTCTATTTTGTTGTAACCATTGTTGGTGAGGATTGACAATTTTTTATGTTTTGGACATGTACAGGAACATAAATACTTTGAAGATGCATTCAAGGTTTATGAAAGGGGTGTAAAAATATTCAAGTTCCCACATGTGAAAGACATATGGGTCACATATCTGTCAAAATTTGTAAAAAGATATGGGAAGACAAAATTGGAACGAGCAAGAGAGTTGTTTGAACATGCTATTGAAATGGTATGTGCCTTACCCTTGGATTCTTTCTGCTTTCTTAGTAACTCAGATGTAGCAAGTGTTAGTTATTTATAATGATTGCTTACTAGTTTTTCGCTGTTTAACTACGTTTAGAATTACCTCAGGAATTGTTATCTTTGGATTTTATTATGTGACAATTTTACTTTCCTTATGATACCAAATGTCTAGTTTGGTGTAGAAAATTTTAGATTTTTCATTCCTTTGAATACGTTTAACTTGAGACATGTTATCGAGGTTTATCAGAGGGGGTTTGTAGAAACTTGTATGAACTTGTGATCTATATCTTTCATCTAATTGCATGGGTTACATGACATGTTTGAACTTTACAAGCCTATTTCTAACTATTTGCTAGTCTGTCATCATAATCTGTCCTCTGAATAAGAATCAGTCTGTATGTTGGCCATTAAAAAGAGTTGGTGTGAGCTTGATTGTGTGCATTTCCGTAGAAACTTCCTCAGAAATATTTGCTTTTATGAAGTATCATTTCAGAAGAGAGATTCATTTCCACAATTTTAGTCTTGCTGTTGTGTAATGACATTGAGCTAGGTCATTGATGGGTTGAGAAATTATTTTTAACTTAGAAATGGTGTTTTTCTGTCCTTGTTTATCCTTCCAATTAAAATTATAGGGTGTTAAGTTCAACAATGACCAAAAGAAGTGCCAGATGACTGAACATTTTATAATTCAACATATTTACTATTTCGGTAAGAAGCCTCTTGTATATAGGATTACAAGTATCTCCTTGACTTGGAATTTTGCAATGTATTCTGTGATTATTCTGGTATCTAGGCTGATCAATTGGTATAGTTTTTCTGTGGTTCTGCCAATGAAGTAAGGTTTTTGGTATCATTTGTGGCAAAAATGTTGACCACTTTGTTGCTTTTTCTTGTATACTTACCAGGCTCCAGCTGATTCAGTGAAACCCTTATTTCTTCAATATGCAAAGCTGGAGGAGGATTATGGTCTTGCAAAGCGAGCTATGAAGGTTTACGATCAAGCAACTAAGGCTGTCCCAAATGATGAAAAACTGGAAATGTACCTAATTTATATTGCCCGTGCAACTGAGATATTTGGTGTCCCAAAAACTAGAGAGATATACGAGCAAGCAATTGAATCTGGTCTTCCGGACAAAGATGTAAAAACAATGTGTTTGAAGTATGCTGAGTTGGAGAAGAGTCTTGGAGAAATTGATCGTGCACGTGGTATATATGTATTTGCATCTCAATTTGCTGATCCACGATCAGATGCAGATTTCTGGAATGTATGGCATGAATTTGAGGTACAACATGGAAATGAGGATACTTTCCGAGAGATGCTTCGTATTAAACGAAGTGTTTCTGCAAGCTATAGCCAGGTAAGCTTGTTGTTATAATAGTAATATGATTATTACCATTATGTATTTATTTATTTTTACTGAAGTTGTTGCCAGGGCAGTTGAGATTAATCATGATTTATTATTTCTCATTTCCTGTCATTGCAGACACACTTTATTCTGCCGGAGTATTTGATGCAGAAGGATCAAAGACTGAATATTGATGAAGCAAAAGACAAATTGAAACTAGCTGGGGTTCCTGAAGATGAAATGGCCGCTCTAGAGAGGCAATTAGCCCCTGTGGCCAACAATACTACAGCTAAAGATAGCGGCAGAAGAGTAGGCTTTGTGAGTGCTGGAGTGGGAGCAGAGGCTGATGGAGTCATGAAGGTTAGTGCAAACCAAGAAGACATTGAACTGCCAGAAGAAAGTGATTCTGAAGATGATGAAAAAGTGGAAATTACACAAAAAGAGGTTCCATCTGCTGTCTTTGGAGGATTGGTTCGAAAGAGAGAAGAGATCGAAGTTGAGAAGGGAGATGATGCCTCAGCTGCCAAAGACAAGGATGGTGAGGGTCATCTTGGTGCCCTTGAGAGAATAAAACGACAAAAACTAATGCAATCGACCTGATAAAATTTTGACAGATTATGATGTACGAACTGCCATAGTTTTACAGCTTGAGGTCGAGGTTGGTGCTGTGCTGTACAAGTTGTATGATAAAATTTTTACCAAAGACGCGTACATTTGCATTAGTTTCATGTTGCTTGTGTTTTCCAAATAGGAATTGAAGCTGTTTGTGATCAAGATTTAGATTGAAAAATCCCACGAAGTGCTAATACAGCATCAGATTGGGTAACTGGAGGCTAGAACTTTTAATCTCATACTAATTCTAGGGCTTGGGGCCTGCTTTCTGTGTGATGCCTCTCGTGTGGGGCCTTAGATTTATCTGCATCCGTGATAACCAAGTAAATGTCACCACTCACCACATGCAACAACTAGGTTCGACGTTAGCAGCAAAGGCCCGGTATGCTGAGATCCATCACTCACCAAATATCTGGCGTGGTGATGGTAAATTGGTAAAACAGATTTTTGAGCAGTGGGTGATTTCGTTGATTTCCCTGATACCCTTGGAAATGCGGTGGGAGGGCAGAGGGCCTACGCAACCAAGAGGTCGAAAAGATTGAGAAAAATGGGTCATTCACAACACTGATGAAGGATTCCTCGAAAAGTTAAGGATTAGGGTATGTTCCGATTGACTTTCCACAATGAAGCTTCCAAGATCCAACAACCTTTTTCTCATAAAAAGGGAGCGTTAAATTCTAAATAACGCATTAACAAAGACGACCAGCTTGCTTTCATTTAGCTCAAGTTTGTATTTTCATGTAGTATTACTATTAATGCAGAAAACAAAGACAATTGTTTTTGTTTTTTTTTAACAAAATTACCGACTTCTTACAGTAATTTTTCTATCTACCCCAACCAACGATGCATGTGTAATATCTGTAAGATTTTTTAAATGGTTAAAAAATAGATAAGAATAATGCTATATTGGTCATTTCATTAAAATATGAATAAACGAACACTATTACAGTTTCTTCCTTTACAGAAACTTGTATAACCAATATTTTATATGGAAGTCCCATACTTTTTTTTTCCTTTCAAAATCAAATTTCAAATTTAAAAAAAAAAAAAGAAGTGTTCCTGTAAAAAGCAAACCCATAAAAAAACCTTTCATTGTTTTCAAAAAATTAATGGCTTCCTCGGCTAATCATTTCCTTGTATTGATTCAATGACTCTTGCCTCTGCATCCTCATCTCTTCGTTGAACTTCTTAATGAACGCCTCCACTCGGCGGTTCAACTCGTCTTGACTCAGGGATGGCTCTTTTCTCAGCTTCCCTGATGCGGGAGAAGAGTTATTGTTGACAGGTGGAAGCTGGTAATTGGTCCTGTCCTTGAACGTCTCTGATTTATTTGGTAGAGAAGGGTCAACTTCACTCATGTTGACTTGGCGACCGTGATTGTCCAACGTGTCCGATTTCTTCAAGTGCCTCGTTAACGGCATTGCTCGTCCCTCCGTTATCATTTTCCACGTATTCTCTAGCGTCTCGTGCCGTTTCGGCTTCGCCACCCTCAAAGCTCTGCCACCTGAAAATTAAGCAAGCTAATTATTATATGGCCTTTTTATTCTCATTCACGCTTCTCACTCATTTAGCTTAAGGTAAGGGCATTTTCGGAATTTAGGAGCAAGCGTTAAGCAGACGCCATGTTTGAATTTTGTTTTATCGTGCAAGATCTAAGCCAACTGAAGTGAAAGAGCCTAAACGACAGCATCTCGTGTCAAAACTTTTCAAATTATGATGCGACAAGTGTAAAGAAAATCCTAAAAAACGGCGCCGGAGACGGCGTGTCGATGCCGACCCCAAAAAAGTCGTGAGTATTTGAACTTGAAAAACTGAACTCTCGCCGACTAAATCTAACCGTTTAGATATTATGGTAGTAAAAAGATATAATAAATTCTTAAGTTGGTTTGACGGCCCTTTTTTTTTTTAAAGTATGAAGAAAATCTGGGCAGGAGAGCTCTAACAGTTAATTTTAGCCGGATTAGTCAGAACTATGACATACCTTCAGGACTGGCTTTAACCGGTTTCCGGTGGCCGAAGCGAGCAGAAACCAGCGATTTCTCAGCGGGAAGAAGGAGAAGCTCCGAGAGATTCTCCGACGAGTCCATCCTCTTCGTAGGCATCCACGTAGATTTGGAGATGACAAAATCATCCTGATCTCCTTTATCCTCAGCCTTCAGTGGACCATTCGGTGCGTTTACCACCACAGTACTCTTATCCTCATAAAAAACAGCTGCACTAGCCTCCTCCGCCTCCTTCAGCTCATAAACAACTTCCGAAGCCTTCGATTCAACGCCTCCATAATCGGACCGAACCTGGTCCTCAGCCAAAATATTCATCTGGTAGTAGAAATCAGCCTCGCGTACTGGGATTTTAGGAGCAGAAACATGCTCTTGTTCATTATTATGATCGGCGTGGCTATGGTGGAAGCGTGAAGAGGCAGCGATGGTGATGATGATGCAATTGAGAATAACGTAGAGATAAGGAGGTCTAAGCCATGAAGCCAGTGAGCTCCATAGAACAGGAGCTTGATAAACCGAGAAATCTAGCACCAATGGAACAGAGACTTTCAAAAACAAAGCTAAAGACAAAATACCACTGGAAATCAATACAACTTGAAGTGAGAGAAAAGCCATGGATATATATATATATATATATATATATTTTCTTCTTCTTCTCTTTTTGCCCTTTATCTGGTTCTGTGTATTGAACTTACCTTTGCTTTGAGGAGAAATTCCATAGCGGTTGGAAATGAGAGTCAAGTTTATATAGAGGTTGGTGGAGGAATTTTGGCCGTTGGATATATGTACAAGAAGGTGAATCTTGACGGTTGAGATAAGAGGAGTGTGTTTGTGGGGTCACGTACTCGGGCCGGAGCTTCCATAGTGCTTCAGCTTCCTCTTAAGAAATGGAAATGACTAAAGAAGAATATCTCAAAAAGTATGATGGCCCACTTTACAAAAATAATTATTAATTAGATAAAAAGAGCAATAAAGTAATTTGAAAGAAAAGGGTGTTGGAGCCCATAAATTAATAAGTTATTTACTCATTTGCCCATTCAAAATGAAACATTACAAGTTGATTGCTATGCCTTCGCAACCCCAAACTTACCATAGCAATAATGTTAATACCAAAAATTTGCATATTAAAATAAAAATCTAATATATTTTTTATAATTTATAAGTTAAATTAGTTACATACTATTATATAAAATAAAAATAAAACTCATTACAGAATTTTATTTTTATTACAATAATGAATTTTTAGTTTGACCCTTTAATAAAGATATGGATTGAATATATTAAAAAAATAAAATTGAAATTAAAAGGATGTGTGTATTTATTTTTTTCTATTATATACTTACCAATTGGGAAATTGAGTTGCCAATGAAAATATGTTAATAATATTTGTGTTGTGGTGTCCAGTCCACTTCAAATAAGTAAAAATAATTATGAAAAATAAAATCATTTAATTATTTCAGTAGGGCTAAAGCAGAGATTAAAGTTGCAGAGGCTTCAAGAAAGTGTGATATTCTTGATTGATAATATTTCTTTGGAAGTGGAAAGAGAGAGGCATTTTTTCATTTTTTTTTCACGGTTTATTAATTGTTACTGCCCGCCTTTAGGAGTCGGACACAATTGAATATTTAAAAGCGTCCAATCCCAACGGTCATATTATTGACCGTTACTCACGCTGGCTGTACTAAGATAATAATAGAGCACTGGTCCAAACTCCAATTGGTGCGGCCAGGCTCGCCATTGGCACTGCCCAAACTAGTTGGTGGGTGCAACCTAAATCGACCATCTTTTCCTAGTTCCTCTTGCTTTCTAATTAAAAACCTTTATAAACAAGAGAGAGGCTAAAAATGTTTTTTTCTATGCTCAAGTTATCAATGAATTGTTATTATTATTATTTTGAAGAAAATTATAATTGAATTATAAACACTTTCCATAATTACATCTGTAATGTAAAGTGAAAAGCATTATTATATAATGACATATATTTCTTTTTTAATTTCACAAATAAATTATATCACATAATCTTGTTCCCAAAAAAAATAATCACAAAATAACTTCTATGAATTTTATTAAGTTTTCCATAAATCCAATAATTGGTAAGACCTTTTTCTTTTATAAATTAAGCAGCAGATTTGAATGGATCCAAAATTTTTGAACCATTTGCAATATATTCAATAAAATTTCTTTCAATTTGTATCGAATTTACGTGGATAAAAAATTACCATCTTAATAAAATAAAATAAAATAAATCTCAAAAAGTAATTGAATCTGAGTCTTGCCTAAAATTCTGGGCGGTCAAGTATCCGTGAACCGGACTGCCGGTTATGAAATTGAAGGTCTATAACCATTTTTTTTTCCATAGTGCCGATGATACCATCCTACAACAGTTTCCCACACTATTATTGGGTCAAAGGTTTAGCCATCAATTGAGAAGATATTAATGTGTTCCAAAATTTAAAGGAAAAGAAAAAAAAATAATAATCGAGGAGATAGTTCCCTATTTAAATTATAGGAAAAGAAAATAAGAGTGTGGTGTTCATGCACTCTTGGAAATTATTAATTATATTATACTTCTAACATTGTTTCATGCATTATTGTATTTATATGAAAAATCCATTATTAATATAATACTACTACAACTGTGACATTTGCAACTGTTCATTAAATATTTTTCTTCTCCAAACTAAAAAAAAAGAAAAAGAAAAATTAATGATATTGATGTTTGAAATTTTATTATATTAATTTGAACTTTTATTACTTATCTAGTTGACGCAATAAGTATATGTAGACAAACGTGTTTGTTGGTTACGAGACACGGGTTATAAATGAACAAAATATAATTATTGTGTGATTAGGATTTTTTTCCTAACTTGATCTTTATTAATAAATGATAATATACTGTTTACAATCATTTTGTATCGGCAAAGTATTATTTAATTTTTCTTTTAATACGGTCGTGTATTATTATTTAGAGATATAAATAGATAGATACATGAATGCAATCCAAATTAATAATAAAGTTTCAGGTTAGAAAAGAAATTTGTTGGCTAATATAATATTAGGAGAACTTTGGCAATGTTACTGCTTGCTTGTAATTATACTAAAAGAAAAATAAAGATACTTAAACCTAAGAATACTAAGGGCGTGTTGAACTGTATAATTTTAAAACAAGTTAATATATGTATATATATGTTTTAAAAAGTTAACAAATTACCCTGTGATTTTGTGGTTTTTTAAAAATATGTGAAAGTACTTTCACACAAAAGAAGAAAAAAAAAATTCATATCTCTTATATTTTAAAATGGCACTTCATGATTTTAATTCACTAACATTATTAGGAACTTTTTAACAGAATAAACCCATAAAGTATTAGTTGGATAAAAAAAAATTTTTATCCCGTAACTGTCAAAATATGAAATCAGAATATATTTTTGTAATCTTTACCCTATACATTATCCATTTATATAAGCATCGTTCGATAATCCAAAGCAGGAGGTGGGAAGATGCCTTTGGGAAGTGGCATATCAAATAATGGATTATGGGTATTATGACCCACAAGGCATTGGCAGTTAATTTTTTTTTTTTTTTGGTTCAATTAAAACTGAATTGAACTCATAGCTGTAAGTCCATAATGGTGACTTCTGCAAGAGATGTAATTTTCGTTCAGAATCTGCGGAAATTATAAGAAAAAGCCAAATTCTACGAAGCATCCTGGAAAATGGAAATATACTTCACATTAAAGCTCTAGCTCTTTCGCCTCTCCACCCAAAAAAGAAAAAAAAAAATGCTGTAGCTCTTTCAAAACGTTCAATAAGCCTTTCTTGTGATCAAGTGATTATGACCAACGTTTCTGAACAATTTTCTTTTAGTTTTAAGCATGATACTGGAGATTTGTTAATGCCAAAATGGTGAAACATTCAACTATATAAATTATATTACTTGCTATAATGGTGTGTGTATATATATATATATATATAGTTTATTCTAGTCTCTAGTGCATAGGAATTTTTCATGGTCATTTGAAGGACATCCTTTAGTTCGATTAAATTGATCTACTTATTCATAGATTCATAAATCCAATCTAGAATGCAATGTTATTATCAATTATCATATGTTGATTTAGCTATTGGGATAAAACAATTATCAACCGCTCCTATTAGCATACATTCAAACACTTATAGATTGATACTATGTTACAAAATATAAAACTTCTATATCATATTAAAAAGTGGTGAGAATTTTACAAATTAGAGAATTACATTTTTGAAATATGTATCTCGAATTTTATAAAATGGATATTATCACTTTCTATATATATATATATATATATATATATATATATATAATATATGACCTCCGAGGATCTGGGTAAAGATTGAAATTAGAGCAGTCGATTAGATAGGACACATGCATTTCAGTCATTTGCTTGGTATTTAATTACAAGAAAAGTTTTGGGTTAGACGTTAATTATAAATAATTTGGGTGATGAACTGTGAAGTTGTTGATAAAGCCCTTTCTAGAAAAACCCTTTTTTATGAAAGCACAAGCTATGCTTGAAATCGACATGCAAGATTCCATATATACAAATATTAGTGCTACCGTGTGAAAATAATCTTATGCTGCTTTGAGAGACAAATGGTCGGTCCATCAATTGGATAGAGTTTGACCAACTTTAAAACAATCGCAAGAAATTAGAGATTGACGAAGCTGCTGTGTAACCGTATATATATATAAATAGCATATGGTCATTTCGTTACAAATATATTTTATATATTTTTGTATATAAATTAATGAAGATAAGTCTTTGATTAGTAAGTACGATTAAGCTCTTTTGCTTGGAGGATTAACAAGTATAACTGTGATTGATTAAATTTTAAATATTTTATAAATAGAGACTAACCAAAAGTTTATTTAATTAACTCTTTTAACTATATATATTTTTATTAGATCCTAACATGTATTTTATAAATAGGTATTAAATAAGTTTAAAATTACTTAATAGAGTGAATAAGATTTCAATTGTGAAATTTAATTGTACATATTTATATAATTTAAGTATCAAAAAATTTCCAATAAATAAATAGTAGCCGTTGGATCATTCTTGTAAGTATGCATGTCCTGGGTAAGAGTAAATTAATTTCTTATAGAATGTGTTGTTATTTTATTTTTCATTGTGGATTGTCGGCAGTATAACTTTGTTGTAACCAAATTTAATACAAGAATATATATGTAAACACCATTAAATTAATTAATTACTGCTTGAATCTTCATATATATTTATATTCCTTCAACCTGTTTACAATATCCTAATTTTTTTCCCTCATTATGGTTTAGGCTACCAATACTTATGTAATTACATTAAAGCAACCATATTTAGTTGGGCATAAATCTAAATCTTATCTTTGAAGGAATCACCCGTACAATATGATGTGTCACATGGTGATGGTGGGAAGAAGAGATAAGGTGGGTAGGTCCTGCTATGAGGATTAGCAGTTAAGGATTAACTAATTAACTAATTAACTAATAACTACACTCCAAGGATTACTTACATAGGTTTGGAAAATTAAGGATATGGTAATTAATTTGTCTCTTCTCAGAATAACACTTTAATCATGACTTAAGATTATTCCATTTCCTTTTCAAAAATAATTTTACTTATTTATTTGTTTTTGCTTAATTTGATTGCAAAACTTAGTGCAACACGGTTAGCTATAAAATCACAGTAGAAATTCAGGATAGGTAAATATTTTAAGAAAGAAGTTATTTTTAAATATGAAATGGGATCATTTGAACTCAAATTGAAAATGGCATATTAATTACTAATTTAACTTAAAATGTACAAGTTGATTTTGAGATAACCTGATCATCCTAAGAACATTTTGGCTGTCAAATTGGCTCTTCATCTGCATTATTTTTTTAACAATTATCGTTGCATACACTCTTTCTAATATTAATATTTTAAATAATATTTATCAATATCAATTTCATGAATAAATTACATGGTAACAACAAAAATCTCATTTTTTTTTTCCTTTCAAATAGAACTTTTTACCTAATGAAACCGAATTAGTGTGAGAAATCTTATCCACTACGAGTAGTATACTCCTCATGTTAAGGAACTATTTGTTTTTTATTCCTAGTGAAAAGATGTGTTGGGTTGGGGGTTATTCTCATTTCTCAATCTAATTTTGGTAAAAAACGAGTAAGATACAGTTAGGTTATGGGGAAAATAAAGGAGAGATAAGCTAAACGAGTAAGAACATAAAAATCCAAATTTTTTAAACTGTACAAATTTTTAGTAATATTACAGTGAGAAGTGATGTCAAATCCTAGGATTTTCCTTAACATGCCAAACTTAGGTTACCTAAATGGCAGATTAGTTAAAGATATGGATGAATACAAACTTATTTATTAATGGGGTCCAACAATAAATTCTAATTAAGCTGCGCTAACCACTCTGCCGGCCTGAAAATCTCCCATTACTTGTATTTTTGGTAAATCGATAGAATTAATGTCAAACACTAAACTCTTGATTTATAGATCATACACAGATGCTCGAATAAAGGTTTATGGACTCTTTAGTTGACACTTGTATCAGTAACCAATTTGAGATCCATACACATGAGCCGAAATTGTTCAGTTTATTTCACTGTTCATTCCTAAATAGACTAGGTTCACTCAATTAAATTATTTGAATGAAAGGATCAATTTGTTCTTCAAATCTTTTCACCACGATAAGTTTGTTTCAAAATTAACTTTTAAACTTAATTAATATGAAATCAATTTTAACTAATTTTATAATCAGAAACAATATTTTAATTTTGTTTTTCTTTATTTTTGCTTTGTATATTTGAGTTCATAATACACTACTAATTACAATAAAAATTCACAGTATGTAAGAATTTTTTTTGGAAGTATATCAAATGTGTTTTTAAGAATGAAATGAAGTGAATTGAAGTTAATATTTCATAATTGGCTCAAAAGTTGATTTTAAAAAAGAAACAAAACTATTTTATGTTGATACCATAGAAGTTAACTAGGCATGGACTGTTTTTACTGAAGAAGACAACAGGAAAACAATGTGAAGGAAATGCATGTGCATAGATATAATAGATTAGCTACCACAAACCAACATAAAGATGGAGAGTTCTTGGATCATGCACTCTTCTGTAGCTACACAAAATCTCCAACTCCACATGAAACTGTAGAGAAACTGTTATTTATTTTACGTTAAATGAGGTGTTTGAGATTTCTGTTAGATGTACAAAAAGCAGAAAATGCATGTGCATAGATATAATAGATTAGCTACCACAAACTAACATAAAGATGGAAAGTTCTTGGATTATGCACCCTTCTGTAGCTATACAAAATAACTCCACATGAAACTGTAGAGAAACTGTTATTTATTTTACGTCGAATTGAGTGTTTGAGATTACTGTTAGGTGTATAAAAAGTAGATTTAGAATTTTTTTATTTAATTAATTGATTTTTTAAAGTTTTTTATAAATTGATTTTCTCAAATCTGCTTCTAGAAAAAATATTTATTTACTTGTTTCTCTTTAGAAACAGTTTTTAAAACTCAAAAAATTTAAAAATAATTTTTTTTCCAAATTATAATGTGAAACATGTATAATGTCAAACATAAAATGTTTCTACTGCCAAATACATGGCCGCATGCCTACTTGGTACTGTTTTCCTAAGAAAATATCAACTTGGGAATGGGGCCTCAAAATTTTAGCTATTCAATCAATATATTCCATCAAAAGATTCATAAGAAGCGGCAATTGCGGAAAGAGTGAAACCTAATGGTTTAGACTAAACATCCAGGCATCAAGTTGTGAGCTGATGAGCTTTAATTTCGTGGACTAAAATGATTAACAAAACGAATCAAGCTCAGGTCTTGCAGAGGGAAGCGGATTAGCTCGGGACTTAATGGGAAAATGGCAGATCAGGTTTGTTGCCAATTTTGGTTGTTGCCCTATACCAAGAGCTGAAGCTTGGGCAGTGCTTAAGGGCTTTCGCACTATTTTAGAGGCCGGTTTCTCTTCGGCAATAGTGGAGTGCGATAACAAGGTCGTGGTGGACATGATACAAGGAGCTTGTGCGCTAGACATTTTTAGTTCTATTATTGGAAGAATTGTGGAGTCTTTTTCTTTCCTCTCCATCCGTCATGTGCATCGTGAGGCTAACTTCGCAGCAGACTATCTGTCTCATCTTGCCTATAATTATCCTATTGATACTCTTGTTTTGGTTGATCCTCTTCCAGGAATTCATTCTTGGCTTTAGCATGACTTATTTGGTGTTACTTACTTTTGGTAGTTTGTTTTGCTTTTTGTGAGCATTTGTTCACCCTTTTGCATAAAAAAAAAATACAAAACTAATCAAGCTAAATCAAAAGAACCCAACTTTATTGTATCAACTAATGATATGAATACAAATCCATACAAAGAAAGGCTGTAAGCCCACGAGGCAATATAATTTTGACATTATTATTATTTTTTTCTTCATCAAACATCATTTTTTTTTCACTCAGTTAACACTGAAACTTAATTTTCAAGCCTCCTTAAGTGAATGATAAAATTGCACGATTACACTCACTTTACTCAACACAATTAAATATAAGGGTAACAGCTATGCCATAGATGTCTAGACGATCAATCCATAAACTACAATCATAACACCCTATTGCAATGGTCTATGCTGAATATATTGTACCCCTGGAAATATTTACCCTCTTGATCAGGAAAAGGAATCGTGTTCTGCTGTAACAACAATCTATGATTATTTATGGTTCTAAAATTTTTATCTCGAAAGCTTCAAGGCTCATACCTTCTCAAAGAGGTTCAAGATATCATCCTTCGCATCTTTTTGGGATGTCTGTAAGGATGGTGCAATTGGCGGTTCATTTTTTAAATATGTTATCATTTTCATGTTTGGATTGCATATTGTTTTCGGATGCATTATCACTTCTCCCTGATGTTGATTCTACTTTGGCAGCTGCGAGTTATTGAGGTTCAAGGCCAGTGGTAATAACCAAGTTAAGAAGCAACGAATAACAAGAGACTACTGAATTAGAAAACCAGGGAAAATGGTAAAAATTGGTGTCAATTCATATCCTAAGAAGCTAGTCCTTGATTAATGTCAAGGCAACTTCAAGTAGCCTTGGTGGCTCTTAGACGGCATCCCACTTCAGAAATGGTTTCAGTAAATACAACAATAAATTATAGGAATTGATTTCACAAAACCATCATTCCAGAAATAACAACAGAATCTAATCCCTGTATATTAAATAAGAAAAAAATGCAGCTAGAAAACTGAGTTGTAGTATAATTAAATCATACATATTATTTGCAGCAGCAAAGGCACTCATGTTGATGGGTTTCACTGAATAGACAACAAAAGATGTCATTCTTATTCATAATATGCTATTCTACATGGCCATCTATGCAAAGAGCAATCTATAAAATGAGTCAATTTGCACATATAACATGTACTCTCTATAGTTTAGGGGGTATAGCCATAAGTATAGCCATATCATTCTTGCTTATTTTGTTTCAGCTTGGCTTCCACTTCTCCACTATAAGGCCCCACATGATATGCATACTGTTGCAGAACAGAGAATACAACCATCTCCAAACATACCAAGACATTCTGCACAGCTTCCTCAATGTGCTCCACATCCAACCAGAAATGATGAGATTTTATTACACCAACGGCGACCAGCATGTCAAGCGCCACTCCCTGCACATGATCAAGGACACCATTCGTGGCTAAGCAAAGGTATGCATAGACAAGACAATATTTAAATTGGAGAAGAATAAATCCTGGAAAGAAAGTTTCAGTAGACTGCTGAGTAGTCAGACCTTGTAATTTTGAGGTGCGCAATATGCAAAACCTAAAATTACATAGGCATTTATAACTGTAGTAATCTACCTTGGCTCAGCAGGGCACAATGTTTAGAACTTTATACAATCCTGGAAGTTTGATTTAACAACTCAAGTTAAAGGTAATTTAAGCGACAGTTAATTGGATAGGCTGTGCAAGATTGGTAGCCTTGCCTTTGGTTC
This sequence comes from Triadica sebifera, assembly GCA_023653625.1. Lineage (NCBI taxonomy): Eukaryota > Viridiplantae > Streptophyta > Magnoliopsida > Malpighiales > Euphorbiaceae > Triadica > Triadica sebifera. Next base: position 529,523 of record CM042894.1, on the reverse strand, counting down.
AGCAGTTTGTTTGGGGCTTCTTTTGTGACCTTTACCATCTTTGGCTTAAAACTACTACCAAACCCTTCCCAAGGTGATGCAAAAGAAAACATGGAAGTGACAGGAGTAGATAATTACCTGCCAAAAGCAAAAGAAGACAATCCCCTTGATGCACAAGAACTTTGCAAGTGGGTTGTGTGGTGCCAACTCTTTTGCAAACACATGGTAAAACACCACCAGGGAATAAAGTGCCAAAGAAACTGATATGTTGAGAATAAATGTGAAAGTCCAACTCAACCAAGTAGGGCAAATCCCGAGAATTTGTAGAGTTATCATTAGAATGGAACATATTGGGCGGATAATAACAAATTGCCACGTCCAGTATTTGAGAAGTTTCAGAGTATGGTGGTCCAGCCGGACAGTATGAGGCTCCAGTTTGTGAAACATGTCCAATGAATTTAACATGAATTTAGATGCACAAATCTAATCGTATTTACATGCATTAATTTGAAACGGGAAAGATATAAATACATAATCCGCTCTGTCACCTGGAAAAGAGTCATGGGAAAAGAGTGGTGAATTTCTCTTCCTTTTATTCCGTTTGGCACAATATTTCTGCTAATGGATATATTCAGGTAACTGTACATCAAAGCCAAAAACTTGGCAATCACCTGAAAATATAAATGGAATGCTATAAGTGATGCAATGAGCCAAAAGAGCCACAAGACAAAGCTAAATCATAATTGAGCATAAGAAACTTACCACAGCCTCATAACATTCCTTAACAGAGTCTAAAAACATGAAGAATGCCTTACTACCCCGGATATCCAACAAACCCACAAAGGAGTCAATGGCATATATCGGAGCCATAAGGATAATAATGATGATGGCCTTCTGCTCCTTCGGGTTTTTCCAGTAAAAAAGATGCTGTGATAGAAGCTGCAGTGTAAAATGCATTGTAAGCATTGTACAGAATGCAGATCCCATTAGTGTGAGTTGCCCACGATTCAAAGTACTTAAATCCATCATTGAAAAGCAATAATCTGCTCAAAAGCAAAAACAAGTCATCATGTGCACAGGATTAGTTGTCAATAGAAGGACTTAATCATCCAATAGTATGTCCAGCACAAATTTTAGAAATGAAAGAAACCTGCTTAAGGCTTCTACAATATCATTGAGCCACCACACTACTACTACATAATTTATCTAATTGATGATTATTATTTTACTTCAATTCAGGCCACTTCTTTGGAACCCACCATTACTGCATTACACAAACTCTATCTTAGACCACATAATTACAAAGACAAGATGCAGCTAGCAGAAATAAACCAGAGAGTTTATTCCATAGGTAATATTCAACTTAAATTCAACATCAGAGCTATATATTTCTAAAACACAAACACATGTAAAAGGCAAATTTACGCAGAATTAAATCCAGCATATAAAAGAGCGTGTTTCCAACAATTTAGTATCCTTCATAACAATTCGAATGGCGAACAGAACGCTCATTGCCGTTGTTCTGAGCTTGGTCCAATCAACGCATCAGTACTGTGGGAATACATAGAAATTAAGGCATCGTTTTGAGCAATTTCCTAAGTTCCATGAAATGGTGTTCACCAATGGTACTTTAGATTATAGTATAAAAAAATAAAAAATAAAAGTAAAGACAGGAACTTTGCAGACAATATCATCAATCATTTTCCTCGGAGTAGTCCCAATTCAGTCACAACTGTATTTCTTTAGCAGAAAAATTGAACTACAGTTCAAAATGCACAGATAAAAGGAACTTACAGATCGAGGTGCGAAAGGTTAAGACTTGAGAGAGAAAAGGAGGATAGATTGAACGATTGATTTGATCTACACTTGTTCTTACATCATCGGCCTGTTTACAAAATAAAATGGATGGAATAAATAAAAAACAAAAAGATAATTTCAGTTAGAAACACAACTCCGAGATTAATAATTCTTATATCATCAACGTAAATCCAACCCAGTAAGTGTTCGCAAGTAAATTATATTGTGAATATCTATATAATTTATTTAAATAATGAAAAATTTTATTTTTTGAAAATTGATATATCAATTGTATTTCATGGGTGTCAGCTAGGTTCAGGGCCTTTAGGCTGAAAAGTGTGGGCTTTGGCCTCGATTTGTTGAAATCCGAACCAAACTGAGACCCAAAATTTCAAATTAGGAAAATTTTAAACCCGGTAATCGGATTGGCTACATGAGTTGGGATCTAGTTGTTTTAGTTCGGGACTGGGATTATCTCTTTTTAATTTCATGGTGAGTTAATCGGACAAATTATTGAGTTAATCGGACAAATTATCGAGTTAATCAGTCTCTTAAAAAATAAATTTAAATTGATTCATTTAAATTTTATTAGATTTCAGATTGAAAAAAATTATCAGAATTTTTTGGGCTCAACAAAATAAAACTAAAATAATTGGCTTCTTAAAAGATTGTATGGACATGATAATTTTTCATCATCCAGCTCGAGCAAGAATCAAACAAAAAAACACTTGTATAATTGGCTTGATTGGCTTGCGTATGGACTTTTTAGCTTTATAATATACAAAGATTTCAAAAATTAGAGTAGATTTATAATTTTTATCCTGTAATGAGATTAATTAAGTGAACTCAATATAGTATACTTATGAAATTATTTGACAATAAATATTAAAGGACTAACAGTATCAACGACCTTTGAGAATAAAAATGTACGTTGTGTCGTTCATATTATTTGATCAAAAAACAGTTTCAGGCTACAGGCTAAGGTTTGAAAATGGCGGCAACAAAGGGCAAAGTGTGAGTCACAGGAGCTGGAGGCTACCTAGGTTACCCAGTTCTGATCTAACTATTGATTGTTGTTCTCTTATCCAATACTGTAATTTCTGTGATTATCAGTATGTTGATTTCCAAACCCAGATCATATAGTGATCTAGCTATTTAATTTAATTCAGTGTTAGGTTCTAGGAAGGTTTTGTAATGGAGTTCTTTTTAGTTTTTTTTAATAGTTATTTTCCTATAATTGTTTTTATTTTAATTTTCAGAAAAAAATAAATCAAATATATTATATTTCCACATGCTTGTAGCAAATAACATTGTTCTAATCAAAACCAATTGATAGAAAAGAATGCCATATGTTCATAATATTGGGCACAGTTATTAGAGCCTGTTGTAAATGGCACTTAAATGCACTTCAAGCATGTGCTGAAGCAAAGGTTATGCGAATTGTTGTTGTGTCATCTTCAGCTGTAGTCTCCATGAAACCAAACTGGCCCAAAGGTCAAATGATGAATGAAAGTTGTTGGTTTGACAATTGCCGAATATCTAAGGTGACCAACTCAAAACATCAATAGCACTATTGAACTTTTATCTCTATGTTGTACATTTTGCAATAATGCTATCTTGCTTATGAATCAGACTTTTGTTTGGATTTTTTTTTCGCTTTGTTTTCAGGATAAACCATAGTTGTTTGTGTTGGTCAAATTACACATGCATCAGAAATAAATGACAATAAAGACGGACGGTTCATCTTTTGTTAACAAAATATTTGATAGGTAAGATGGTAGTTCAAGATTAATTTGGACTATCCATTTGGCGGGTGAAGATTAATCTTGACCATTTATTTGGTTAGTAAAATGGTAGGTGAAGATTAATTTTGACAATCCATTTGGTGGATGAAGATTAATTTTGACCATCCATTTGGTATGTTAGATAGTAGGTGAGAAATGATCTCAACCATTCATCAAAGTATATGAGAATTAATTTTGGTCGTCCATTGAGGAAGTGTAAGCCTATATATATAGTCTTAGAAATTAATTTGTAAAGTATTTCATCTAAAAGTGAGAGAGAAGAAAAATAAAAGTTTAGAAAAGTTTTAGTGAGAGGTTGTGAGTTGTGAGTATTTGTAAACACTTTGTGATTTTTTCTTTATTCAGTAAAAGATCTGCAGCAGTCCGGAGACGTAGGCATAATTGGCTGAATTCCGTTATCAATTGGTATCTTATTATTCCGTTTTTTTTTTACTTTCTCATAAATCTAATTATAGAAAAATTATCATTATTTTCCAACAGTTTTTTGTTATAAAATTGATATTGTCTTTCCAAGACAGAAGTAGAGAGTGAGGCTTTCGAGTATGCAAAGCAAAGAGGACTTGATGTTGTAACTATTTGCCCTACTCACATTTTTGGGTCTATTCTTTAGTCCACGGTGAATGCGAGCAACATGATTATCAATAAGCTTTTGAAAGGTGCTAACTTTTATTTGGCATGAATATGATTATCTTATCTTAACATTTGATTGTTGTATGCTCCTATAGTTTTATGTTTCTCATATTATTTTTTGGTCATTAAAAGTATTGGTTAAAAAAAATGGCAATTTATAAAATTTAAGTGGAGTCAAATCAAAATATCTTAGGCTATTTTGATAAAAAAAAAAGTCTTCCACAATAATTTTCAAGCCTATAAAATCAATATGAAGACATGTGACTTCTAAAACTTTAATTTGATTTGCGACTTTTAAGATTCAAAAGAGTACAAGTCAAGCAAAACAAAATGGAGATTTAAAACCTCCAAGACTTGGATAAATACAAGTTCAGATATAAAAATGATGACAAGTCACAACTGAACTAATACAATTGGATTTGAGGGAGAGTGTTGAAGATCCCACATCTAAAAACTCATGGAAAAATGAGCAACTTATAAGATTAAAGTGAGCTAAACTAAAATATTTTCCGGCATTTTGCTGAAAAGACATCTACAACAATTTTCAAATTCGCAAAATCTGCACTCTTCCTATTTAAAGTGAACCGGACCCACTTAATCTCAACAAAAAGAATATAATTTTGAGATAAAATTTTGTGTTCGAAAGATTTCAATTTGATTGCTTAAATTGATATATTTTATTTTCTCCCCCTCATGTACTTTAATGTTGTTCCCCTACAGTTCATGCTTCCAGGAATTAAATTGCTACATTTTGTTGATGCTCTTTTCCATTTTGGAAAACTTTGAATATTGAGCTGAAGATTGACATTATTGTTAATGTCATCAAACATGAATGATAGATTGATAGTACTTTAACTTATGTCTTACCCTTAGGTGACTAGGGGTGTGAATTTAGTCAATTTAGTTTGATTTCCAAGTGCTCAAAACCTAACAGGTCTAACCTTTTAACAAAAAATCCAAACCAAACATACTGAATTGTGATCGGTTTGGTTTTGCACAATCCTTAGTTGTTCTATTCAATCTCATAGTTTTCTCTTTCAGGGACTAACATTAAATGCATGTGATATTGGGTTTATGTTGATTGAATTGTTGGTTTGTTGTGAATTGTCATTTAGAACTATTTTCTTCTCAATCTTAACTTGTGTTTTGTATGGTATGTCATTCGAAGGGATATGAATCAATTGAAAACAAACATCAATTAGTGGTCGAAGTAGGCGTACGTGATGTAGCACAATCACTGCTTTTGGCATATGAGAAGCTTGAGGCAGGAAGAAGATACATATGCACCACTCATGCAATCGGTACAGGAGACCTGGTTGAGAAATTGAGAAGTTTATATCCTTATTATAAATATCCTAAAAAGCAAGGGTCCTATTGCACAACATTTACCCAACCAAACAAATTCTTTGAGTTTGCTTTTAATCAATTCGCACCATGTGGGGCTTTTCTTGATTTTTTTTCCCTTTATACCTCATTATAACTAGTGATTTCCAATTATTGATTATCATTTGGATTTGCTTCCTTCTGGGTGCTTATAGATCTGTTTATTCCTCCAGAAGGAAGGGAAGATCCAGAATTGTTGAGCTCGGAAAAGTTGCAAAGACTAGGTAGGAATAGAGTTGTAGTGAGTCAAGTTGAATTAAAACAGTGTCAGACTCAATGTCGATTCGATTAAAAAAATCGAAGTTCGAACTCAACTTGAACTCGATGAAACTTATTTTAATTGTTCAAAATTTGATTTGAAAAATATTCGAACTACTCAATCTCGACTCGATAAAAGTCGAATCCACTAAAAATTTAATAAATAATATATTTGACTCGATTTATCTCAAAATCAACTCGAGTTAACTCTACTCGATTAAATTTGAATATATTTAAGGTACAAAAATAATTTAATAAATAATAATAAAAAACAACAATTCAATTAAATTTGAAAACTTTATGTGTTAGGTAGTATAATATTCGATCTTGATTCACTTAATTCCAAATCAAATTCAAATATTTTATGATTCGAATTCGAGTAACTCACGAATAATTTGACTCGTTTACATTTCTAGGTTGGAGTTACCTTAGGAGGAAAACTGTTATCAACTCTGTTGAGAGCTATAAAAATGCTGGAATCTTGGATTAACAAAAAATAGTTTGTTTTATCATTTCAATCTAAAGGGTCTTTGGTTTAATATCAGCAATTTGTAAACAGCGTGAATTTGTAAACCGGCATCTTTTGCAAAAGTCATCACAAATAACAATTTTATTTTATTTTTTTAACTTTTCATTGTTCTATAACTTCATGTTTGATTTTAAGACTAAAAGCTCCAAGTGAGTATCAATTCTTGGTTCTGTTACTCAAATTTCAAATTAGGAATTTTTCCTTGTTTCTGAATTTTTTTTTCAATTCAAATTTATTTATCAGTGTTTGAAAACTGTACAAGTCAAATATAACTATCATCTTATTAATTTGGCTCATAAATAAATAGAACCGTTAGTTTTTCAAATTGTAATTATGGCCCTATTAAAGATAAATGTTTTTTTTTCTATATCAGAGAGAAACGACCTGTAGAATTCTAAAGATAAATGCTTTTTCCTACATCCAATGGAAGACAGACCCGAAAAATTTCAAAGATAATTGTTTTTTCCTACATTCAATAGAAGATGATAGATTAGCTGATAATATGTTTGAACCTAATTCATTTTAAAAACTACCTCAAAGAAGGAGAATATTTCAACATTCTCAGAAACTCAATTTTACAGACAGCTAAGCTTGATTTGCTGGAACATTATTCTGAATTTCTAACCATAAAGTTACTGTCTTTCTAATTGGTAGTGACATTGGTTCTATCTTTTTTGTTTTTTAATGCTCATTCTCCGTATTAGCTATTTGTCAACTGCAATGTGTTAAGAGAAGCTTTATGTAAATATATGTTCTCTGTTGTTTAATGATATTAATCATGTTTACAGTTCCAAAAAAAAAAGCAATGTGTTAATTGGGTATTACAAAAATTTAAATAAAAATTTTCATTAATTTAAATATTTATTATTTGGAGAATAACAAAATTCAGAGATGGAAACTAGAAGCTGAACCTGAACCTAAGTAAAAGATGCATGGATTTTAACAAGTTGATTGAATAAAAAAAAAAAACAGAAAAAAAACCCTTAAAAAGAAAATATTACTGAATTATTCTCATAAAATCTATAATTGTTGAGTTAATCTTAATCCTAGCTGAAAAAAACTCCATCATCTTCACATCGGAGAAGTCCATGTTTGGATTCTGAGCCATGAATTAGTTAAGGAGGTTCTGCTGCCCAATATTCAAAGATTTCCTCTTTATCTCAAACACTATTTGCCTTGATTTTGTACCGGGAGGAACTGGGACTGTAACGGTCACCTCTTGCAATTGCCTTTGTTTGGAACGAGCAGGTTTTTCTTCTCTTTCTCTTGTGCCTTCGGGGATGGAGGTTTCTGGTTGGTCGTGTAACCCTTCTTCGTATTCAGAGAGGATTGCCATGGCGGAATTTTAAACAAAGCTAGCGGGAGATATGCTCCAGAGTGAGATCACTATACGCTATTTATAGCCTTAAGAAAATAATCCCAACCTGTGAAGGAAGTACGAATCATTTCTTGAATAGAAATTATATTCCTTTTCCTTTATGAAAATGGATTTCAATTTTTCCTGTTTTACACCCATAAACGGAACGGAAAATTTAAATGGTTGTCATAAAATTCAAGGATTCAACACGAAATCTATTGAATATTATGAGCCCTGATTATGAATTCTAATATTTAACAGGCCTTTACTATAAGCCCAATCCACAGTAGCTGAAGGACAAATTTGCACTTAATTAAAGACTGATATTCATCAATTTTTCTTATTAAAAAATAAAAATCAAACTTTCACAGCGATGTTGCATATTTATAATCAATGGATTCTATTTAGGAAAGGAAAGAAATGGAATTTACGAGATTTGATGAAAATACAGCAGGATTTGGATGAATTGGAAAGTAAGCACAGTTACTGTTTCCAACTTTAATTGTTGTGACAAAATTGAAATGTGGGATTAGAACAGGACAAGGAAAGAGCTTTCTTATCCCACAGATCTTTGCTTTCCCTTGAATAGAACAAAAAAAAAATCTTTGCTTTGAACCATTTGTCGAAATCATCTTCAAGAAATTAAGCTCAACCTCAGCCAGCTTTCAATAATTTGAATCTTGTTTCCATGGCTTTGGCAAAAAAAAAAAAGGAACGAAAAAGAAAATCTTGTTACCATGGGAAAGCTTTTTCTGCTAAAAATTACAGCCAAACAGAAACGGCCAAGCAAGAGATTTTTAAAAATGGAGGTCTTAGCTTCTTTGCTGTCTCATTCTATCCCTCTTGAAAGCAACCTTCCCCATTTTCACAGTCAGTCCCACACCAGACTTTGGATATGCCGTTTCTATAATCATACAGGTACAAATTCCTCGTCTTTTACAATATTTTGTTACATATTCGTCCTTTTCAATTCAAACAAATAAAACAGAACAAAACCCAGAAATATTTTTTTTTCTTCATAATGTATTTCATATCTTTTGTTCTTTTTAAGCAGCAAAACTGATTCATTTTAGTATTCCATGGTTTTTGGATACAATGGAAATCGAGAATCCACTACCATTGGTTTTACTAGTCGTTTCAACTTTTGCCTGTTATTGTCTTGAAAGGGGAGGGTGTGCTACAGTGAGCTATGATCATAGAGCACTGGTTATTGACGGAAAGAGGAGGGTTTTACAGTCTGGTTCAATACATTATCCTCGAACCACTCCTGAGGTGGGTTTAAGCGGTTTACCTCAAATTCGAATAAATATGAAATGGTGTTGTTCTTTTTAGTCTTGTTGGTTGTAAAATGCTTATGTGACTATGCTGGAGATGAAATTCAGGTGTGGCCGGATATTATTAGGAAATCAAAGGAAGGGGGATTGGATGTGATCGAGACTTATGTATTTTGGAACTATCATGAACCTGTGAGAGGACAGGTAAATAGTTAGCACCCATGTTTCCTCTAAAATCTGATGATCTACCAATTGTTAGTGTTCTATGATGACTTTTGTCTGGAGTATATAGATGGTCATCATCATGTGATGAACTTAAGATGGCCATCTAGAATAGCCACAGTGCATGTTGGGATTGTCGGCATGTAAGGTTCAATGTTTCTTAAGCAACCAGTGGTCGTCAATTTTCTAAAATTGGGGAACATGAAATTTGTTGTTGTTTGGGTTATTCTTGAAAAGAAATTGTATAGAGAATTTTGTGATTGATTCTATAAACTGCATGGTATGTACTGCGCAGGTGGGAAAGAGGGCCATATTGTAATTAACGCCATCATTTCTAACCATGCAGAATGATACATTTGACACTCTCTGATTGCTAATGCCTATAAAGAATGATCAAGGCATGTTTCTGTAATTGTTTTCTGATGACATTGGTAATTTGTGATCGTCACTATTCACTGATTTTATATTTTCTTCACTTGTGATTAAACTGTGTTAGGAAAACTCAAATTTAGGGAGATTATCTTTGCCTTATTGAAATTGTTATCGATGAATTTTAATTGAATAATCATGTTGATGCATGGTTCCTTAGCTAGATCTCCCCTTATAAGCAGGTCAACTGAAATTAACTATTACTATCTAATATATTATTGTTATTTGTAGTAATGTTTTTCTTTTCCTTTTTTGTGTTTTAGTATTATTTTGAAGGCAGGTTTGACCTCGTGAGGTTCGTGAAAACAGTGCAGGAAGCTGGTCTTCTAGTTCATTTGAGGATTGGACCATATGTTTGTGCTGAATGGAATTATGGGTCTGTGCTAATTGCTAATTCTGATTCATGTGATATGATGAACTACTCTTTTTCTCTTTTCCTACTTTTTTATGCTTCCCAATTTATTGCGCACTACTTACCACAATGTTTGGAAGTGTGCCTATGATGGCTCTGGTTAATCAACACAGTATATACTGCATGCATTGCCTCAAAAATTTTCTTCTGCAATTGGGTACTCTGCCTATCTGCTTGCTATTTTCCTTGATCTATTTCTCTTTTGCAATGTATATATTGTAAGTTTACTAAGATAAGGCTGCTATACTCAGGACAACTGTTAAAATACTTAAATTTTATTGTGGTCTGCTACATAATTTTGCTCTGAAATTATTTACTGGGGAACAGCTTCACTCTTGTTTTGCACTGCTTCATTTTTCACATTCATGATATTATGACAGGGGATTCCCAATTTGGTTACACTTCATCCCTGGGATTCAGTTCCGGACTTCAAATGAGGTCTTCAAGGTAACATAGGATCCTGAAGGTGGCCATGTTTGAACTCTTTACCTTTACAATTTTTCCATATGTTAAATATGCATTTAAAAGTTTCATTTATATAGTTTCTAGTTGATTTATCATCGGCATTGCAGGAGGAAATGAAACGTTTTCTTGTAAAAATTGTGGAATTAATGAAGGAAGAGAATCTCTTTGCATCACAAGGAGGGCCTGTCATTCTTGCTCAGGTGGTTGCATATATATTTGGTACTATTATTTCTTTGAATATGTGATTTTGAGGATTATAGATACTTATTTTGATTCAGTTCCTCTTCATTTTTTAAGGAGAAAAAAGATAATCAGAAAAACAGAAAAACAAACGAACTTTAGAACTGTGAGCAGTGGGCTTGCTATCTTTATCATATATAAAGTGAACAGCCGACTCTCTCGAGTCAGTATGTAGTGCGCCAACAGTCTTCTTGATTCAACTTTACATATGTCCTTTAACAGGTTGAGAATGAATATGGGAATGTTGAATGGGCATATGGGGTTGCAGGAGAATTATATGTCAAATGGGCTGCAGAAACCGCTGTTAGTCTAAACACTAGTATACCATGGGTGATGTGCTCACAAAAAGATGCCCCTGATCCAATTGTATGTCTTTTTTTACACATTCTTTCCCTAACAGCACATACCATCATCTTAAAGGCTACTTTGGTGTACGAGAGGGATTTTGAGTTTTTTCTTCTCCACAGCAAAGGAAGACAGTTATTATGATGTTTTGTGCTTCTAATTATTTGAAAGGTGTCACTAGTGTTCTATACTCATAATTTAACTGCAGATAAACACATGCAATGGATTCTATTGTGATCAGTTTAACCCAAATTCTCCTTCCAAACCGAAAATGTGGACAGAGAACTACAGTGGATGGTAATATCTCTATCTTTTGTAGCCCAATAATTTCCTCGAATGGAAGAGATAAATTGTATTACTGGCGCTGGTTAAGATAAATATTAAATTATCTGTATCATGTTGAAGGTTTCTTTCATTTGGTTATGCAATTCCATATCGACCTGTTGAGGACTTGGCTTTTGCTGTTGCACGCTTTTTTGAAACTGGTGGTACTTTCCAGAATTACTATATGGTGAGTCTATAATGATTTCTATTTCCTTTGTTACAGTTGTTACATTACTTTGTAAACATGTATTTGATCACACCCATCATGATACAGTTCTGTCGATCATGCTGACATTTACTTGCAGTATTTCGGTGGAACTAACTTTGGGAGAACAGCTGGAGGCCCTTTGGTTGCAACAAGCTATGATTATGATGCCCCCATCGATGAATATGGTAAGTTTCCAATAATTAACATTCTCATTGACCTAAGCACTTAAAATGACTCCTTATTCCATCAACCAACAAAGAAATTATGACCACCGAATGAATCTGATCTGTTGATATGCAATTTCTTCTTACCCTTTCTGTGCAATCAATATGTTGTTCATGCTATATAATCCTTTTTTTTTTCAATTTAATTTTGCTGTTTAACCTTGCAAGAGCAATGTCATGTAATCAGATTCTGAAAACATTTTTCAACAGGCGTATACTTTGACTTGGGATATGATCAATTTATGTAATTGTCCATTTAAATGTATCAACATCTAACCATTTGATAACTCTGCGCTGATTGAGAGCTCTAATTAGAACCGCCTTAAGATATGATGATTGTTCATCTTATGAGAAATGTCAAATGCAGGCTTTATCAGACAGCCAAAGTGGGGTCACCTACGTGACTTGCACAGGGCAATAAAGCAGTGTGAAGAATATCTGATCAGCTCAGGTCCAGTACACCAGCAGCTTGGAAATAACTTGGAGGTATTTTAGGTGTTCAACATGGTTACTTTACCCATCTGTTTTTCACTCCATGTGTAGAGAAGTTATCTTATGGATCAGAACCTTAGGCAGTCATGTGTATAACATATTCAGCAGTTGGCAAGATGAGTTAAAAGATATGCAATACACTCAAGTTCAGTGTTATTCTTCAAATCTAGCGATATGTTAAAATGTCCAAATTTCTGTATTTTTCTTCTTTGGCCTGATGTTATACTTCTGGCGGTATGTTGCAATTGTTTTTTCTCTTTTTTCTTGCTTTAATAAAGGTTTGGAAGAGACATCTTTTTTAATTGCATTGACAAATTGCAGAATTCTATTAGTCGTGCCGTTTTAATGCTCAATCTTGGCTTCATCCATATATTTTATTCCACTTAAGAGCCTTTTGTTTTGGAAAGTTTAATTTGGTGGATTTAATGTTGACAATTTCTTCACAATGCATTGGTCTATATGTTGCAATATCGTCCTTCATCCAGGTCAAAGACAAATCAAAAGTTCTATTTCACTAACAAGAAGGATCATAAGTGTAGATGATTTTTGCTTACTGCATCTAAATGCTGTTTTTCTATCAGTGACACTTATGTTTCTAAATTCATTTATACATGACTTATTCACTCTCTGTAACAACCCTACTAGTAAGTTTTCTTTATTGGTTCTCTTAATTTTCTTCATTGGTTCCTGTGTTTCACTGGTTGTAGCTTGCCTTTTCCTTTTCTTTCACCAGGCACACATCTATTATAAGTCTTCAGATGATTGTGCTGCCTTCCTTGCTAATTATGACTCCAGTTCAGATGCAAATGTTACGTTCAATGGAAATTTATACTTTCTTCCTGCTTGGTCTGTGAGCATACTTCCAGATTGCAAGAATGTTATTTTTAACACAGCCAAGGTACTCTTATATTACCAATATGTGGCCACAATGTGCATGAAATTTGTCATGATGATCATTACTCTATGAGCTCATTACAAGATTCTTTGTCTGGTAAACAGGAATACGAATACTTGGCCTGTAAATTACCAAATATGATCTATTGTTTCAACATTTTATATGGGTGTATAGAGATTGATATATGGATGCTTAACTGTAATATATATGAGATTCAACACTTGTATTGGGGAAGTGTCTTTCCATCCTAATGTCCCATGAACCCTGGCAGTTTGGCTCGTTTCTAATTTTTCGTCATCATAGACAAAATTTTATCTGCATGTTTAAGCAGAAAAACGTAATGGAAATACAAGTGCTGGTTTATGGTGATTGGCAAATGGCATATTCTTACTCTTTTGCGACATTAATGTAGACATTTTTGGAGTCATTTAACCTCTTTACCAGCTATTTATTAAGATCCAACTTGCTTTAGAATTTATATTCAAAAACAGGATAGAAAAAATGAGCCATGACACCACTTGTAATTTTCTCTTCTTAGTTACTTCGCTTGGATTTGAAATTTAATTAAGTGATGTCTATATCTTCCTTTCATATGGTTTTTATTTATTGAATGCATTTGGTGTATCATTCTTCATGTTGAAGGTTGTTTCACAAAAGAATCTTGGTGATTTTTCATTTTCTCGCTCAAGCTCTGTTAATGAGATCTCATTGGAGCACACAGTGTGGAGTTGGTATAAAGAACAAGTGGGAATTTGGGGTAACACCTCATTTACAGAGCCAGGTTTATTAGAGCAGATCAATATAACAAAAGACAATAGTGATTTTCTCTGGTACTCGACTAGGTAATTCATCCTATGTTCATCACCATAATTCCTGTCTCTTTTAGTTTCTCATATTGAATTTTGTCGTCATGGTTTATTTTTCTTAATTGAGATTTTTCCCTTTTTGCGAACTTTCGACTGCACATCTCACCTTTGTTTGTTACTTTTTGACTTTTGTTTGCATATTTTGCTTCTCAATATGGGCAGAATTAATGTAAATGCTGGTCAAGAAAAAGATACCATTTTGAATATTGAGAGTTTGGGACATGCAGCACTAGTTTATGTAAATAAAAGGCTTGTCGGTAAGTATATAATCTGTTGGAATTGGATCAGTATCACGTGAATCAATTATATATGTGATGTTCATTTCTAGTGAAATATAAAGTTCTCTTTCTTTGATTTAGATTTTTGTGCAAATGTCAATATCAAGTTGCTAGTTTCTTGACGTGGTCTTTTACCTCAAATAAATCTTCATATGTAACATTTGGCTTTAGTAGGATTTATTTTTCTGTAACAATTTTCATGCTGAAAGAATATATGCTCTTTCTTTGCACTAACTGTTGCTAAACCATAGCAGCGGAGCTTCTATCAGCATTGACAAATAACTGCATCCATATTAGTTTTATTGTTTCATATATAAACCATCTTCAGTAATTGTGTTTCTCGTTGTTTTGGCAATTTGCTCATAGATGCACTTCTAGTGTCAAACTTTGCAGTTTAAGCGCTATTCACAATTCCCCAATTTTCATCTTGATTTTGTATTACCATTGAAAGTCTAACCTCACATTTCCTTGCCAAACAGCTAAATGACACTGTTTCAACCGACATTTGTTAACTTTTGAATTGAATAGGTTCAGTTAAAAGTTTTTCCTTCCCTTGCTTTTCATACGCAGAAATTTTCAGTATTGTTAAAGTATTTCAGCCCTTTGAATTCATTTCAAAGTCTTCTTTTCCATGTGGTCACAATGAATTTTATGCCCACCTGTGTCAGCATTATAATTGATATACATTGCATGTTGGATATCTTGCAGCATTTGGATATGGAAATCATGATGATGCAAGATTTTCACTCACTGAGAAGATCAATCTTGACGAAGGGAATAACACATTGGATTTATTAAGTATGATAATTGGTCTACAGGTAAAGTGATTCATTTGCTTTCAATTAACATTGAGTTGTTTCTTTTCAACGTGGCTGGTTAGAAGGATGGACTACTGCATAAAATCCAATGGCAAATATTTTCCAAAACGACTACAATATCTACCGCGTTGAGATTTGCCAAATTTTCCTTTCTACTTATAAGTGGACTGGCTATAGAAAGAAAGTTGAATGCAGTTTAATGCATTTTTTTTAAATGCAGAAACCAAAGAGGGATATATAAAACTAATAATGCGTTCAATTTTATTATCAAATCAATTAAAAGCAAACTACTGTCTGGGAGCCCAAAAGTACACTTAATCAGCCTTAGAAAATAAACCCTACTTTAAAAAACATTAAATAGTTGCATTCTAATTTCTATATTAAAATCTATAACTGGTAGCCCTATAAACATGACCTGAGATAGCAAGTAACTTGCTCCTAGATTGAACAAGCAATCTTGGATGTCTGGTTTGCTAATTTTATACCTATTTTTCAGAACTATGGACCATGGTTTGATGTTCAAGGAGCAGGAATTTTTTCAGTTGTTCTCATTGGCTCAAGTAATGGCAAGAATGATCTATCCTCTGCCAACTGGACATATCAGGTTGGAATTTTTCTTATAGGTCAGCTGGTTCAGCAATAAACTTTTTGCAGTTCACTTTCAGCTATAGTTACTGTTTATGCTTTCCTGTGAAAAAGAGGATGCCTAGTTGAGCACATCATGCTCTGAACATTACATTATTGCTCAACATATTTCCCTCTTTCCAGGTGGGACTTGAAGGGGAATACCTTGGACTGTATAAAGTTCTGACAAATAGTTCACTGTGGGCTAACGGGACTTCTCTACCTGTCAATAAGTGTTTGATATGGTACAAGGTAAGTAGATGCATAGGCAATCGTCGCATCAATTCATTTCTTGTGTAGATCTTTGTATCTCAATTCATCCATATATATTTACCTTTCCAGATTTCCTTGAACTCTGGTGTGGTGAGTGCTACTTGAATCTATGTTTTAGTTGCTTGCTGATAAAAATCGGATGGGATGGAGAAATCATCAAAGCATCAATATCAATTTTTTTTTTTACTTGGCTATTTGTCACTTTTTTGAACGATGACCGTGGATGTTGCTAATGTTATAATGGCAGCAATGCAGCTAAAGTTCTATCATATCATGAATTGTATCATGCTGCTTAAACTGAAAATACAGTTGATATGCATTGCAATTTGGGTCCTCTTACCCCTCTGTTCTCTATGTGATCCAATTTTCTTACACTAGATTATGATGCATTGTTATTTGAATGTTCGATCGCAGCTTTAATTTTCTCTTTTTCTTTCTCAGGGTTATTTCATTGCTCCGGAAGGAAAGGGTCCTTTAGCCTTAAATCTCACAAGCATGGGGAAGGGTCAGGCTTGGGTTAATGGACAGAGCATAGGACGATATTGGCCTGCCTATCTCTCACCGTCAAGAGGTTGCACTGAAAATTGCGATTACAGGGGAGCTTATGATCCATTTAAATGCCTAAAGAACTGTGGTCAGCCTGCTCAAACACTGTAAGAGAGTATAATGTTATCCTTCTGGCCAATTCTTTTAAGTTTCATAACACTTTTGCCCCTATATATCCATTTCCAACATTGAAAAAATTTTAATGAATGATATTGGTACCATGGTGATTACTTGTACGATTCATGATTACCCTTGTATATTGTAGAATCAATAATGGAGAGATGTTATTGGCAGGCACCATATCCCACGCACTTGGGTTCATCCTGGTGAAAACCTACTAGTCCTACATGAAGAGCTGGGAGGTGATCCCTCAAAGATTTCTGTGCTGACACGAACTGGCCAAGGGATATGTTCAATTGTGTCAGAGGATGATCCACCGCCAGCTGACTCTTGGAAATCAAGCTCAGAATTCAAGCCTTTAATTCCAGAAGTTCGACTATCCTGTGAACAAGGATGGCGCATAACATCAATCAACTTTGCTAGCTTTGGAACTCCTGCTGGAAATTGTGGCGCACTCAGTCCAGGAAATTGTCATGCAGACATGATACCCATTGTTCAAAAGGTAAGAAAAATAGTTTTCCCAGCTGTAAATGCAGAATCTAATAACCTTAGGTGTGGATCTGATTGCAGAACTTCCAATCAAGTCTATCATATAATGGCACGATTTTTCCTGCTAGGGTGTAGTTTCAACCTCAGTTTTTTTACTGTCATATGCTACCATATAAGCATCTGCTCTTATCAATTCTTTCGTTTTACTTTGATCCATTATCCTGCATAATTAGGTTTGTGCCATTTAGCTACCATCCTCCCCCTTTTGCATTTTTACATATTCAAATGGAATTACAGGCTTGCATTGGTCAGAATGGGTGTTCAATCTCTATATCAACAGCCAACCTTGGTGATCCTTGCCCTGGAGTTCTCAAAAGGTTTACAGTTGAAGCTCTTTGCAGCTAACAGTTAACTGATACAAGGCATTAGCATCTCCAGTAGCCATTCTTCAAATCTTCTTCCCGTTCTTGATTATCTTCATAGTTTGTTCTAGCTTCAAACAAGCTAAATAATCATGAATTTGCTGCACCATGTAAAATTGTAAATTCAACCGTTCGTGCCTAAGAGCATCAGTTGGTTGGTAGTTTGACTCTTTCAACTCTCATGAACATGAATTACATGAATGACAATCTTTTCAAGCGACACGATATGCTTAAAAAGCTCCCAGAACAGGCTTATGTTCATTCAGAATTTGTATTTTAACTCTGTTCCTTGTCACTGCTCGATTTCTTGTTTAGCTGGCCGTATGCTAATTTCTACCTTGATATTGCCATTACCTTTTCAAATGGCTGTCATAATTTCTATACGAATAGTCGTTGCAACTATTCCGCGTAGACTATCAGGGAACTGATCATTTATAGACATGAATTGTCCTTCATAGTCCAACTCACATATTTTTCCTGCAGACGACAGGTATAAATGTGACATGTCGTTTCCGAAAAGACAATCTTTCAAAATAAAACAGTGTGCCAGGTCATTCAACTGATTTTAAATCGATGAAATTCCGGCATCAACATGAAATAACCTTTTGTATCAAATTTTATGTGACTTTCATTCGAGGAGAATTGTCGTAACAGCTTTACCAACAGCAAATTGATAAACCACAAACAACATCAACCATAGGCTTCTTTTTATTCCTTGAATGCTGGCTACTATAGCAGAATACGAGAATAGCCATTTAATAGATACATCCCAACAACATGATTAGCGTTGTCATCAACTAAAGCAGCTTGGACATTCATGACATCATGGAATAAGGAGAATCTTGCCAATGTGCTAGCTGCTTTCCAATAGCCAGGAAGCCTCCGCTGTCTCGGATAATGGAAAATGCTTGTAAACTACTGGCTTCACCTTGCCAGCAATAGCAGGCCACACGTTCTTCTCAACCTCATTCACAATTTCTGCTTTGTTTTCTGTACTTCTACTTCTCAAATCTGCCGCTGCATATATAATTTGCTTTACAAACATATAATTGTTACATTTCAATGCAACATAAAAACACTTTTCCACTCTTCTGAAATAAACCTAGCTCTCAATGAGTTTCTATGTTGGTGGATGCATTTTAGTGTGAGGTAAGAAGTGCAAAATCTTGTTTTCCCATGCCTAATTAGCTCCCTCTGTTTTGTGAACTCTCTCATCATATTCAATATACCATCATGATTGTATATGTAGTCTGTCATGTTTATAGCTCTTTCTAATGTCCTTGAAAGTACTCTAGGTATTTTCTCAATATCTTCTAACATACCATCAATATAATGTGTTGCCCAAAAAGTCCAATATAAATGAGGTCTTTTAGCTTCAAGAAAGTTGACTAGCCAATTTAAAATTAGATCCATTATAAGTAATAATATGTACAACATTTGCTTCCCCAACATGCTCTACAAACTTATCAAGTAGCTTAAAAAAAATTCACTAGTTTTTATAATAGAAGATGCATCTATCGACTTCACAAACATGATTCCTATAGGACAATTAACAAAAAATTTAATCAATATTGATCTTATTAGTTCTATTAGTCCATACATCTTTGTGATTCCCTAATAATTTATTAGTGTATACTACTTCTTCAAAATTGGGACTCTTAGTTCATAGTAGCTAGGAAGTTTAAGATTTTTACTATATTACCCAATTACTTCAACCATCCATTTAAAAGAATCTAGTCTAGCACAATTAATTAGAATTCCAACTTGTAGAAAAATCTACCAATATATTGGCATGCTATGCCTCTTTGTTCCTTATCTAAGGAGTCATTCATACAAGTTTACCCTAATCCACCTTGCTTCTTAAGGTCAATTATACTGCTTTAGAAGTTTCTTTAACACAAACAAATTCATAAGTCCTTTCTACTTTGACTTCTTAATTGAATTGACATAATATTTTTATGACATTGTCTTTAACAGAACATCTTTAGTGTTGAAGAAAATACATAAAATAAAAAAGAGTCAGTATTAAGAATTAAAAGAGTCCCATAAAAAGAATTTGTATTTACTGTAAATACCAATTAACAAATTTGAAAACAAGTGAAAAAAAATCATTAAAAAAAATTCTGTTTACTATAAATACCAACTAACAAATTTGAAAACAAGTGAAAAAAAAAAAAGCTGACAACAAAATTTTAATTAATTCTATAAAGAATTAAATACAAAAACTAAAAAATGAGTCCAAATTTTTTAGGAATATAGTCTCATAACCAAAAGGGTATGTGTTTACTATAAATATCATTTAACAAATTAAAAAATACATGGAAAAAAAAAATAAGTTTTTCTCTTTTGTGGAGCTCTAGCTTAAGCGCAAAAAGTGTGCACTTTACTAAAGGATTGTACTTCGAACTATGAAAAAGTGATATATTTGTATTGTGATTCGTTTTAGCAGACCTAGCCATGGGCCAGTGGAATGGACTTGGAACCGGCTCAATCTGGACCGTGGCCTGATAGGGGAAGGGTCCGGTCACAACATTTTTCCCAGGAACTAGAACTAGCAGTTCACGATTCCAATCTTGATTTAAAAAAAGTCAACGGTCTTATGACCATTTGCACACTGTAGCCAGTTATATTTTAGGGGTATTATTATTTTTTAATTTTTAATTTTTTTCTTTATAAATACTAAATTTATTTCAATATTTTTCACTTTCTATATAATCTTATTTTCAATTTCTCTACAATTTAATCTCATTTCTCACTATATATATTCCTAATTTTTCTTTATTTACACTCTCAATTATTATTTCTCTCTAATTTCTTTCTAATTATATTTATGCATAATCTCAATTTGTTTTTAATTCTTTAATTCTCTCTATTTTTTAATTTTTTTTATTCCTACAATTCTTTTTTCATAATATTTCTCTATATTTTTTTAATATTCTCTAATTTTTTTCATAAAATTTAATCATAAATAATAGCAAAACCATAGTGGACAGAACAATTTTTTTGATGAAAATATTATTGAACTGGAAAATTTAATTGAAAATTTGGATGAGAAGAGAAAGTTCAAAATTCCAAATGAAGAAAACTAAAGAAATATAGCTGATGAACAATCGGGTCCGGCGGCGGCAATGACATCATCTAAAACAAAAATTCGAACATCTAAAATTTTTTAAATTTATTTCAAGAAAATTCAAAAAATAATTGGTCATTTAATGTATGCAATTATTGTGCACAAATATACAAATTTAAATATGGATGTGGTTATTACATATTTTGAAAGCATTTGCAAAATAAATATATTACTCAAATTGGAATAGAGAAAAGACAAATTCAATTTTTTGAGTATGCAATATTTTCTTCTATTTCTCAATTATTTCAATATAATTATGAAAAAAATAAAAAATAAATAAAAAAAATTGGTAAAAATGATAAGTATAGAACATTTATTATACTTTTTCACCAAAACTAAAAGATAAATGCATTAAATTCATCTGCTAAACGTATATCTAGAAATACCCTTAAATGTATTTTATATAATTTATATAAATAAAATTAAAAAGAATTACTCAAAATATTTTCTTCTTTGAATGCACGTATTTATATTTGAAATGATATTTAGAGTAATAATTGGTAAATGCACTATTATATAGGTCTTATATATCATTGGATTGATAGTGAATGATAATTACAAAAAAACTTACTTACATTTAGAATTTTGAATGATCGGCATACTACCGATAATATTTTTAAAATAATAAAAAATATTTTGGAAGAATATTAATTAATTTATAAATTTTTTTCAATTTCTTTTGATAATGCGACAGCAAATACCACTTCAATTCAAAACTTTTAAATATTATGTTAACCTAATAATGGAGGTAAATTTTTTCATATTAGATATGCATATTATGTGTTAAATTTATATATTCAAGATGATTTGAAATCTTTGGGTGGTATAATTGCTCTAATTAAAGTAACAATTTTATTTTTATAGTCATATCTATAAACAATGAATTTATGAGTTCGATTTTATCATGAAAATGACAAAAAAACGTAAAAGATTTCCAATTGATGTTTATATTTGTTGGAATTCAACATACGAATTACTTATGTATTGTGTTAATTATAATTAAAAAAATTATTGGAACAGACTCCTTTTCGGTTCCGGTTCCGGTCCCAATTTTCTAGAACTGCAGAACCGGCGGTTCCAAATCATAGCAAAACCTACGCTTTAGCTTTTTAAATGCTAAAGTGAACCCTTCTCACTACACTTGAAAGGATAGTGAGCGAACAAAGAGAATAAAGAGAGAGAGAGAGAGAATAAATTGTGTTATTAATAGCTCAATACAAGTCAGTTTAAAAAAAATATGGCTCAGTAAAGGATAGTGAAACAACTGACTGAATCTAGTAGAATAGCAGCTAGCTAATAGAATTAACAGCCTACTAACAAAGTAACTACTCTTACTCATTAGTTCAACTAACACCAAATTACACATTCTAGCAATTAAATCACTTGCTTTCTGTAATCTCTACTGTTGCACTCCTGCTTACAATTACTAAGCTGCTAATGATTTTTTATCACCTGTTTGCTTGTGTCTCAACAAACTTATATTGTTTTTAAGAAATTTGGTGAACTAGTTTTGAAAAGTTGGTTCCTTGAACTTGAATATAAAACTGATGAATTAATTGTAATGATTTACAAAAATAGTCTATAGTGATGTTAAGGTTTTTCATTAGACATTTTCTCTGGGAGATTTGATTTCAAGTGTAAGATAGAATGTTTAGGCATTTTTACAATCTGTTTGCTTAAGATCATAAGGATGTGTGCATGTTTTATGGTGTAAACAAGGACCTATAGTTTTTTGAAGCAGAGGAAAATGAAATGGGGAGGTAGCTGTCAATAGCATTTTGAAAATGCACTAAAAGTTGAATCATGTTGCTTTAACTTATTCATTTCTTGAATACATGGAATGATACGAAGTCTTACATCCCTTATGTGCCTCTAAGTATGTGCTTATTTGATTCTAAGCTCTCATTTTTGTGCTCTTAGGCGACTTCATGTTTTGTGCACATCATTTTCTCTTGTTCACTAGACAAAATATATTATTTTTGTGGATTAATGAAGATATTGTCTTCTACTTGCTTGTTTCATGGCTCTTCATGTTGGGCATCAATACTGTATATGGTTGGCTGACACAAGCTGTGCTTGTTTCCATGTCTTATATGAACATAAGATTTCTCTTGTTTAATGAATTTTAATTGTCTTATTTATTTTTAAAAATATTAATCTCCTATTACCAGAATATATTGATCAATTAACGACAGATATATGTAAAATCTGAGCTGCTTCTCAATGGTCTAGCTGCTTCCATATATATTCCATTATGAAACATTTCTTGCTTAACCCTTGCAGCTAAAGCTTTAATGGAGGCATGATTAAACACTTGCATCTCAGTTAAGAAAATGAAAAGTGCCGGATATTGCATCCTTTATAATAAGAATCGAGAATGATTGATAATGAGATTGTTATAGAAATTAAAGCAGGAATTTTTGTCTAGGATTTTCTGTATTAAGTTGGATTTTTCATTTTAGGATTTTTGTCTAGGAATTTTGGTAATAAGTCGAATTTTTCATCTTCTTTGAGAGTTTGAATCTGACGCTAATATTTGATTTTGCAGGTATCTATATATGAGAATATTGCAGGAGTGAACTTTTATTGTGATTGTTGTTCAATATTAGAACAAACTTTGATATTTTTTGAGAACAATATTTATTTTAATGTAAAAAAAAAACCTTTGGGTAAATTTTTAAAGCTGTGTTAATATTACTGTTATGGCTAAAAGATTGGCATTGGAGAGGAATGTGTTTTTTACTTTTATGTATGAGAGGAAAATAAGCAGTATATCCTCACATGCAGAACATAAAGACATGCAGTAATTAAAATAATTTTTTTCAAAAATTATAGGCAGGAGTAAAAATAAAAAAAAAATACTCCGAATTTTTTTTTAAGAAAATAATATAGAATAAAAGAATGAACAAAGAATATTGTGCCTTTTTATCTTGTCCAACTCAAAAAAATTGGTTAAATTTAGCTTGAACCCAAATATTGAGCTGCTAAAAATTGGAATGCAATGAAATATTTGAATTGAAAACAATTTAATTCATAACCCAACCTGATCGATCGTTTTTGTCTAATGCTGAATTGGATTGATTTGTAGGAAATAATTCAATTCATTAATTTTATGTTGGGTTGGATTGAATTTATAGCAAATATGGACCGATCCGGCCATTAACAAGCATCAAATGAATCTATTCAAATGACTATGATTTTGTATATAAAACAAGCATAATAAATGAATGCAGAAAAGAAAATGCTGTAAATGAGACCAAGTTGTGCCAAAATTTGACCACACTTCCAAATTTGACTCCCAATGTTCAAGCCCTTGTCCAGAACGTGGGTCCAGGCGGCGGAATATTGACGGTGGAAAATTGCCTACAAGTTTCCTATAGAAAAAATTGACATGATAACCGACTGCATCAGCCAATAGAGAAACGACGTGTTAGTACTTATTACCCACAACGCTGACCCATGTTTGTAAACAAACATGAAAACCCACTCCAGAACAGTGTATTGTGGTCTCATTTTTAATACAGTTATCGCATGTTAAATGATTCGTACCTACTTATTATATATTTTGAATAAAAACAATTATCATATAATTTTTTTTTACCACCACCATCTTCTTCTTTTTTTTAAAGAAATAAAAAAATTGTTACTTCGTTGTAAAACTATTTTAGAGAAAAAAAATTTTAATTTACATATTTAATTTTATTTTTAATATTTTTGAATGTTTTAGTTATTATTATTATTGTTTACAATGAAAAATATTAATTTTATTATATTTATAAATAATATTGTTGAAAATAAAAATATTTGAACCAAAAATATCAAATTGCTAAATGTTGAAAATAATAAATTTGATAGAAATAATAAATTTGTAAATTGTAAACGATAAACTTGTAAATGATTAAATTGCAACTTTTAAATGATGAATCTGTTGTAAGTTCAAAACAATTAATTTACAAATTATAAATTATTAATTTATAAATAATAAATTTAAAAAATTTAATTGATAAACATGTAACTTTATAATGATGAATATGTAAATTCAAAATAATAAATCTATAAATTGTAAACGATAATTTTATAAATGACAAAATAACAAGAAGTAAATAATAAAATTATAGTTTTTAAACGATAAATTTGTAGCTTCTAACGATAAATTTAAAAATTCAAAATGATGAATTTATAATTTCTAAAAAATAAATTTTTTAAGTAATAAATGATTAATCTATAAATTTTAAACGATAAATTTATAAATATAAAAATAATAATTTTTAAATTATAACTAATAAATCATTTTATATTCATTAATTTATTAAAATTTAATTTAAAAAAATAGTGTTGTATTTTTACTTCACAAATGTAAAAAAAATGATATTTATAATGTAACATTCGCGTGCAACCATCATATAACAATTTTTCAACCGTCGTGTCGAAAGTTTCCAAGCAATCACGCTTAATTTTCTGCTTCCACATTTTTAGGAGATCTTGGGTCCGGGTGACCTTTTTTGACCGTTGATTTTTATTTACCAATTTTCCCAAGAGAGTGGGAATCTGATACGACCTGCATCAACCAATAGAGTTCCGTTAAAACTTATGAATCATAGAATGGAGCAGACCTTGATCACCTTAAAACCCTGCGAGTAGGGTTTTAGCCTTCAAGGCAGCCACAACGTCACATGGGCAATGCAATGCCAAGACTCAAAACTGCCCCTTAGTTAGTGGGTACAAAAACATACCTGACGGGGATATAATCGTCCTTACATATAAAACCACATAGCTTCTGGATGGGAAATTTTGATAGACACAGCACGCGAGCTTCCTTTCCTTTCAATTTTCTCTTCCAATTGCCATCTCAACCCCACAGTAACAAACACAAGAAACGAAAGAGTATACGAAAAACATGCTTCCTTCTTCTTTCCTTTAACGAACATAGGTTTCTTCTCCCACTTTGCCTCTCAAGTCTGCAGTTGAACATATATATAGTCTGTTTAGTGTTTTCATTTGTTGGTTTTTAAGAAGTCATTGCTCCTTCTTCAAAGCAGATCCAGAAATCTTTGGATACAGTTGAACCACAGAAAAAGTAATCTTCTTATTCTTTTTGGTGGGTGGTTTTCTTTTTTCGTATATTTTGACAAGATCAGTGAAAATTTGGAACTTTGCTGTTTTACAAATAGGTAATCTTGTGGAGCAAGCTGAATTTGGTTTCATTTTTGTGCACCTTTTCATTGTAAGCAGATTTGTTTATGCGTAAGCCTTTTAAGTTGTTCTAGTAGTTTCTCCCGTGTTAAGCAATTTAATTATTCGAGTTTGCTTGCTTAATCTGTCATGTGATCTTCCGTATTAAAAAAAAAATCATTTTTTCTCAACTCCAATTTTCTTTGATCTTTGAAAATAACGAATATTCTGAAAGTGATGCCATTTTTTTTCTTCGGTGCTTGTATTTATGCAAAGGAAATTGGTCTCAATGTCATTGCCACGTTTATTTACTTATTACAGCGGGCCAATCAAGACCCATGGTCAGTAATCTAATGGTTTGCCTCTAGCTCCAAGAAGGTTAATCGCCAGTTCATCTAACAAAGATTGTTTCTTTAAAGATTAGAAATACTAGAGAGTTTTTTTGCCAAAGCTTGGTATCAGAATACAGTATCATTCTACTAAGTTGATAAATTAATCAAATCCTTTGTGAGTCGGGTTAATCGAGACCTGAATTAGGCTATTAGCCCATTCCTTTTTGGGAAATCTATTGATGATGGTTGTTTATTTGACTGCTGGTTACAATTTTGAATCTGCATATGTTGAAAGATATGAATGCTTGTTGTGCTTCAGCTTATGGTTACTTTACATACAGGTTTTTCTCTGACTCTTTGGATCTACCATCATCTGATGAGGAGAGCTAGATTTGCCTATGTTTTCTTGTCAACTAGCCTTGGAAAGGATCGTCTTCATAATTGAAATGCTTGTAGATATCATTTGACTTTAGCATGATTGTTTTATTCGATGTCTTTATTACTCCAGATTATTTGGAGTTCTCAAATTGGCCTCTTCTATATAATCTGCCTTGAACTCATGCAATTTTCTAGGCTAACTTTCCTCACTTTTAGTGCAGGTTCTATAGGCCAAAGCTTCTTTATTATACATTGAATTGAGGGTTTAAAGAGCATGGCATTTGCAAGGCTAGCCAGGACTGGCTTGAGAAGAACAGGAAGCACCTTCAGTAGTTACACGAGTGAGACAGGTGCATTGTGTGATGGACGAACAATTTCAAAATGGTCTTCTCTTCCTCCAAAAAATGCTGCAGCAGGCAGCAATTTTTTGTACCTTTCTATCATCAATAGAGTAGATCATGCTAGTTTTTGGACCAGGGGAATCAGGGTAACCCCGAGTTACCAATTTCCTAAATCACAGCTGGCTGCAGATGAGTCTGAAAATGAGCATAGTGAACCAAGGTATCCAGGCCTGGAAGCAACCAAACCTGGTGAAAAGCCAAGAGTGGTTGTCCTAGGCACTGGATGGGCCGCATGCCGGTTTATGAAAGGACTTAACACTAAAATCTATGATGTTGTTTGCATATCACCTAGGAATCACATGGTCTTCACTCCTTTGCTTGCTTCAACTTGTGTTGGAACCCTTGAGTTTCGCTCTGTAGCTGAGCCTGTTAATAGGATACAGTCTGCATTGGCAACGGAACCTGGCTCCTATTTTTATCTGGCTTCCTGCTTTGGCATTGACACAGACAAACATGAGGTGTCTTTTTTTTTTTCTTTTTTTTTTTTTTTGCTGCTAACTTTTGCAGTTCCATATATGCTACTCATCCAGAAAATCAATATGCCTTGTTAATCTATAGTAATAGAAGATCAAAGATGTGCCTGAAAAATTTTTAAATTGTCATAATTGCAATGGGGAAGCAGTAGAGGTATTAATAATTGCAATGAACTTCAAATCAAAGGAAAAAAAATGCTGCTAATAGAATCTTAGCTTTTTTTGGTCAAAAAATAATTGATACTTCTATTTGGAATTTGGCCTTGTCTATATAAAGGTTCATTCTAAAGTAATAGCAACCATGTGCATTCCTTCTTGATGTCAGGTATACTGTGAGACAGTTAAAAATGGTGGATTGCTTCAGGAGCCTTACCAGTTTAAAGTTGCATATGATAAGCTTGTTATTGCTGCTGGAGCTGAGCCGCTGACTTTTGGCATCAAAGGAGTGAAGGAACACGCATATTTTCTAAGAGAAGTGAACCATGCTCAAGAAATAAGGAGGAGACTCCTTTTAAACCTCATGCTTTCTGAAAATCCAGGTGAATTATTTTTCTGGGACAGTTCTTCTCCTGATTCTAGAGACATTGTTCTAATCTTGGAAAGAATGAAGAAGGGATAAATGCACAGTTTGGTTTCCCTTGTTAAGCATTGGCTCTTGGTTTCTTCCGAGGAAATCTTTAGCTACCATCATCTGCAATGGTTTTTACTCCATCTTTGTACTCCCCCTCGTATCTTTTGAAAAGCAAACCCTTCTCAATCAACAAAATGTACTTATAGAGACCTCTATGGCCAAATCTGATCTATTTGTTCAGCTAGGCAACAAACTCTTCCTGTAGTTTAGCATCAGTAACTACTTATAGCCATAGTCATAATGAAGTTCTTATTCTGATTACATCGTCACAGGCATATCCGAAGAAGAGAAGAAGCGCCTTTTACAGTGCGTTGTGATTGGAGGTGGTCCTACAGGAGTGGAATTCAGCGGCGAATTGAGTGATTTTATCATGAAAGATGTTCAAGAGCAATATCTTCATGTTAAAGATCACATCAAGGTCACCCTCATTGAGGTATTAATATGAATCCACACTTATTCATATCGCAGTATTTATATAATATATGTCATTTGCAAATGATCTGTTATGTTGTTCTTGAACAGGCCAATGAGATTCTATCATCCTTTGATGTCGGATTACGGCAATATGCAACAAACCATTTGACCAAGGTAATTTAATTGAACGTCCGAATTCCTAGTATGAGTTTCTGTGAAGGACCGTACCTGATTTGGAGTAATGTATCAGTCCGGTGTTCGACTCACAAGAGGTGTAGTGAAAGAGGTTCATCCCAATAAATTAGTTCTCAGTGATGGTACGGAAGTTCCATATGGCCTCTTAGTGTGGTCCACTGGTGTTGGACCTTCTCAGTTTGTGAAGTCGCTGAATCTTCCCAAATCCCCTGGTGGAAGGTATACAAGATCAGCATTTCTTTTGCACCCTTTCCATTCTCGATCAAATTCTTGATTTGTGTTCTTATCTCCTGAATGATACAGGATTGGCATTGATGAATGGTTGCGGGTCCCTTCTGTAGAAGATGTGTTTGCACTTGGCGACTGTGCTGGTTTTCTTGAACAGACAGGGAACCCTGTGCTTCCAGCACTTGCTCAGGTCAAATTCCGGCAAATTTTGACCTTTCTGATATAAACCCATCAAAGGACTGTTAACTAATCAATCTACCCTTCTTAAACAGGTTGCAGAAAGGCAAGGGAAACACCTGGCGGAGCTGTTTAACAAGATTGGAAAGGAACATGGAGGCAAGGCTTTCACGGCAAAAGACGTCCCTCTAGGCAATCCTTTTGTGTACAAGCATCTAGGCAGCATGGCAACAGTAGGGCGTTATAAGGCATTGGTTGATTTGCGCCAATCTAAGGTACCCATAAGATGCTGAAGAGAAAAGACAAACGACTAGAAGAACATATCTATATTATTTTTCAACTTGTTTTATCCAAGTGCGATAAGATTAAAGTTTAAACATTTTGGTCTCATCTTTTGCAGGATGCGAAGGGCCTATCTCTTGCTGGATTCATCAGTTGGCTAATCTGGCGTTCTGCTTATCTTACACGAGTCGTGAGTTGGAGGAACAGGTTTTATGTAGCAGTTAACTGGGCAACCACACTGGTTTTTGGCAGAGATAACTCCAGGATTGGATAAGATTAAGACCAAACCATTCACAATTGCAATTGTTGATTCTTTGAATTCGTTTGAGCTCGATACCAGGCCATATATTCCTTAAATTTTGGCGTCTACACATTAATAGATAAGAGATGGATACAAGATTAGAAGCTGTGAGCAATTTTTCAATATATGCCTCTAGACAATAAAGGGAACATGCTGTACAGGCTTGTAGAAGCCTTTACTGCATCTATGTCTGTTTCTGCAACATCAAGTCTCTTGTAAAGTTAGAATTTCCGATCATCAACAGTTGTTCTTCAAGAATCAAACAATTCAAGCTGTAATCTTTATCATATATGTTCAGATGTAGCTGAATTAGTGTGGATGTAGCTAAGAACTGAATTATTTTCATTCTACCTGTTTAACCCAGTTTAAGATTTTTGGTCTTTTTAATGAGATCTTTGATCCCAGTTCAGTTTTACACTACTTTAAGGGTCTATAATTGAATTATAGAATCAAAATAAGGGTTATCAGTTTCACATGCATCAATAAAGAAACAGAGAGAGAGAGAGAGAGAGAAATATAAAGGCAAGACTTGAAAGGAAGAATCCATTTATGTGCATAACTGCAAACTTTACTTTGTACAATGGGTTGCCTCAAACATGAAAACAAACAACTCACACATACAAAAACCATCAAAAATCGGGTCTTTTTAGAAGGGAGATGAAGTATCTAAGAGAAGTGAGAAGCAGCAGGTCCTGCTCGTCTACTAGTATGGGAAAATATGGAAGCAAAAGAATGAGCCAAACCCACCACAATAGCCATCTTCACCTGCCCTCTCTTTGGGATCGGACGGCCAGAAAACCTCCTTGAAACCTTCCTATTGTTGAGCATTACCACTCTTGCATCTGCCATCCTTCTTTAAAGATCTTGGAGAAAATATCAAAAGTGGATTCCTGACTACTGAATGAATGAAGAGTTGCTAGAAAGAAGAGCAAGTTTTAATTGGGAGCAGTGTGTTGTACTAAAATCTACTTTCCCTCTGAGCTTATATACAATGATTTGTTGATTAATGCCCTTGGTTTTCTACTTTAATTACGATATGCGCCCCTTTGTTTTTTACCCTTAGTTGACAATCTTGAGGCAGGACTTGCCAGCTGCGGCATTTGGTTGTTTTCGAATTGTTTTTTTTTTTTTCAATTTGACCCACCAAGTCAATCACCACTTAAATTTTTGGCCATAATCTTTATTGTTTGAAAATTTTTCATTTATTCATAAATTTATGTTAATCATGTGTTATAATTTTTATTTTACAAAAATAATATTGTGACATGATAATAAATAATTAGTGTGATTCATAAATAAATAATTTTTTATCAATATTTTTTTATTTTTTTATTTGATTAGTTGGCAATCTTCTCTTTTATTTTGTAACTTCTAGTTACAATAACGTATTAATAAAAATAAATTAATATTACATAAGAAATTTGCCTTCTAACATCCAATCAAATGTAGTGTTCAATTTTAAAAAGCAGCCTCAAAATTCCATCAAATTCCCATAAATTCAGATGTGATGAGATTTTTCTTTATAAAATAATGTCATTATACTATTCTAAACATAAAAGTACTGTTGTCTATTTAACAATTTGAAATGTACAATAAAAGTACAACGTAAGAAAAATCAAGATTTGAAATTCAAGTCCCCAAGTTCACGACACCATAGTTTGGTACACATTGCTTTTGTCTCTCACTTGTGTGAACACTAATAAATTAATGGTGGGTTCACTGTTCAAACCATGTGAACACTATTAATTAAGGACAAATTTGTTCCATTGTCACTGTATCAGAAAACCAAGCAACCAACACCACAAACCTCATTGAAAATAGTACTCATAATTTATAAATCAAACAAAAGTCAATCATAAGTTTTTAGCAATTGATAAATTATTATATGAATCGGATATATATAAAATTATAAATCATTCTTAATAAATTACTCTCCCCATTTCATTCTAATTATAAAAAGATTAAAAATATAATTTAATAGGTATAATTATAAAAGCTGTAATAAAATAGTAAATATCGATTGAAGTTGAACAATTTATATATTTTTTAATAATAGTTAGAATGGAACAGAGGAGGGAGTATGATATAAAATAGTAAAGTTTTGTAAATAATTTTGCATTTATAAAATAAAATTTTCAATTTGCAAGTGATGATATTATTGAAATATTTTTTTTCTAAATATTAAGCAAGAAATCTTCTTTCTTTATTTCTTCTTTAATATAATTATAGGCATTTTGGTTGTGGCACTAGGTAAAACTCACGTGGGCAATGTGTTCTCGTTATTTTAATCGTGTCATCATGTGGGTTGGACCCAAGTTCGGTGCGTGATTTTTGTCCTTTCACTTTATTTTTTTTTATTTTATCAAAACGATAGATTCTATTACCGGTTCATTTTGACGTAATCAGATGAGATCGGAGGGTCATATCTGAACCACGTCACCTTCATTTTCTTTCTATAGAAAAATTCTAATTAAAAAAAAAAGAAATGAAATGAAAAACAGGGGTTAAAAATTTTGTAACGACAAAAAGTCTAAAATAAATATATTTAATTTAATTTTAAGAACATGATAATTGAGAGTTTCACAGGGGTGATGGAGTACTTGGTAACACAATAAATTTTGTGACATTTGCGTGGCCCGAAAACTTAGGGGAACATAATTTTATTCAAATGGATTTATCTTGTTCGGCTCAATCTATTATAAAACTAATATCTTAATTATTAAGAATCAATTATAGTTAATTACAATTTTTTAAGTTAATTAACTACTCAAGGAGTTATATGTGATTCTTATATATATATATATATATATATATATATATATATATATATATATATATATATATATATATATATTAAAAGACTAAATATTAATTATGGATACAAACGAGGTGTGAATTAGTCATGCATGGAACTATAAAAAAAATCCTCTCACATCCCTTGAGCATAACTCGTTGGTTTTTCCAAGTAATCCAATTCATTCAACTAGCTCAACAAAATTTCTCTTGAATCCTCTTGAGCTTCATCCATCCATCCAACTCAAGTGAGAATCACTATTCACTCTTCACCGTAAAATGAAAATCAAGGAGAATTATTCTAAATTATTTTCCAACTTTTTAAAACACTTCATTCAATCTAAATATTAATTGGAATGGATTTAGCTAGCCCATTTTCTCAAATTTACTTTCTGGTAAAATACATTACCACATCTCAAATACTTCATAAAAAGGGTTTTCCATATATGGGTAGTTAGTAAATATTAACAATTTAGTGTCCCTGTTTTATTTGTCTAGACATATATTTTCAACCTACCACTCAACTAAAATTATTTGTGAAATAGGTTAGAAAATGGAAAGGACTATTATATATATGACAATAATGCATCCTTTTTCTTAAATTAATGGCGTGAACGGAACTTCATGTCTTAGTGGAATCCAGTCCCAATCTAATGATCTATCTTTATCTCAAATCAAAAATTAATCTTGAAAGAAAAATATTCAAAGTCACCCACTATCTTTTTCTTAGTTTATTATTTATGGGATTGTGAAATGCATGCCACTTGAACTTGAACATGGAAAATTTAAAAAATTATTGTTTAAAATATTGATAAAGATGTGACCTTTATATTTACATTAATTATGCCAACATAGTTGCATGGTTTTTAACAATAAACAAATATTAATTCCATTCATAGAATCACGTCGCTGAAAGCCTTTGATTCAATGTATATCTTGTAATCCCTCGACATATTAGTTTAATTGTGTCAGATTCTGCCATAGAGGGAATAGATTCGGAAATCTAATAAAATAGAGTTAAGACTAATCGAGGCTGCAACTCTTATTAATTAATTAATTAATTAATTATTGTTCACTGTCTGAATGCTTGTTTAAACCAAGGGATATGCATCTCTAATTATTTTATTCATGTCACTATTATTGGTGCATGTAAAACTTAATTTGATGGATTCTATTTGCATAAACTTATATAATTGACTCATACTTTTTCTCCTGGTCCTGCGAAAGACTGTCGTAAAAAAAACATTTATAATTACTCATATATAGTCAAAATTTGAAAATTAGAATTTAATGACTGTATAATATAAACTCAATTTATCATAGATACTTTTTGTTTTTTTGAAAGAAAATTTTTCATAGGTACTTAGAATTTGATTTTGACCAAAAAAAAAATTAACATAGATACTTAAAATTTTTCATTCTGATGCTAAAGAGTTTGTGTAGATCCTTAACATATTCCTATAATAATAATTAAAAAAAAAAAGGGGATTTGAGGCAAATGAGTCTATTTTCTCCTCTTTTAAAGGTGTTGGGCATTTGATTTCATTGCAAATTTCTATTAAATATGCAAGAGATCTCAAATTTATCGAGGTATTTTTTTAATCAATTAGTATTTATAGATGATAATTTCTCCAGTTGGAGACTTGAATGAGTGGATTTATTGTACCTTGCACTGAAATTCTTATAGATAAGCTTGGATTTTTGTATGTGGTTGAATTGATCTTTAGTATTTGCTTTGGAATCTTTGATCTGACTTATTGATCGGCTGCCATAAATTAAATGTTGATGCTGCCCTTTTTGACAGGCGAAACATGATTGGATTTGGAGCCATTTTACGCGACCATTGTGGCCAATTTGTGACAGCTTTCTCAAGCAATTGTAGAAGTAATGTTCCAGCTAGAGAATCCGAAGCTATGGGATAGAAGCAGGGTGTGTCATACTTAAATTTGATTTGATTAAAAAATTTAATATTTGAATTATTGATTTTTTTTAATTATTTAAAATTCAATTCAAAAAATATTTTAATTAACCAAAATTGACTCAAATAAAAATTTAAATTAATTAAAAAATTTAATAAATAGTATAATTATTCAATTAAAATTTTCAAAATTAACGAAAAATATAAAAAAAATTTAATAAATAATAAAAAAATAATTACTCTATTCAACTTTCAAATTTCACTAATAATACAAAATTAATTTAATAAGTAATAAAAAATAATTATTCAATTAAACTTACGAATTTGGATATTGTAATACTCAAATTCGACTTAATAAACTATTAGATCTATTCGAACTCGAGATTGACTAGATTAATTCTAAATCACATTTAAATAGTAACTTTGAGTTATTTATACCCTGTATAAAAGAAGCATTGACTTGGCTTCGGACAAATTGTGTAAAGATGAATAATCAAGAAGTTTAATAATGCTCTTATTTCAAATGATTGTAATCTTATAGAATTTGGCTCCATTTTTTATTATAAAGATTTTGACAGATTTATTCCAGATCTTTCCTTCTCTCGAGTTAAGCCACAATCTATGCAACTCATATCATAACTCGAGTTCTACTTTTAAATGGTAGTCCATATGTTTGGAGCTGTAATCCAAATTTTTTGAGTCAAATCTAATCGTAATTTAGTAAAGAGAAAAAAAAAATTACAACAATGATTGCGCAATTTAGTAAGGAAAAACCAATCAATAAGCGAAGCCAATCAAGAAGGAAAGCGAAGCAAGAGTCAGGATCAAATTTAATAAAAAGAAAAATGGGAATCGCATTAGAGAACAAGTTAAATAACACCAGATTTCCATATATGTACACAAGAAACAGACACTAATTAAGTAATTAACAAAGCATTAGATTACGTATGAGCAAGAAAACAAAAATAATGATGTTGCTCATTTTCTAAACCCAAATTTCAATCTCAGCTCAGGTGACCTAATTAATACCCACGCCGGAAGATAGAAGCAACTGAGTGAGCTATCCCTGATACTATTGCCACTTTAAGTTGACCTCTCTTGGGGATCAAACGGCCAGACAACCTTTGTGATTGTGCCTGAGAGTATCCTCCACTGTTGATCACATCCCTTCTAGAACCAGCTACTGCCATCTTTGCAAACTCAAGATATTTGAGGAAATATGGAAAGAATCAAATAAGGATGGGTGATGCTCTGCTGGGAACAAAGAATTGGGTCTTTTATATAGAGAGGGATGGCCTATTTATTGACAAAATTGACCTCACCTCGCCTTTGTCGGAATTTTATTATGCAAAGCCTGCGAAAAAATTGCATGGGGGTAATATTGAGATTCAGGTACTAAAGTTGAAAGCAGAAAATGGCCTGTTTTTTGACAAAATTGACCTTGTCTGTGCAAGAAGAGTGTGGGAATGAACGAGGGTAATTTTGGTATTTAGGTACTAAAGTTAGAAACAGACGAGAAATAGAGGATGGGGAAATCCTTAACTTTTTCGTTAAATCCCATAAACGATTTATTGGATTATTTTTTAAAGAGTTTTGACATACGGATCACGTGGGATGTTTGGGATTTTGATCATTGTGGGATGGGTGGGCCACCGTGTTGCTGTCGGGCTGTTGGCTACTTGGTTATCTTAACTATAAATATTTTAAACTCAACCCCACATTTAGGCATGGCTGCCCACCCATTTAATCCGTGAGAAAATTACATTTTATCTCTTTTTTTATACGTAAAAAAACATTTTTACTTCTTTTTTTATTTACATTTACATTTTTTTAATTTTTAATTTTATTACTTTTTATCTAGTGTTTTGATATTTTGACTTTAAGTGAAAAAAACGTATAAAATAGAATTTGAATTCATGAAAAAAAAAGTTTTGAAATGAGTTATTTTTTGAATAAAACTATCAAATCTGATATTAAATGAGATAATTATGTATTTTTTTATAAGTGATATGAATTTTAGATATATAGATGTTTGTAACTAAAAAAATTATAAAATGATAATATAATTTAAAAAAAACAAAAAAATAAATTTAGCTATCAATTAATTAAAAAATTCTAAAATAGAAAATAATTTTGATGAGACTAATTATATGTTATTTCAAATTATCTGTATCAAACACTCTTACTAAAATTTATAAATTTGTTTAGAGATCATATTAATAATAAATTGTTACTTATATGAAACATATAAAATAAGATGTTATTTATTTAATTTACAAATAAATTGATAGATAATTTATTCAAGAAAAAATCCTAATTTTCACGTCAAGAAAAATGGGAGAGTGATTTTTATTTTGAATAAATGGGTTAGCAGCCTTAATGTCCCAATCATTCTTATTTTAAAATAATTTTCTTAGCTATCAGAGATTTATCATCCTAAAGTGGAAAAGGTTATATATATACATATATATATATATATATATATATATATATATATATATATATATATATATATATATATATATATATATATATATATATATATATATATATATATATAGAACCCAATACTTCAGCAACTGTTCAATAATATGTTTCTTCTTCTCCTCCTCCTTTGTATAAAAGAAAGCAATATCCAAATGTTTCTACCATAATTACATTTCTCTAATAGGCAAATTACAGGAAGCTTAATTAATCTATAAATTTAGATAATTCAGGCCCTGTTAATAAACATTTAAATCTAATTAATTAATTAGAACCCTAACCTTTCTTTTAGCAAAGATGTTGATTTTTGTTTTCTTTTCTACTCAACATATAAGAGCAAAACTGAATTTAAATCTTTATACAATACAAAATATATATTGATATTTGAACAAAAATAGATATGGATGATAAAATGATGGACTAATTTAGATGTACTAAGAATCTTGCAAGAGAGAAAGAGATAAGAAAAAAAAATCCATTTTAGGGCCAATATTGAGAAAATAGGCCAGTTTATATGGACTCGCATTGTAGATCAAATGTGATGATTTTGGGTTTAAAAATCCATGGATTAGATTGAGAGAACAGCTCATTCATTTATTGAACTAGTTTCATCTTTTGATCTTAGGTTAAAATTAACCTATATTTATTGAAGGAAAACCATGTGATTTAAACTATGAGGTGAAATATTTCGAGAAAAAAAACTATTTCTTATAACAAAGAGTAATTCGCAACATATTTAATCTCACACTTATTTATTACTAACTAAAAAAATGTCAAATTACCTAAAAACTCAGAGCTACTTATTTATTACTAACTAAAAAGAAGAAGCATAAAAACACTTACTGAGATATTTTTCTCTAAATTAATTCAATCACATAATGACAAATATTTAATGATGGTTTATTAATTGTTGTATTCATATTAATTAAAGTGA
This sequence comes from Triadica sebifera, assembly GCA_023653625.1. NCBI lineage: Eukaryota > Viridiplantae > Streptophyta > Magnoliopsida > Malpighiales > Euphorbiaceae > Triadica > Triadica sebifera. Next base: position 491,576 of record CM042894.1, on the reverse strand, counting down.
ATAAAATCATTAAATATTTTATCACTATATAATTTAATTAGTTTTTTAAAATGACATAATAGATTGAATCTATTTAAGAATTTCTTACACTTTATATGCTATGCAGAACACTTAGAAGTTATTTATGAAATATATAAATCATTCTCTTCGGTTGTTTAAGTATTGGAGTGAAGATGTTCATTCAGCTAACTTATTACTTGAGCTTGTTCTCTTGTAATATCTCTTTAACACATCTAAACTACTTCGCCAAAGGATGCTCTCATTCTCTTGTTCGGTCATTACCAATATTTAAAAAAAAAAAAGATACTGTAGCTTTAATGATGAATAGAAGTAGTATCATCCTCACGTTCAATAAGGACAAAGATACTGTAGCTTAAGTAGCTGGTTGTAAGTTTCTTTCTCTTGCTTTCTCTGTCTTCGTGGTGGTATCTTTTTTGTTGTTGGCCTTAATGATAGGCTCTGATTCTTTGTACAGTTTTTTCAAGCAATCAAATCTCTTTTGGTGATTTACAAAATAAATAAATAAATAAAAGCATAAGTTTGCTTAGCAAAAGCAACCCAAACTAATCTCAATTATTATTATTATTATTATTTTGAAAATACAAACTAATCTCAATTATTTGATTACCATATTTTCAGCCAAGTTGATTCCTTGTCACATAAAATCGACAATATCTCTTTTATAATGGTGACAGGATTTGGATATATAAATACTTTTGATGGAGTTTTTATCTCCAAGCCTTCTTTGATAAGAGCCTGTTTGGTAATAGGTCCTAAAATATCACCCCAAATGGGCAATACTGCTATATAGTGATAGAAATTCTCCTCACAGCCCATTAGCCACTTCCGGCAATCTAATCTCTATAATTTCAACACTTTCAAAACTACATCATGCATTTGCTAATGCTAGGAATGATTTGCTTCAAGTCGATGTGATGCCATTGACAATCAAGTTTATCCCTAACTTGATCAGCTATACCAGAGTTTGATTGATTATGATGATATTGCCTTCCATTCCTCTCCTACAATACAAGGAAATAAGTATTCTCTTTGGACTAATTAAGATAATGAAATCGATCTATATGGAAACTTAAAAATATAATTTCAAAAAAAAACAAATGTTAATGCTCCCAACATTTTGAACAAGTTGATGTGTGATGAATTATCAATCCAGATGTTGATTGGTTACGAAGGAAGCAATTTGCAGGGTTGTTATATTATGGACTAAATTCATGTTGCATTATGAACATTTTTTCTTTATAAAAATGTATTTTTCCACAATTTGATTTTCGTAAACTAATGAATATAAAACATGTTCATTATTTTTGAACTTATAAATTTATTATTTATAACGAACTTATAAATTCATTATTTTGAACTTATAAGTTTATCATTTTGAACTTACATGTTCATTATTTTGAAGTTTATTGTTTAGAAGTAAGTCATTTAAATTTTGTAGGTTTGTTATTCATAACTTACTATTTTACCATTTATATGTTTATTGTTTACATTTTGCAAGTTTATCATTTTGAACTAGCAGATTCATCCTTTTTAAACTATAGGTTCATTATTTATAGTATATAAGTATACTTTTGGATTCATTATTTTTACCAAACTCATTTTTAATCTCTAACAACTTGATTTTTCTCTATATATTACTCATTTTTAGTTTAAATATCTTCATTTTTAATCATTTTCTTTCACAAAAAAAATCAGTATTAAATATTTTTATCCCAAACAATAATAATAATCATTACAATATTAAAAATACTAAAAATAAAATTAAATATGTAAATTTAAATAATTTAAATTTTGGCTCTATGCACAAAGAATAAAATAATAGAAAAGGTGTTTTTTTGTCTTTAAAGTGGTACTCAAATAATAAAATAATTTATAAAAAAATTTAGACTATGTACGACAGTCCATACAAACTTAGCAAAATCACTCTAAAATAGAAAATTGTTTAATAAAATATTCTAAACCTAAAATTTTATGAATTTTTACCAATTGTTTTCTAATTTATAACACAATAAGAAATTTCCCAACTATCTGCTTAAAGGGTCAGTTAATTAATTCTCTTCCACTTTGTCCCTTTATCTTTGTATTTTGTTTCTCTTTTCCTCTTCTATTCCCTCTAAATCAACATCATGTACCGCATGTAATCACACAAAATCCGCAAGCAATGGAGAAGATAAGCCATTATCTAGTGCCTTTAAATTAATCGAACTTGGTTGTTGAAGTCCTCGCTTTTCTAGGACAAAATGGAAGTTGTACGCCTAACCATGGAGGCAAATTTTTCTACTTACTCTATTATAGTAGAATTCACCAAAATAAGTCTCTAAAGATTGTGTCTTTCTCTAAGTTAAACCAAATCCAGAGTTATTCTTCTCCTTCAATTATGGAGGACCCAAAAAGTGTGGACCTCTCTTCTCCTAAACCACAAACATACTCTAAAGAAATGGATATTGTTGTCAGAGTTGTGCAGATGGCTTGTTCTCTTTGCTAGAAAGTGCAGGAGATAATGATTTCTAGAACCAACAGTCATGTCCAGGCTAAGGATGATAATTCTCCAGTCACTGTTGCATGTATATAATCAAATGAACTAAGTATATGATTAAATAAACTAACTTTGATTTTTTTTATTTGTTATGTAATGGGTTTTTTATATTTTGTTTATTCTTTCTTTTAATTGTTTTCTTCGGGTCATGAATTTTGTATTGTTGGATTATTTTTGTTGAGAGTTCATAATTTGAATTTGGGTTTAGAATAGGACCTCATTTTTCATTGTTCTTCAATTCATTCCCTCATGATTTTGGATTTAACCATCATTAGTTTCGATTGAACTTTATATAGTTGTTGTAGAAATTAGGTTAATTTTCATTAAAATGAATAAATGTGCCAAAAATTAAGACTAAGAAAAAGTCTCAGATAATTGGTGGAATTATAAATGATCTCCCTTAAAAACCAAATTTCTTAGACTCTTAGAGTTTTTGTGACAAAATTTTCTCAAATAATCTAAATCACAATATATAACGAAAACAAATTACCCGATATTAGCTATTAAATAGACAATAAAGAGAACATCAAAATATAACGAGATTTAGCCAATTATGACTACGTCATTGAACACTACTAAAATAATACTCCACTATTTCAAAGAAATATTATAAAATGAAATATTACAAGAGAGAGAAAAAATACAATCAATTTTAGAAGTAAGGTATTGATGTTTTGGAATGATTTGTTAAGAGGGGATGAAAATTTTTTTATAAATTAATATTTTTCTTCATCCCTCTCCCACTTCCACTTCCACTTCTGATGTGAGATTGAGAGATTGCCAAAATTTAACAAATCTCCATCTTGATGATCTAAAAGTCCCAAACAAATATTTTCTAAATTTTTATTTTACAAATTTCAGTAATGTCTCCAAATGTGTTTTAAAGCACCCAATTTCAAAATCTAAGAATATTTATCAAGTCCAAACAATGTTAGAACTTGATATCTATCACAATTTTTATTGTCATATCTACAGAATTTTCAACAGTCAAAATCTTCTGAAGTAGTATCTCACAATCTTCAAGAATTTTCCGTACAAAATGATATCGAACATCGATGTGTTTCGTCCTTGTATGATAAACTTGATTCTTTACCAAACAAATAGCACTTTGACTGTCACAATGCACTTTCACATACTTTTGACTAATTCACAAGTCATTCAGCAACCCCTGAAGCCAAATTTCCTCCTTAATAGCTTTTGAAACTGTCATGTACTTTGTCTCTATTTTAGACAATGCAACGGTTGACTGTAAGATAGACTTCCAACTAACTGATGCTTTTGCAAGTGTAAACACATAACCGGTAGTAGATTGACGTATGTCTAAATCACTTACATAATTGGAATCACAATATCCAACTATATACTGACCAATTTTCTCATCTCGTTCAAATATTATACCAACATTTGCAATATTCTGAATATATCGTAGAATCTATTTCATAACTTTCCAGTATCTTTTACCAAGATCATGCATGTACCTGCTCACAACTCCAACTGCTTGTGAAATATTAGGCCTTGTACATATCATTACATACAACAAACTACCAACAACATTTGCATATAGAACATTTGACATATATTCTCGTTTTTCATCACTTTTCGGAGATAAAGATGCATTGAGCTTGAAATGAGGAGCAAATGGAGTACTAACTGGTTTTGTCTTCTCATTGATCCCAAAACGCTTTAGTACCTTTCTCAAATATTATTTCTGAGTCAAACAAAATATTCCCAATTTTCTATCTCTGCATATCTTCATACTGAGAATCTTTTTAGCTTCTCCTAAATCATTCATTTTAAATTTCTGATTTAGTTAAGTTTTTAACTTTTGAATCTCTTCTCCATCCTTCGAAGCTATCAACATAAAGGAAAAGACAGATAAATGACCCATTTGTAGCTTGCGCAAATATACACAATGATCATATTTACTTTTTTGTGTATTTTTGCCTTATTATAAACTTATCAAATCGTTTGTACCATTGTCTTGGAGATTACTTTAAGTCATACAACGATTTGCTCAACTTGTACACTAAATTTTCTTTTCCAACAACTTTAAATCCTTCTGACCGAGTCATATAGATTTCTTCTTCCAAGTCTTTATGTAAAAATGCAGTTTTTACATCCAACTGAACTAGTTCCAAATCCAATTGTGCTACCAAGGCCAACAATATTTTAATAGATGAATGTTTTACAACTGCAAAAAAACACTTCATTACAATCAATTCTCTCATTTTGAGTATAACCTTTAGTTACCAATTTTGCATTGTAGCGGATATCATTTTTGTCAGGAAATCCTTCTTTCTTTGCATTAACTCATTCACAGCAAATTGCTTTCTTTCCTTTTTGCAGACTTACTAACTTCCATATCTGATTCTTTTCAAGGGATTACATTTCTTCTTCCATAGTCTTTCTCCATATTTCTCCTTCTGAGCTTTGATAGTTTCACAATAAGTGAAAGAAATCTCACCATCTACTGAAAATGTATAATTAGTTATATCTTTAAGTCGATCAGATTTTTTAATATTCCTTTTCGGTTTTCGTAGTGCAATTGGCTCAAGTTGCTGATGAGGTTCTTGTACTGAAACATCTATTTCCTCATCTAATCCATTTTCTACCATTAACTCTTTTTCTGCCGTAGGAATAATTTTATCAGACTTTATAATTATTGGATCAATAATTCTTCTTCTATCAAACTCCACTTGTTTGGGAGTTCCCTCCATATGTTGTGGAGAACCATCTGTCTGCTCCTATGTTACATTTTTTAACACGGTAGACTCATCAAATGTAATATCTTTACTAAAGATTATTTTCTTCGTCTCTGATTAGTTTCCACCAAAATGAATAATTGTGCCAAAAATTAATACAAAAAAATTCTCAGGTAGTTGGTAGAGTTACAAATTGTCTCCCTTAAAAACTAATTTCCTTAAACTCTTTGTGACAAAAATTTTCTTAGATAATTTAAAGCACAATATATCACCAAAATAAATTATCCGACAATAGCTATTAAATAGATAATAAAAAGAACACCAAAATTTAACGAAATTCAGTCAATTATACTTACCTCCTCGGACACTACTAAAATAATATTATATTATTTCAAAGAAATATTACAAAGTGAAATATTACAATAGAGAGAAAATAAAATCAATGTTAAAAGTAAGGGATTGATGTTTTGGGATGATTTGTTAAGAGATGATTAAACTTTTTTATAAGCTAATATTTTTCTTTCTCCCTCTTCCACTTCCGATGTGAAATTGAAATATTACCAAAATTCAACAATAATTACAGAAATGACATTAGTGGTTGATAAAGTGACCCCAAAGCATTCCTTTTGTTTTCTTTGTAATATAAAGTGGGAAGAACTGCAGCTATCACAAGTTAATGCATTCAACTGCCCATGTTGCTGGTTAAATGAAGATAGTAGCTTCATCCACTCAATGGTGGAAATTTAACATGGATTTCTTGGCTCATTTACGGAAAAAGAAGGATAAGTGGGCATCTAAGATTTTTATCAGAAACCTCAACTGTACAACAAATTGGATTTTCAGGATCTTATTTTCCTTCCAGTTATTTTTACTTTATAATATATCTTCACATTTTCCAAGCTAAGATATTGACAAAGCCAGATATATCAACTTAGAATGGACTTAACAATCAATATCAGTTTATCAACTTCCTAGGCTATGCCCAGCAAATTAGTTTTGTATCGGTTCTACTGATGAATTGTGTGTTCGTTGCACACAGTAATGCTTTCATTGCTTAATTTGTGTCAATTGAGCCTCATGTATTATAATTGTATTTTCTGATCACTTAACTGCATCGTATAGTTTATGGCAATCATCAATAAGTGTGGAATAAAATCTTTAGCTAATAAAAATTTTACATGAATTTTATGTTTAATTTCTGAAGAAATTGCAGTTTACCTTAATGTGAAAACAACAAAAGGATTTATATTATGTATCTAAACTCATGATGAATTATATAGACGGTACCTGAAATATATAACACGTAACAACTTAGTACTCGAATTATTGTTTGTAACTATAAAATGTCTAAATTGTTATTTTGTAGCAATAAAATAATTTCGTTATTTTCTATTAATTCCCCCTAACACGCTAAGTTGTAATCATATTTTTGTAATCATATTATACTCAAATTAATAACAATCTAACAACACGTTATTCCAATTAACGACAATTTGTATTACCAAGAGATATTTTATATTATAAATAATAATTTGAATATTGTTACGTAATATATATTTAATAACAATCTTCACCCCTAAACTCGTTGAATTGGCAACTCTACAACCACCATCTTCAGTATTTTTCCAGTGAGTCTCTTTCCTCTGCAAAAAATTGGGAAACTCATTGGTGCTTAATTAGATAAAAAACAAGTAGTATCCCAATATAACTCTTTACTGAAATACTGCAGATTGAAAATTGCATCTTATTTGCCATCATGATATGCTTCTTGTGTAGTTTACTTTTTTGGGGATTGCTCTATCTATAATCCATTATATGCTTTTTGAACATCATCAAAATCTCTACGCTTGGAAGGTACCTCCTTAGCTTCCTTTCCGGGATGAAAAACGTTCATAATATGCCTTTTGTAGCTGAGGATGATGTGTTATTTGTTAACATCTCAGAAACCATTCGGTTAATTTTGAAAGAAAATTACTTCCTCAATTTTTTTCTGGAAATATTTTTTAAAGTTCTCCAGCAGAACCCCCCACCCCCCTTTTTTTCCTTGTAATGACAAGTAATATTTGAAACTTGGCTGGTCTTCGGGATCCTTTCCTTTCCTATATTTGGGGATTTATTATTAGGCTTCAGCATTATGGTTCTGAGAGAAGGTTTCTCAGAAATTGTCCTCTTTGCTGTTAAATCTAGTTCCATAACTTTGTTAGAAAACACCAACTTAAAGCACTGAAGAATTCCAATAAGAAGTGGATGATTTAAGCATTAATGCATTTATTTGCGTCTGTAGACTCATAGCTGTATGTATATTTATGAGAGCCACAAGCACTTCCATATTGTGTAGTTGTGTAGTGTGTGTGTATATATAATATATATATATAAATAATCTCTTTGTGCACTTTGGATGAATTTTTCCTTTTCCCTTTTTTCTTATGTTAGATATTATTGTTGTACTTATACCACTGTTAATTATAATATGGAATTGCAATAGAGTTGCAAAGCAGCCACTCCATAGACTAATTTGATGGCCAATTTTATGTGTACATTTTTATTTTTAAAACATGAAGAAATCTGATTAAATCATGATTCAATTATCGATTCAATGTGGGATTTGATTTCAGATTTTCGATAACATTTACATTGCTGAAGATTGAGATATTTATAATTAAGAAGGGAAAAAAAAAAAGATGTTGACAAAAAATAATATCGGAGGAGTTAATGCCAACACAGTGAGGAATAAATTAAGAACATGTGAAGGAAGATTGTTGTCCAATAAAGAAACCACCGCCAGAATTAAAGATGTTAGTAGGAATTTAAAATAAAATAATATTTGTATCCTGGAATTGAATTTTTAGTCCATGCCATCGTGTTTTTCAAGCTTGTAATTAATTTGATGGGACAGAAGTTTTGATTGTTGGGTTTGACTGCATTACGCTTAAAAAAATTTTTGAAATAAAATATTTTTAATTTTTATTTGAATCTTGAACAAAAAATTTTAAAATATTTTTTTTAAAAAAAATATAAGAATATTTTTAACAAATTCTTTAGTTTAAAGAAACGATTTTAATTGGATTTTTTATTTTTAAAATTTAAAATGTAGAGTAAATTTAATTATCTGCATCTAAATAATAAAATTTTAATTTATATTCTAATTATAATTAATATATCACAATTTTTTTATATATGTTATATTTTTTTATTAGTGTGTTTTTCTAAACTTATTTTTCTTTTTTTCTTTTTTTATAATAAAAATCATTTATTTTTTTCTTTTACTAAATATTAATTTATATAAAATAAAATAAAGCGCAAAAATATAAATATAGGATTTGTAAAAAAATCTCACTCTTTGTATTTAAAAATGCTATAAGATATTTTTTATTTTATTAAAAATATTTTTTTAAATAAAGAGTATTATTAGAGATGATTAAATAAATTTTGTTCAAAAAAATGAATTTAAAAAAAATAATTTATAAAAAATTTAAAAAATAATCAATTAAATCAAAAAAAATTATGAATATTACTTTTTTAACAACTAACCACAGTTTTAAACACCTACATACTTTATTTATTCCTAAACAGATGAAAAATGTCTACCATTTTAGAATAAAAATAAAAATTTTAAACGGAGCGGATGGATTGAGTAATTGTTAAAAAAATTGTTTAAATCACTAATAAATCGATTTTATGGCTAAAAGAATAACGGGTTAAAAGCAAATTAAAATTTTAGAAAATTTCCATTATAAATTGATCTTTAAAAACAATTGAATTATAAAGTTAAAAATTCAGATAATATGGATGCAATTAAGGCTGCGGCGTAGAGCTAATCAAAGGATAAAATCTCAATATGAGCTCCCTTACCATGCAAGGCAAAGAAAGCAAAAACTAATTATCATTTATTTCTTCCTAGTAGTTCATTTCAATTAAATCACTATGATTATTGTATTAGGTTTGGGTTAGGTGCTCAGGTAATTCTTCTAGAATTGAGCATAAAAAGAAAAACACACATAAATGTTTGATAGGTTTGGCATGGATTATCTCCCACCAAAATCACTTGATCAACATCATTAATTATATGCTCACCCGTTTCTTGGCTTATTATATCTGATATTTTCTAATTAATTGGGGCTGCTATTATGCATGCATGCATATTCCTGTGTTGCAAAATACTATAATGAGCATTATTAATTTTCTGAAACTAGAAACTCCTCAAGTCAAAAGTTATCGTCTTATTGTTTAATTGCCATGGATAAAGACAAGCCAAAGGCCCCAAGTGGCCAACTTTTGACTTTGATATATATCCATATAATGAAGATTAGGTTTTTTTTTTTTTTGGGGGACAAACTAAAATAGATATGTCCTAATCAAAGATCAAATGCAGATGGAAGAAAGAGTAAATCTGTTGAGTAATTGAAGGTTGTGTTAATTATAGACATAACTAAAGAAATAAAAAATGTCAAAAATTAAATCAGGGGTCGGCCCCTCCCTCTTAAATGCCTCGGTTCTCTTGTCTATGCTACTTGCTTGGGAGTTAGTTCGTATGGAGTTCAAACCCCATCTTGTTTTTACATTGTATTATGATTTAATCCATAAATATCTATATGAATATAATGTGCAGAAAAAAAATTTCGATAAACAAAATAGCTAACATACGGATACGAAAAAAAATCCTCTTAAATATATTAAATTTAAGCTATTAAAATCTATTTCGAAAAAACTATTTTGTTAAGATAACATTTTAAAAGGATGCTTCTTTAAAAAGAAAAAAAAACTAAAAAACAGTTAAAAAAATTTCAATGCTAAGCAAATCATAATAATATTTAAACTGAATTGAAGGTTGCAAAATGAATATCAAAGTGGCGGATCCACAAGTTGAACTTTGGGGATGGGGACTAACCTAAATACTTTAATTGTAAATTTAAAATTTTATTCTCTCAACGTTCTCAAATAAAATTATTCGATTGATTTAGACCAATATAATAAAATTATATAATAAATGTGCTTAGCAATTATTACACCTAAAGATAAGTGAGATTAAAGTTTAAAATATTTAAATTTGAAACAAAATATTTATGACACGGTAAATCTCTAGTGGCAACAAGTGTAATAATCTTCTACATCTGCATGAAAAAAAAATCCGTTGAATAAATACAATTTATTTTATATTATATAACTACACTAAAACTGAATTATTTTTACATTTATAATTATCATTTATAATTATCTATAGTCTTTTATTTATTTTTTGAGTAGGGGAAGTTGGGCCCCTAGATGCCCCTTAAGGTCCTCCAATGAATATCCACTTGCATATTGGCTTGGTAATGGGGTAGAAAATTCCCTTTTTCTGTAAGGATTTACTTTAAACAAGATGGGAGCTCCTGTGGAGACGGAAATAAAAGAATTTTTTTTTTCTCTTGTTGAACGGAATAAGGTGGAGATAGGGATGATATTCTTTGCCCCAATAATTATTTTAATTATTAAAATATTTTATAATATATATATATATATATGAATAATTTTATAATATATTTTAGCTAAAATTAAATAATCAAAATTTTTTTATGTGAAATTAATTAATCAATTCAATAAAATTAAATCTTGACTAGTTAACTAATTTAATAATAAATCGATTAGATTGGTTGATAATTTTTTTAATTAATTAATTATAAATAATTTGAATAGTTGATAATTAAATTTGTCAGACTAATTATACAATTAATTATATTTAATTGTATTGACATGTTTCAAATCCTATTTTTTATTAAATGATTATATAATTAATTTAATTATTTTTTAAATATTATTTTTAAACTAAAAAAATAATATGCTTGGGAATAGAAATCTCCGAAGAGATGAAGATAAAGGTAAATCTGTCCTATTAGAATAACGGGAATAAAAATTCTTTATTACTATGGGGACAGAGATGAAAATTAGTTCCATCTCTATTCTGTCCCGTTCCATACCGTTGCCAAGCATACTTGCATACCTTAAATTGAAAAGAAGAGTGTATATGAGGTTGGAGTGTATTTACATAATGAATAATAGGAGCACTTATTTTCATTGTTGAATCAAAATTTGAAAGTGGTGATATATATACAATTTTATTTCTATATTGGAATTTGTCTCTGTTTCTATCATAAATTTTTTTATTGAATTTATTAGAAATATATATTTTATTATTAAAGAATTATTATATAAATAAAAATTTGCTCCAATAAATTTATTTTTGGATTTGCCCTTGATGTGAGGTGATGGTAACATTAGGCATAAAAACTTGAGTCTTTTTATAATGAATTTGTAGATTTTGGCAGTTGGCCACATTAAAGCCATGGATATATGACAGCAAAGATTTAGCAGTATGCACAAGACCCATAAATCTCTTCCTTTATTGCTGACAGCAATGGGTCAGCAGTGTTATTGTACCAGCAAATCTGGAGCTCTAATCCCATTCTTAAGAAAAATATATAAAGAAAAAGTAAGTTACCACTTGAATTGCTGATATATATATATTTTTATATAAATAATGAGATAGATAGGGACAAGAAATTGTTGTTTTTCTGACCATTCATATTAATAAAAGTATATTAAAAAACACTACTAAATTCAAAATAGTAATAATAATAATAATAATAAAAAAGCTTAGTGGAGCATTAGAGATATTTGAAGATGATCTAATGGAGGCAAGAGAATGAAGTATGCAATCCAAATATGATGACCAATCCACCTTTTTCAGTTTCCACTTCTAAATGTACATACATAGGCCTCACATATTGCATAAACTAAATCTCACTTTATTCAATATAACATTGGCATCAATTTCATGTTACTTTTTTAAGGTATACAATTGCTTTCATAGTTCACAAGTCGCATCCATGATCAAACTGCCAATATCTAAATCTTTTTTTAATTTAGTTTTTCTATAATTTAAATTTCACATAATTCTAATTTTTCTCATATAAATTTTATATTATTAAAAGGATGAAAAAAGATATAACAAAAAGCTAATATAGCTATAATTTTCCCATTATAAACAAAAATAAACATTTTTGAGGCATGGGGCTACTGAGATAAAAGACACGTACCCAAAAGTTGACGCATACACTGCACAGTATTGTACACAGGAAACCACTAAATGAAAGTGCCATAATTGCACCCAACCTAATCTACATTCAATTTCAAAGAAGCCCAACTGTCCTCCATGTCCATCCTGAACTCCATAAATACATGTTTTCACCTTTTAAATATTTCCAAACATTTACACCACTTTCTCTCCCCCAATTTAAATGAAAATGAAGATTTTCACTTGCTTCTTGTTCTCAGCCCTTCTGCTTATCTCTTTCTCTCTATCTATTGCAACCCGACCCGAACCCAACCCTTCAAAGCCCAAGCCCACCAACCCCAAAAACAAAGGTGGTGGGACTGGGACTGGGAATGGGAATGGGAATGATGCTGGGATGGGTGGATTCTTTGGTCCTGGATCCGGGTTTGGGATACCCGGATTTGGAAAAGATTGGGGAAATGGGATCATTGGTGGCGGGTATGGAGCCGGAGTCGGAGGTCCGAATGGAGGGTACTCGAAAGGTGGTGTTATAAGGCCTACAGTGGTGTGCAAAGAGAGAGGCCCTTGTTACAGGAAGAAGCTAACCTGTCCTGCTAAGTGCTTTACTTCCTATAGCCGGTCAGGGAAGGGCTACGGAGCCGGCGGTGGCGGTGGCGGTTGCACTATGGATTGCAAGAAAAAGTGTATCGCTTATTGTTAGACAAAGAGAATTGGATCATGGCATCCGGTAGCCGGTAATCGTTTCTGATATATATTATCTATTACTATGTATGTGATCATATATATTCTAATATCTGAGTACTATATACATATATGCTATGAGTTTTTATATGTAAGAAAACTCTTTTTGAGTTATTCTGATTTAGAACTTTTCCCTGTTCTTGTTTTGTTGAAGGGTCATTTTTCTTTTCTTTTTTTTTTTAATTTATTTATCGGAGTGGAATTTATTTCTTTTTTCCTTTTCATTCGTAACACTCATAAATAAATAATAAAATGGATATGGAAAGGCTTAACCCTAAAAATTAATCGGTTAATGCAATAGGCGAAGGAAATCTTTAGCATATATAAAAATCTTACAAGTAAATCTATAAAGTTGATTATTCATATTAATATTGATGAAACACTGAGATCGTATAATTTTTTCTTTTTTTTTGAAAAAATAAACTTAAATTGGTTGTTGAGATAGTGTAATTAGCAATTATTTGATTAGATTATCTTATAATTTGAAAAATCATAGGTAAAATGTTAAAGAACGTTGGGTTCTCCATCACTCTATGGATGTGTAATTTATGGTATCTTAATATTTGTGTTCCTAAAGACACTGGTATAAGAAAAATAAAAAATAAGAATAAAGTAAATAAAACAAAAGAGGTTCATTATTTCATGTGTTTGAGAAAATGTCAGGTTTGGGGTTTTGGATACATAACTTTGTCATAAGAATTGAAAGCAAACACCTACTCTGTCATTTAATACATGTACCACTTGCTGCCTTAACACTCTTATGGAGATTATTTTTTCTATTTTTATTATTCTTAAAAATTATTTAATTATTTTGTTAATAACCTAATTTGCTGTAAATCAAATTTAGGTGGATTTAGACCCTTCTTGCTAAAAGACTGCAGCTCACTAAAAATACTTTTATGGGACTTTAACAGCATGGACGCGCACACACACAACCTTTACATCAGAAATGGCAAGGAGACCGACTCTCTGTAAATCTGGTTCATAAAAAAATAATAATAAAAATAAAATCAATATTTCAAATTTTCGAGAGATAAATACCATCTTTATCTGCAAATTCAAAGGTTGCGGTGGAATAATAGTCATAAAAAAGTACATCAAGTGCAATGTGGTGAACAGGTCCTTAATGGCGACGAGCCATAAATCGGGTCGACGAAGGAAGGGAAAGAATATAGAAGAATTAAGAAAAGACAGGAATAAGAGAAAAAATAAATTGGTTTAGGGTTAGAATGAGGAATTAAAAATTGTATTTTTAATAAATTTATTTGAAAAATATGTATCAAAGTTAAATCTTATTTATTTTTGTTATATATGTAATTTTGTGATTAAGATGATAAATTTACTTATTTCTTTTCTTAGTTAATCTTGTTACATGATCCAACTACAAACACAGCCATTCCCAACACTGTCTGATACTAACTAGAAAATTTTTTGATTCCATTAGGAGTGGTCTCTTTATCCAATTTTTAAGTCAATTAATAAGGAAATTATCCGACTTGAAACCAATTATAAATGAATTTAGTCCTCAAAAAAGTATACCCTACCCCCCAATCTCATCAATTCAAATAATTCCAATCGAACTTGTTTACTTCAATTTGATGTTTGGATTGAATTTCCTCACCCCTAAATATATTGACATATATTTCAAGTATTTTCTGTTTTATATATACAGTAATGTATCCATTAATTCATTCATTAATAAATTTATGGGTCTAGTTCAAGGAGGAAATATCAATGGCTAAACTGTCATTTCCTGATTTTTGATGAGAGTCTAAAGTGTTCAATACCAAATAGGAATACTAGCTAGCTTCTTCTTCTTCTTCTTGTTTTTAACTCTTTTGTTTTCTTTATTATTTTGTTTTCTTTATTATTTTGATTAGTAGAACCTCGTATATAAAAGGGTTTAATGAGTTAACACATACATAAGCATATAATTCTTAGTAAGAAAAACTTTTTTAAAAACTCATCGCGGCATCGCCACCGATGATGTAAGATAAATGACACAACAATAGACTGATTTCCACCATAATTAACTTACTTCCAAAACTAGCTATAAAGTTTCAAAAAACATGCATGTATTACAAAAAATTTCACTCTTTTTGAATGAACCAGGGTGTTTTAATTTCTATTTAACCAACACATAAAAAACACTCACCTTGAAAAGTTAAGAACCTAATCAAACTTACATAAGGAAAAAGTGAAGGCGAGCCTGAAACAACATAAAGTAATATATGTACATTATTGCTACAATTACAAATGATACCTCTCCATCCAAGAGATTACCAGCAAATCCTCAAACCCTCTCCATCACTACCCACCGAGAGAGTGTTTTATCACCACAACCCAATGATGAAAGATAGTTATATACATTCAAACATCATTTTATTCTGTTTCTAGCTTCAAAGAAAGCAATCATAGGAAAATTGTACATCTTCAATGATTTTACTCTACGAGGCATATAATATGGACTCAGTATGCTCCAATCAAAGAGCAAGAGTATTGACCTCATCTGCCTTCCAAAGCCCTTCCTCGTACTTGTACCATCGCATTAGCCCTTCATCATTTCTTGTCCTTTGACACATAATGCAAGTGTCCTCCATGCAAGTTAAGAATTCACGCAAGCGAGAAGCTTTCTCTAGTATAGTTTGATCAAGCTCCTTAATAACTCGTCTCATCGCAGGAGGCGGCGTGACTTCTATCAAAAGGCAATGCGATATGTTAAGCACCTCCAAACATTGCAGACCATCCAAGATAAGGATCAAAGCATCCTTCACAAGCATTGTACATCGAAGGCTCAAAACCTTTAATTTTGGAAGATATGCAGCTAGGGTAGATGCAAAGAAAATCTCAAAAGGACCCATGACCTTTAGTTCACAGAAGTTTCTGCAATTATTGGCAATTTCCTCAATGAAATAAGGGGGGTTCGCAATGCTAGGCATTGTCAAAGATTCAAGATCCCTCCACATCCGTATAGCCTTGCATATTCCAGTCTTTTTTATTCGGTTCCACGCTGGCAGCACCAATCTTTTAAGTCGTGGGCACCTGGAACAGAGGAAAAAACACCTTAGATTTCACTTGAGAATACAGAATTGATCCAGGAAAATATGCAAGGATGACTTGTTTCCCCAGTTAGAGTGTTCTCTGTGTTTTGAAGACAAATGGAACAAAAAAGAAACACAAGCAAAAACTAAACCAATAAAAAGACTTGAAATGATAGCACTGCCATATGGAAAACTATTGGTATATCTTGCTAGCTTGAAGAATAAAATTACCATTACAATATAATTAATGAGCTATAAGTGAAATGTAAGTTGAAACCTTACAGAATTATGTTCTTTTGTTTCTAAAATTGTAAATGGAAGGCAATGCTTCCATCACAATTATGTCATAAACATTTACATTTGTCTATATTTAGCAAATAAATGAAAATGCAGTACCCTTTAACCAATAGCATAAATTGATGACATAAACATTTACATTTGTCTATATTTAGCAAATAAATGAAAATGCAGTGCCCTTTAACCAATAGCATAAATTGATGACTGAGAACCACATAACATATATGCTGTACAAAGCTAACACTAACTGAAAGGGAAGTAACAATTGGCCCTTAAGCCAGCAAATTTCTGTTACGTAGAGCGTTACCCAAACAGCCGAATTGCATATTGTGCATTCATCATTCAATTACATCACCACAAGGACTTCAACAAGAAAAGAAAGACCAACAAAGTATACATTACATGTTAGATAAAACATATTTAATTTGGAAACATATGGCTACAACCTCAGAACATAGATAAAAGTTACCTAAAACAATATCCCCTCTCTCCCTCCCTTGAGAAATGGATAAATTCATTAAGATCTTCCTCCTCACCCTGCCGTCCTTACCGTTTGTCACAGCCCTAGTGTTATGTTCTCAAAATACAAACTTTTCATTGGTTTAATCAGCCAAAGATCATGTTCCCTATCAAGGCATGGATAACTACAATGATCCTCTTCCTCCTCCCCCCCACCCAACCCACCTACAGTTCATAACACCCAAATGTTAAGTTCTCAAATGATTATTCATTGATTTAATAAACAGCCGTGCCTCACATCTCCTATAAACACTCAGTTTACCTTTTCTTTACTTGGCTAAAATGAAAACCCTCAATTTCTAGATTTTCTTACTGCCAAAATACTGCATCGAGAACTTGATATTCCCATCCACAGAAAAGGTATTTTCTTTCTTTCAAATGTAATTGAACTCAATTCAACTTACAAACCCTAAATGCCCTGTAAATTTCACCTGGATTCATAATTATCAGATGCACAAGGACAGAGGGAGGGATAATAAAAAATAAATGCACATCAAACCATTATCAGAAAGCTTAGCAAAGCCTCCAATGTAGAAAAGATTTTAAACTCACCTTTCAGCAATATAAGTCAACTGCTCGTCGCTTACATACAGATTGAAGTGAAAAATCAATGATGTTATGTTCCCCTGGCTGAGATTCAAGGATATCTTCAACAACCGGGTCAATATCTTATCTGAAGGGCCATCCACATACACATAAGGCTCCAATGGGATTTTAATGTAATTAGATTTCAACATCGACAAGTCAAGTGTTCTCCAAAGCAAGGGATCGCAGCAAGCCAAACGCCACGAGCTACAAACGTGAGCAATGCCTGAAGTTAATTGAAAGATGTCAAAAGACTGGAATATCTTCACCAAAATATCATTGTCCAAATCCTCCCACCTCCTCACAGCAGTGTCGCCCTCCTCCATCGCATCAGGTTCTCGAATGCGCCAATGCGACATTAAGCCTACAGAAACCAGAAAATTGAGAATTAATACATCATAGACATGTCAATTCCCATATGGGTAGCAGGAAGCCGCTTATAATTTGATTTTGGAGGAAAAAAAAAAGAAAAAAAAATTGATCAAGAAAAGCCTCAAATTGAGAGGACAAAAATATCTCAATAGATTATTTAATAATAGACAAGGAAATTTACAAGTCGCATACACAGGCATAACTGACTATGAGAAACTCTGGCTTGAAAAGAGAAAACGAATTTAATAAACAAGAAAAAGAAGCAACTTAAAAAAACATACTAAAAAGGATTCAGAGAACAAGAGAGCTGAATTATACTGATAGCCATCAATAACCTTCAGTATCCAGTTAAAAACAAAAAGATTATCCTCTGCTAGGCGAAAATTCTAAGAAGAATATTAAATTTTTTTCCCAAATAAGAAGAAAGTCCGAATTATACATTGGACAATGAAATTCAACAGAAAGCTACAAAATTACCACCATTTAAAAGGAGAATATCAAAATTGAAACATATAAACCAGTCTTGAGACTGGAAACTAACGTTCATAGGGCTAATTGCCACTCAGATCTCTGACTTCACCATAGCTAAACAATAATGAATAAAGGATCCAAACAGATCCACTTTTCACTCCATCGGTACGTACAAATATAGACACAAACATCAACAAAGAAAGAGACGAAGAGTGAGAAAAAGAAAGAGAGACCCTTAAAGGACAAAACGATTACAATTCGTCGTTCACCGGTGTGTCTGAGCTTTAAGGGAAGCCGAAGATCAACAGCTTGCTTTGACGGAGGTAGATGAGGGTATGGTAGGAATTTGGATGTGTACGGGATTTGGGAAGAAGTTGCAGGTAAAAAGGTGAGGGAATTTTTTTCTTATTTTCCTTCTTTTCTTTTTTATTAGGAGAGCGATCTCGCTTTCATTAGTGTTATTTACAATTGAGTTACCTGCCGGTTCTTTGAAATAAAAAAACGCGGTATCAATTCAGCTGTTTTTGGACAGGTGACGGACCAATTAGAATGGTCAAACTCAAAATATGAGTTGCCTGTCGGTTTTTTGAATCCCGTGTCGATCTGCTATCATCAACCTGTTTAAGTTAACCCATTTTTGTACAATTTTTTTAATTCTAAATTCATTAGTTTTAAATTTCAAAAACCAAAATTATGAGAAATAGAAGGGAAAAAATAAATTTGTATTTTATTCTTTTTAATTAATTATTCCTTTCACATTATTATTTATTTATTTTTAACTGAAATTCAACATGAACATGTTATTATTAAAATGCATCTCAAAATCATCTCTCAAGAGGTGAACGTAAAATTAAATCTGGAGAGGAACAAGAATTTTAATATAAAAAGGCTAACTCTAGATGTATTCTTGTGAATAAAATCATCGTTATTTATGAAAATTTGAGTGATCTTCACTCTTTGTATTCTTCTAATTCATATTAATTTTTCTTTCAATTAATTTATATTTTTCATTGCAATTAATTTATTATTTTAATTCCACGTATACTTGAAAATCCCATAGCATAGGAAAAAAGTCCAAAAAAGAAAATTGATTGAGCATTAGAGAAACACCTACTGGCGATCAAATTAAGAACTCAAATTGGTCTATTACTTGTAAACTTTTTTATTAGTTTGTTCAAGTAATTGAATTAAAAAAGAAAAGAGTCAAATATACAATTGTCTTTCTCCTTTCTCAACAGATGTATAATTTTCTGAAACTATTTTGAATCATACAAATGCTAGAAAAGCAATCAAACAGAAGAAGAAAACTGGGACTGGTGTTGAAATCGGAGGTACACCTGAAGATTATTCAGGAACTGTATGTGACAAGCAAAATTTCATCTACACAACTCCCACTTTTCTTAAATTGACACAGAGAAATCAACTTTTAAAATTACTGTGATCTATGAATGGAAGAACAGATGTATCAATCATAAACATCGCAACTGAAATTCAGATAAAACCAAGAAAATAATTTTACAACCAAGATCCTCAACTTAGGAAATGTCAATAACCCCGTGTACCTATAAAATCTCATTCCAATGCGCAGTTCTCAGAGAAAAAGATCGAAAAACAACCTACCCATGTAATCAAAACTTACAGGAGCAACTTAAGTCTATCATAACGCAAACATTAATGGACAATTATTTTACATGGCAATGAACAATGTCATCATTCATCCACCATACTTCAAGTTAAAGCATACCATTATCAGGAATTTATCCTTAATATAACCTCACAATTTTTTTTTAAGAAAAAAACATCTTAGATAGAAAAATATAGAAATCCATACATACATATGGCATATAAAAATAATCAATATACAGAATCGACCCTAATAAAATTCAAACATCCCAAAATTCCCTTTTGCCCATATATTTCATCAAATAACTTTACAGTCTCTTAGTACATCTAAGTATCCTAAACCTAATTCTAATTCCTCATGGATACAAAAATTCAAAATAATAATGATGATGAAAAGGCAAACCAAGAATGCTAATATAACAAAAGAATACGATGAGCAAAAATTCACAAGTTATGAAGATATGGTAGATGGCTATCATACAAATTTTGAAAAAAAAAAAAAAATCTTCCTGCTGTGTTATATAGTTATGCATCAGGTTGTTGAGCAAGAACATCAGTCAAGAATAAGTAACAAAAAAGAACTCAATGTTGTAATTACATTTCACAATTTTGAATTAACTGCACTCTTGAACTAGAACAAATGCAAGTTTTTCTTTTGCTGATTGCCTTGTTGTTTCAACAGATCTAACTACCAAATTCCAATTCATAAAATCAATAAAAAAGAACCTACAAGTTTATCTTCCCCTTTTGCTGATTGCCTTGTTGTTTCAAGAGATGTAATTTCTCATCGTACAGCTTCAATAAATGAGGAGCATCTTCATGACAATTCACAAATTTTTCCAAGAAAAAATTCTCTGTACACTCAAACAGTTTAGTTTTTCTAGAATCCAATTTAAACAGGCCTTTTGATGACAAAAATTGCATAACTGCAGCTCTTGGAATAAGCCTCTTCTTCAAGCTCAGACAAAGTAGCACAGGGCGATTTGCAATCACTGAAGCGTCTAAACCCAATTTGCTCACATAAAAATCCATCAATGCCATAATCTTATCCTCTGAAATTGTCATACAGCAAGGATTCTTTCTAAAGGCTGTAATGATATCTTTATCAGACCAACCCCACCTCTTATAAGTATCAATCTTTTTATCCCTTGTCAATTTGGTACATCCTATCAATACTGTGACTGCTGCAACAAACTGTGACTTCAAAGGATCGAATCCCATTTCCTTCACTTCCTCCACAATATTTCCAAATTTATCTGAATTCGTTCCAAGCTTTCGAGCATTAAACCGAACTAATAACAAAATATTATCTGCAGGCACTCCATTTTCTCTTAAAGTATTGATACTAGGCATTGTTGAAATATGACAATCCCACATCGGAAAGAGATGATTTTTCCACCATAGCATTAGGCTATAAAAGGACTTCATCCCCTCTTAACAATTCATCCCAAAAACCACCAATCTCTCTACTTCTAAGATTGGTTGTATTTTTCCTCTCTCTCTTGTAATATTTCACTTTGTAATATTTCTTTGAAATAGTGAAATATTATTTTAGTAGTGTCCGAGGACGTAGGCATAATTGGCCGAACCTCGTTAAATTCTGGTGTTCTTTTTATTTCTATTTAATAGCTATTGTCGGGTCTTTTACTTTGTGATATATTGTGCTTTAAATTATCTTAGAAAAATTCTGTCACCAAGACTCAAGAGTCTAAGGAAGTTGGTTTTTAAGGGAGACCATTTGTGACTCCACCAACTACCTGGGAATTTTTCTTTGTCTTAATTTTTGGCACAATTATTCATTTAGGTGGAAACTAACCCGATTTCCACAACAATTGGTATCAGAGCCAAGGTTACTGAGTTATATGCTCTGTGGTTGCGGCGTAAGCTGATCTTCCACATCAGAAAGGTTTCCTTGGATTCTTGGGTATTCCGCATTTGAAAGCTATTAAATAGTCTTAAAAAGGAAATGGCAAGAGACGGACAAAAATCCACAATGGACACAACAGCTTCTACTTCATCAATTTTTGCGAGAACTGCTGTGGCAAATACGAGAATTGCAGTGGAGATTTTTGATGGTACAGGCCATTTCGGCATGTGGCAAGGTGAAGTTCTAGACGCCTTATTTCAGCAAGGCTTAGACATTGCCATTGAGGGAGAAAAGCCAGAAGGTGCATATGAGAAGGAATGGAAGACAATCAATCGTTTGGCATGTGGTACAATTCGATCGTGCCTGTCCAGAGAGCAGAAGTATGCCTTTTGTAAAGAAACTTCTGCAAGTAAATTGTGGAAGGCACTGGAGGAAAAATTCTTGAAAAAGAGCAGTCAAAATAAGCTTCATATGAAGAAAAGACTGTTCAGATTCACATATGTTCCTGGTACCACGATGAATGATCACATCACCAATTTCAATCAACTTGTAGCAGATCTGATGAACTTGGATGTGACATTTGAAGATGAAGATTTGGCCCTAATGCTGTTGGGATCCCTTCCTGAGGAGTTTGAGTTTCTAGAAACTACTCTACTCCATGGGAAAGCTGAGGTGTCTCTTAGTGAAGTATGTGCTGCACTATACAGTTATGAATTGAGGAGAAAAGACAAGAAGGATAGCACCAGTGGAGCAGCTGAAGCTTTGATAGTAAGAGGCCGTTCGAAAAATAAGAACAGGGGAAAGAAAGACAGATCAAAGTCCAGAGTGGGCAAAGATGAATGTGCCTTTTGTCGAGAAAAGGGGCACTGGAAGAAAGATTGTCCTAAGTTGAGAAGCAAATCTGGCAAAGGCAAGTTTGTTGCAGATTCAAATGTAGCTGAATGTGATGATTCAGATTTTTCATTAGCATTGATGCCATCAATAAGCAGTTCGACTGCTTGGATCCTGGATTCAGGCTGTAGCCACCATATGTGTCCCAATCGGGAATGGTTTTTCGATTTTAAAGAAATTGAAGGTGGAGTTGTCTATACAGCGAATGACAGCCCTTGCAAAACAACTGGAATTGGTTCAATCCAATTGAGGAATCGTGATGGATCAATCAGAACTCTGACAGACGTAAGATATGTGCCCAGTCTGACGAAAAACCTCATTTCTATGGGAATCCTTGGGAGAAAGGGTTTCACTATAATCATTAAAAATGAAGTAATGAAGGTTATATCTGGAGCACTTGTGGTGATGAAAGGAGTTCAAAGGAGCAACAACTTGTATTACTATGAAGGCAATACAGTTGTTGGAACAACAGCAGCAGTTTCTAGTGATGACCATGAGCTAGAAATAACCAGATTGTGGCATATGCGCTTGGGGCATGCAGGCGAAAAATCCATGAAACTTCTGGCGAATCAAGGATTATTGCAAGGAGTGCGAACCTGCAAATTAGACTTCTGTGAGCATTGCATCAAAGGGAAGCAGACGAGAGTGAAGTTTGGCACTGCAATCCATGATACCAAGGGTATTCTGGATTATGTTCACTCAGATGTATGGGGTCCTTCCAAAACTGCTTCAATGAGAGGTAAACACTACTATGTTACCTTTGTTGATGATTGTTCAAGAAGAGTATGGGTGTATACAATGAAGACAAAGGATGAAGTGTTGGAAGTTTTTCTCATCTGGAAGAAGATGGTAGAAACTCAGACGGGCAGAAAGATCAAGTGTCTTCGAACAGACAATGGCGGAGAGTACACAAGTGATCCCTTCATGAAAGTTTGCAGAAATGAAGGAATTGTTCGACATTTCACTGTCAGAAATACACCACAACAGAATGGGGTGGCTGAACGCATGAACCGAACTCTACTGGAGAAAGTTCGGTGTATGTTGTCTAATGCTGGATTAGGCAGACAGTTTTGGGCTGAGGCTGTAACATACGCATGTCATCTCATTAATCGTTTGCCATCAACTGCTATCAATGGCAAAACACCTTTGGAGGTGTGGTATGGAAAACCTGCTACAGATTATAATTCCTTACATGTGTTTGGTTCCACTGCATACTATCATGTTAAGAAATCAAAGTTAGATCCAAGGGCAAAGAAAGCTATCTTTATGGGGATATCCTCTGGTATCAAAGGATATCGACTATGGTGCCCAGAGACGAAGAAAATAATCTTTAGTAAAGATGTTACCTTTGATGAGTCTACCATGTTAAAGGTAACAAAGGAGCAGACGGATGGTTCTCCACAGCAGGTGGAGGAAACTCCCAAACAGGTGGAGTTTGATAGAAGAAGAATTGTTGATCCAACAATTGTAAAGTCTGATAAAATTACTCCTACGGAAGAAGAGGAGATAATGGTAGAAAATGGATCAGATGAGGAAGCAGAGGTTTCAGCACAAGAACCTCCTCAGCAACTTGAGCCAATTGCACTACGAAAGCCGAAAAGGAATATTAAAAAACCTGCTCGACTTGAAGATATGACTAATTATACATCTTCAGTAGATGATGAGATTCCTTCCACTTATTGTGAAGCTATTCAAAGCTCAGAAGAAGAAAAGTGGAGAAAGGCTATGGAAGAAGAGATGCAGTCCCTTGAAAAGAATCAGACATGGAAGCTAGCAAGTCTGCCAAAGGGAAAGAAAGCGATTGGCTGTAAATGGGTTTATGCAAAGAAAGACGGATTTCCTGATAAGAATGATATCCGCTACAAGGCAAGATTGGTAGCTAAAGGCTACGCTCAGAAGGAGGGAATTGATTATAATGAAGTGTTTTCTCCAGTTGTAAAACATTCCTCCATAAGAATACTGCTGGCTTTGGTAGCACAATTTGATCTGGAACTAGTTCAGCTCGATGTAAAAACTGCATTTTTACATGGAGACTTAGAAGAAGAAATCTACATGACTCAGCCAGAAGGATTTAAAGTTGCTGGAAAAGAAAATTTGGCGTGCAAGTTGAGCAAATCGTTGTATGGATTGAAGCAATCTCCAAGACAGTGGTACAAACGATTTGACAAGTTTATGATAAGGCAGAAATACACAAGAAGCAAATATGATCATTGTGTATATTTACGCAAGCTACGGGATGGTTCCTTTATCTATCTCCTCCTTTATGTTGATGATATGCTGATAGCTTCAAAAGATGAAGGAGAGATTCAGAAGTTAAAAGCTCAACTAAATCAGGAATTTGAAATGAAGGATTTAGGGGAAGCTAAGAAGATTCTCGGTATGGAGATATGCAGAGACAGAAAATTGGGGAGACTTTGTTTGACTCAGAAACAATATCTGAGAAAAGTACTAAAGCGTTTTGGGATAAATGAGAATACAAAACCAGTTAGTACTCCACTTGCTCCTCATTTTAAGCTCAGTGCATCTTTATCTCCGAAAAGTGATGAAGAACGAGAATATATGTCAAAGGTTCCATATGCAAATGCTGTTGGTAGCTTGATGTATGCAATGGTGTGTACGAGGCCTGACATTTCACAAGCAGTTGGAGTTGTGAGCAGGTACATGCATGATCCTGGCAAAGGACATTGGCAAGCTGTGAAATGGATTCTACGGTATATTCAGAATACTGTAGATGTTGGTATAATGTTTGAGCGGGATGAGAAAAGTGGTCAATATATAGTTGGATATTGTGATTCCGACTATGCAGGTGATTTAGACAAACGTCGATCTACTACCGGTTATGTGTTCACACTTGCAAAGGCACCGGTTAGTTGGAAGTCCACCTTACAGTCAACAGTTGCTTTGTCTACAACAGAGGCAGAGTACATGGCAGTTTCAGAAGCTGTTAAGGAGGCAATTTGGCTTCAGGGGTTGTTGAATGACTTGGGAATTGGCCATAAGCATGTCAAAGTGCATTGTGACAGTCAAAGTGCTATTTGTTTAGCAAAGAATCAAGTTTATCATACAAGGACGAAGCATATCGATGTTCGATATCATTTTGTACGGGAAATTCTTGAAGATGGTGGGATACTTCTTCAGAAGATTTTGACTGCTGAAAATCCCGCAGATATGGCAACGAAAGTTGTGACAAGTGTCAAGTTCCAACATTGTTTGGACTTGATAAATGTTATTAGAATTTGAAATTGGGCGCTTTGAAGCGCATTTGGAGACATTACTGAAATTTGTAATATAAGAGTTTAGAGGATGTTTGTTTGGAATTGTGAGATTGTCAAGGTGGAGATTTGTTGAAATATGACAATCCCACATCGGAAAGAGATGATTTTTCCACCATAGCATTAGGCTATAAAAGGACTTCATCCCCTCTTAACAATTCATCCCAAAAACCACCAATCTCTCTACTTCTAAGATTGGTTGTATTTTTCCTCTCTCTCTTGTAATATTTCACTTTGTAATATTTCTTTGAAATAGTGAAATATTATTTTAGTAGTGTCCGAGGACGTAGGCATAATTGGCCGAACCTCGTTAAATTCTGGTGTTCTTTTTATTTCTATTTAATAGCTATTGTCGGGTCTTTTACTTTGTGATATATTGTGCTTTAAATTATCTTAGAAAAATTCTGTCACCAAGACTCAAGAGTCTAAGGAAGTTGGTTTTTAAGGGAGACCATTTGTGACTCCACCAACTACCTGGGAATTTTTCTTTGTCTTAATTTTTGGCACAATTATTCATTTTGGTGGAAACTAACCCGATTTCCACAACAGGCATCACATTAGCTTCAACACGACGGGACAGAATACTAGGAAATTGTTTAGCAGCTGCAATGGTTTTCTCATCAGATTGGAGCAACTCTCTATAAAAATTAAAAGAAGGAATCAAATGATTTTCTAAGCTTCTTTCCAAGATCCGAGGGAAGAGAGTGAAGATTCTTATAAGATCAGAGGTTGAAGCACCTTTAGAGCGAAAAAACTCAACTCTGGGGAAAATGTATTTCTCTGGATAGGGTGATAGCATTTTTGGGAATGCCCACATGTATTATAATGTTTGCATAAATATACAAATCAGTGTCCCATAAATATACAATTTATGAACATCAAAAATGTAAATGAGGCTAGGAAAATTGTAGACAAATATATTATTTCCAATGGAGTTCCATTGAGAATTGTAAAGAGGAATAAAAGTATAATTAGGGTGAAATGTAAGACCAAGATCGTCTTTTTGTGATATATGCGGGTAAGGTAAAAGGATGAGAAAGGTTTAGTAATTAAAACACAGAACCTGGAGCATAAATGTTACAGGATTTTTAAAAACTCTAGAGTCAGTGTCAAGTTTCTTGCTAGTTATTTCAAAGATGAAATGCAATTTAGGGTTGACTATAGATTGAAAGACATGAAACAAGATGCTGAGAATAAACTTAGGGTTAATGTCACAACTTCAAAATGCAAGAGGGCTAAGCAATTGATACTTAAAGAATTGAATGGCTAATATAGGGATGAATTTGTTGAAGTATATGCAAATGAATTAAGATTTGACTAATCCAGAAAGTCAAGCTTCTATTGAGCTGTATAAAGAAAACTTATGGCATGGTAGGAGGATGTTTAGGAGAATTTTTTGTGTTTCAATGCATGTAAAAAAGGATAAAAAGCAGGATGCAAGCCCATTATTGGACTGGACGAGAGTTTTTTAATGAGCATCTATCAAGGACAATTATTCGTGGTTGTTGGCAATGATGCAATGAATTATTGCTACCCAATTGCTTAGGATATTGTTGACAAAGAGAACACAACAAACTGAGAATGGTTCTTAAGATGATTGTAACAAAAATTGGAACTAGGGCAATAGAATGTATGTCACTTTAATATCTGACATAAAAAAGATAATTATATTGCTTTAAAGTTTAACCTTGAGATTGTTGCACAATATGTACTAATTGGTAATTTTTTGTCTTTTATTATAGAGACTAATTAATGTTGTACAAATTTTGTTACCTACTATTGAGCATAGGTAATGTACAAGACATATTCTTGCAAATTGGGGGAAGAAGAATAGAGGTGAAGAAATTAGGCTAAATTTTTGGTGTTGTGCTTCGAGTATATTTGAAGAATAATTCAAGGATAATATAAAGAATATGGTTCAGCTGAATTAGAAGGCAGTGAAACTGTTGTTATAATGTCCACATCAGACTTGGTGCAGGGCTCATTTCACAAACAAAAGCAAGTCAGATACGATGGACAATAACATATATGAGAGTTTCAATTCATAGATTGGTGAAGTAAGAGACAAACTAATAATTAGTATGCTAGATGATATTAGGGTTAAGGTGATGAACAAAATCAGAGAGAGTGAGAAATTGGTTGAGAAATGGATCAATGATTTCAGTCCAAAGTGTATGAGTATTTTTATGAATAATTTGAAGATGGCAAACATGTGTAAAGTTGAATTCAATAGGGATCATGGATATGAGGTATCTAAGAGAACTGATAGGCATACAATGCAAATAGAGGGGGAGGAATGCACTTGCAGGACTTAAAAGTTTATTGGTATTTTCTGGCCATATGCAATTTCTACACTTCACCATTTTGATGTAGATCCTATTACCAAGATCCATGAGTATTACAATAAGGAGAGGTACAGGCAACATATGCATTCAAATTGCAACCTGTTAAGGGGAAGAAATTTTAGAGGTATAAGGAGTATCAACCTATTGAGCCAGCTCCATTTACAATCATGCTTGGAAGACCTAAGAATAAAAGGATTAGGGAGCACAATGAACCTTAAATATCAGGAGGTTGGCTTCAAAAATTATTCAGAAAACGATTGATGATGAGATGCAAAAGATGTAGAAGGGTTGGTCATATAATAGAGCTTCATGTAGATAAATATGATAGTTAATTTATAGTATGCTTGCAAATAATGTGTTGCAATGTTAATGTGATGTGTTTCTAGTATGCTTGAAAATAGTTTATGGTATGGTTGCAAATAATGTGAATTGTGATACATATTAATGTCTTATATGTTAGACAATTTGTAGGGCGAATACCAAATGATAATGAAAGACTTGTGTCCAATAAAAGTGGTAAGGGACCAATGCATAATAATGGTGAGGGACTAAATAATAACAGTGGGGGACCAATGCATAGAGATGTGGGCCATGCTGTGGGAGAAATTCATGGTCAAAGTTGTGAACATATTCGAGATAACAGTGGTGAGCTAGTAGGCCATACAAGTGTTGTACTAGTAGGCATAGACAT
Organism: Triadica sebifera; assembly: GCA_023653625.1. Classification (NCBI taxonomy): domain Eukaryota; kingdom Viridiplantae; phylum Streptophyta; class Magnoliopsida; order Malpighiales; family Euphorbiaceae; genus Triadica; species Triadica sebifera. The sequence goes on along the minus strand of CM042894.1, from coordinate 462,551 downwards.
TGGTTGACCACCTAATATGAGCGACAATTCAAACCCCATGTCATCAAGTAGAAGTGCACGTGGAAATGAAGGGCAAACAATGAACTCAGGTTCAAGGATATCCAATTTGAAATAAAAAGGGAAGGCAGTGAATTGTAACCCTAGGAAAGCAACCAAATTTTGCAGCATTGTACTGAATGGGTAGTTCTAACAAATTCAAGCCCTAAAAGGAAAGCTGTTTCGGTCTATTCACTAACGAATTAGGAAATGTGATTTACAATGTAAGTTTTATTGCACAATTTGTTTGTGTTATTAGTAGTTACAATGTGATTTACAATGTAAATTTTCATTTATGTTGTATTTACATTTTGACACATGCATATTTATCTTTCGTAGACTACTTTGACTATATTCTGGAAATTACATTTACAAAATTATTATCAATACACATTTGATTAAACTAACCATAAATACATTGTTTAAAAAATTTGGAATTTTGCATAATACAACATTTCAAAGATCAAATATCCACATTCATCACACACTAAATATTTTATCACTTATACAAATATACTTAGCTAAAATATTTCATCTCTAAATCATGAAATTCACCTACATTTCAAACATCCTTAGTTGATCCCAAATAAATGACAATTAACATCCAACTCACAATTGCAACTAACATAAAAGCATCCCTCTATTTCTTCACTTCATCATTTTCCCTTATTTTGGCTAGCAAATCTCTTGACAAATCCTCATTTTCCTTCCTCAAGTTCATGATTTCATGCCCCCTCCTTGCATGTTGTTGATTAAAGTCTTCGCATAGATCATAGTAATATTCGATTGTCTTTTCTTCATCACATATTTTATTTATCTTCAACTGCCTTCTAACGAATTTCTCATCATTCCATATCTCCTTTAATAAAAACCTATACCTCTCATATCTTCTAGTTTCTCATCATGCCATTCAAAGTATTTTATATGCTTCAACTTGATTAGTTTATATTTACAATGGTATCAATATTATTTCCACAGTGTCAATCAAATGCAAGAGTAAGATTACAATAAAGTTACCCCAAATTTTAGACATTTATAGAACCTTCTTCCAAGATTTTCATATGTCCATATCGTCCACCTTACTGCCTTCTTATTACATAGGCACCTCCTTTCATGTCCTTCATAATCAATCTCTAGTTGCTGATGGCACCAAGCATTGCTCCGCTACAACGACGATACCTCTGCAATGGAAGATGCCTCAGACGACCATATCAGTGATTTGGAGATTAGCTTTGCTTAGCAGACTTATTACTTTGAATTAGAGAAGTGCACTTGGTTTCGATTAGAGTTGAAAGTTGCAGATAAAATGGAGAGGGGGAAGGGGTGTTACTGTTAGTAGATGGGATTAAAAAATTATTTTAAATTTTTTTTATTTACATTATATGTGGCAACTTTTTATGGCATCACTTGTTGCATGGCATCTGATGTGGCGACAGTGTTTTTGCTGACATGGAGGTGTGTAGTTAACTGAGGGCATGATTGGACCAATTTGAATAAAGTGAGTGCAGTATTGATAAAAAAAATGGAGTCAACATTAACAATTGAGGCATATGTCGGAGACAATTTTAGCCCTTATCCCTGATATTATTAAGAAGGAAGTGAGCACCTTAACAACAAAAATTAATCGGATAATTAAGATTAAACATATTAGCATTAATTTTGTTCAATAACAAAAATTAATTATTCCACTCAATTTGAACCCAACATATGAATATCATCCTTTAGAAAAAAAAAATCCACTAATTACTCGAAATACTCAAATAATTAAGATTAAACATATTAATTCGGTTGAATATTTAATTTCGAGTCAATTTGATTTTATGCACGCCTATCTAATATTTTATTAACTCGAAATTATCTTGTAAAGCATGTTAATGGGCTAATTAATTGAACACAATAATCAGAAGCTAAAGCTGAACAATCTGACATTATATATGATATGAGGGTTATACACCAATCTGAGAGAGCCACTTTTGCTGTCTCATTTTTGTGTATAACTCTAATATTTGCTTCACCTGACCCAGACAATGATCAGGAAGCAGCAGCCTCGCTGCCTTTATTATTATTTTTTTTGGGTACTCTTCTTGTTTGTTCTTTTAGATTTACAGGGCCCTTTCTTCTGTTTGTCTTCGGTTTATGTATTACAACATGTTATTATATATTATTGGAGTTTTTATGACATAATTTCAGTTCAATTTTTTTTTCTTTTAATTTTTGATTTTGATATTAGAGATTTTGTTTGATATATTACCCAAGTACCAACTAAAATTATAGGATTTTGGATCAATCAATTGCATGATTAAAATATTTGAATTCATATTAAAGCCTATGATTGGTACATCTAAATTCCACAAAATTTGTGGAAAGTGGATGCAAGAAAAATGGTCAAGTATAAAAAGAAATTTATAAATGAATTCCAATAATTTTTTGTAGTTCAATTACACCAAGCACCGGCTGGAAATTGGAAATAATTAAACATGGACTTTCCGCTTTCACTAAGCTGACATTAATTTTTGGATATCTACTCACTCCAAAATAATAGTCTTGCAGCCCTTTGAGGCCTAATTTCGTGGCCATGGCCTTTTTGCCTGTTATAACACCAACAAGAATTAACAAAGAGAAGAGCCCCTGCAGAAAAGAAACACATATGGCCTTTGAATACCAAATTACCAATCCAATACTGGATATGATTTTCCAGAAGAATTGATCAAAAGTTGACTCATAATTGCATTTATCAATAACATAAAAGCAAACAGATTGTAAGTAGTCCTAAGGCATTTACAAGAGATAACCACTCAAACAAACAATAAAAGAAGTAATGAAATTGGTCCAACAAGGGCCATGCGCAACTCAGAGCTATATGCGAAATTTACATCATAAACCCACAAAATAAGTTTAGAAAATTGCTCTTCTCCACAAGCATTACAACAATCTTCTCTTTCTCATATTGCAGCCCGCATTGCTCCTCTTGCTGCCTCACGCTTCATCTCTGCAGCTTTACCACTGCCTCGGAAATACATGTATACTTGCTGCCCACACCAATGCAAGGATGTTAAAACCAAATGAAAATGAACAAGGGCTGTAGCACATAATATCATTAACCAATTTCACTTGGAAAAATGAAAGTAGAGATGGACCTGAAGAACCCAGATACTGAGCACCAACTCTAGGCAGAATAATCCAAATCCAATAAAGTAGAATATCTGTAAATAAAGAAAATGCATTTAACATTGCCAACCCAGACATTATTATCAACTATGTTACAGTGATGCCAAATTTCCTATATATATAAGCTAACAAAGCAAACAGGTACTGAAAGCCCAATTTATCTCATCTGCATGGTTATCATTAAAAAAACAATAGAAGTATCCCTAGAAAAAAAATACAGCTGGAAACATATATAATTGAGGACATATATATTACCCCGACTAAAGCATGGTCACCTAAGACGTCTATCGCAGCCAGGATGCCACTGTTACCATGAAATAAAACAGGAAACCATCAGCAAATCCATAACTTTTCCAAAAAGCTTCTTGTGTTAGCCTTGAAGCAGGAGATAAGTTAAAAAATAATAATAATAAAAGGACATAAAGAAGCATTTGAAACATGTCAAGAAGCATACGTTAGAGATTTTCCCTTGAAAATTATAGGAGGAGCCACTGCTGCAATGATGCAGAATCCAATGTGAATCTGTGGACAGTTCAACAGAAATATAAAATTAGGGATTCTTTGATTCTAACAGGTCTTTTGAGCAAAGGACAAGAGCTTACCAAATAAAACAGGAAAAACCATCCAAATTTCAAAGCACTTTCATTCCTGCAAGAAGGGTATAATATGCTTAATTAATTGGTCAACTGAGCTTATTTCAAATGAAGAATAAGCAATAAATTTTACCAAACTATTTATTCCATTTTAGACAAATAAAAATATACATGCTATGTATGTTTGTGCAAATTCATGCTAGGTTTATATAATAATCTAAACAACATATCAGAATAATCTTGGCCAAGAAATTGAATAAATGTTGGATGCTTCAAAACAGTCTCACAGCTTTATGCCACAGTTTTGTGGCCTTATCATTAGTAAACAGTTAGGCATCTATAAAAAGGGAGGAATATTCATAGACATCAGGAAAAACAAGTACCTAAATGCACGATAAAGTGGACGATACCACAAAACATAGGCTCCAGGAACTCCTGATATGAAGTAAATAATAGCAAGAAACCAGATTTTCACACCTGCAATACACACAATAAGATCAAATTACAAAGCATTTTACGTCATCAAAGACAGTGAAAAAGGTGCTATGCACATAAAAAGTTGCAACATAATTTTCTAAACTAACCTTCGCCTTTAATCCATGCTGTCATAACAGCTATTATATTCCAGAAAAGACAGAGAAACAGTCCTGCACAAGATACAACCACCATTCATCATTTGTCTTTGGTACATTCTCCAAGGTTTACATCAATTTACTAAAATCATGATAGCACCAAATAGATAATGACATGAACTATGCACCGAAAAAAGTTAAAAAGAGAGACACACCTTACAAAAATGAATAAAATAACACCATCCCAGCAATGATGAAAATATTTGAAGGAGAAAATCCAATCATACCACTCAACTAACTTTCAAAGATACGTTGGCAAACATGATCCAGGTATTTGGATGAATATTTAACCAAATAAAGGATTGACTAATTTTTTCCCTGGTGCGAGTTTCAATTTCAAGCACAAATTTAACCCCTCCAGACTTCCCTTCCCTTCCCATGACCAGAAATCTCTAACTGCATATGAGTAGCCTTGTTTTATGCTTTAAAACATAAGCAATACAACTTCTCCCTTTCAGGTCATGGACCCTTCTCTCTAATTAGCTCAAGAAATTACAGGTATCATAAGATGATTTCTAGATCTTCTCACCATCATCAACATATCCTAAACAGAGGTATACCTTTAAATATGATGCGATACTAACTTACTGAAGCTAAGTAAGGCAAGAAATTCAATAGAAACAACCAACAGATACTACAGCACAATGGTCATGTGCCACTAAAGGACCTCACTGAAGAATTAAAAGCTTACTTAAAGGCCTCCAGAATCTGATATTCGCTAGAAAGGGAAACAGAGAAAAAATGACCCCATTTCTGGCAGTTGGCCCCAGTTAACAGTAGGTGATGAAGAGCAAGGGACGCACTTCATCCAAGAGACCTCAAATTAACCAAAATGATGATACAAGTCACAGAAAATGAAAGACATCCACAGTTTTGATATTAAAAAGCCTGAAGCGTCCCAAGGCATCAAACACCTTGGGAACCAAATTGAAGCACACGAGGACTGAGAAATTTTTTCACACTAACTAAAAATGATATCAAATTCTTTTAGAAGGTTCATGTTCCAAAATATGCCTCAATATACATGAAGACTAGTTGAATGGACGAAAAGAAAAGAGTGCTCCATCAGCCAGAATAGTAAGAATTTCATATTATTAATCATGCAAACTGGGCTCAAATCCCATCAAACAAAAACTAAATAGCATTACAGTCACAAAAATAAAAGGGGAGGGCTTGACAAGTATTATATCAGAAATCTCTTTTTTTGGAAATTTTAGCAAGTTTTAAGAACGATAAATACAATATTGCATTCTTCATATGTGTGTCATTTCTTTCTCAATATATAGTATTCTTGCATTTATAAATACTTTACCTAAAAATGTTGTAAATGCAACATATTGAATTCTCTGCAGATGAATTGGTATTTCATTTGCAATATCGTGATGGATAATTGGAAAAAATGGTGGCCAATTCTTCTCCTCCAGAACAATTCCAGCTGCAGAACAGAAGAGAGCATAGGAAGTGTAAATTCTATAGCAGATCAAAGTGGCAACTGCCAATCTTGAAGAAAAACCACCAGCCCGCAACATTTTGCTCAACCAAGTAATAGTCCAAGTCACAGTCAGAAAGAGCTGGTGTAGAATACAAAAATTGCATAATACAAAATGAAGAAAAAACAAAGTGAAGGTTGACTAGTAGATTAAAAAAGTGAGGACTCAATAAAAATATACAAAAGACAAACCTATTTATTTTGTTCACATCTTTTTTTTTTCTCTCCCTCCAAAAAGGATTCAAATGCGAGGGCCGGACATTATATTATGACCATCAATGACTAATTACAATATTAAGAACATCTTACCTCGTGCAGCTGCATCTTCACGTCGTTTCACATCCTGCACAGCACCAGAAACCAGATTCATGGATGCAAAAGATGCAAAAATTGTTGTACTAAAAGCTAAGAAACTCAAAATGGTTCCCAGTACCAAAAATAACAACACAGGTTAAACATTGTTGAAATAAATCTGCAAAATCACTTAGAATTTACCAAAAGATTTCCACAAGAGCCTATCATGTTAAGATAGATATTCCCCTAGCACATACACTTCAGTGCAAATGAACAATATGCACACACTCCGAAGGGATATTGTTAAGTATGAAGTTGGTAATAATATTGAAAAAAGGATAAAGTGAGCTAAGAAGAAACTTTAGATATTGCTCTATCGAATCAAAACACTACCACTAGAGTTTCTAAAAGTCTAATTCCCAGACCAAAACCATAAAGTAGAAAAACTATTTAAGAAACTTTAACAGAAGAATACCAAAAATCTTGAGATAGCTGATAATAGAGCTGCATTGCAAGAGGTATTTAAAAGTTTCACTTCAGCTCAAATAAACTAAGAATTAATCCTAAAGTACTTGGTCAGCTATGTGAATCTTCTAGTTGAAAATTTAGGCAAACCAAAAAACTTCTAAATAACTTACATAAAATATTCAAGACATCTATGTATAACAGTCATATAAAGAGGTATTAGAAACCTCACTTAAGAACAAAAAGTAAAAAATGATCATAATTAAGGAACATAGCCTTCCAGAATAGCAATAGTTTAGAAGCATACACTTGGAACAGAAGTTTTCATAAAACCAAAATACGTGGAGCTCAAACATATACACAAAACATCAGTAAGGAATGTTCTAATTCCTTAAAAAAAAAAAAAAAGTGTTGGAAATCCAAAAGTCCCTACAGGCTTAAACAGAAAGAATCAACATTGATTACTGATTAAAACACAGTTCAAACCTTTCTTAATAAGAAAAATTTTAAAAGTACAAATATAATATCAGAGAGACAGATTATTTTCCAAGTAACATTATCTATTTATCTGGCATCAGGAATAGATGACAGAAAATGTCAAATTAAGCCAACTAAAGTTATAAAAGAAAAAAAAAAAGAGACTAGAAGCAGCAAATGCTACTATGAGAATAGCCCTTTTCCTATCAATAATTAAATAAATTCACACCATATAAGCCTTTCACTATACCCTCAAGAGTCAGAGTGGATGAATATATGTCTTCTTTCTGCAACTCATATAAGAGATAAAAGGATAATTTTGTTCCTCACACAAAATTAGCAACTTCCTTGACTGTCGGATGAAATCTGAAAAATGTTCATAGTCCATATATCTTAATACTGCATTTGGAATTTGGATATAGAAATACTATAGATGTAGTCTAATAATTTTGAAAAGGCATTAAAATTTCACTCAAGTACTTGAATCTATGATTCTACAATTTTTAACTCTGGCATAAGCTTTTCAAATAAGCCTCATCTATGAACAGAACGAAAAAGCAACAATGCAACAAGATAGGTATAGTTTCATGTAGCATGTTTTGGATTCGTTCATCTTTAAATACCTGCTCCCGCCTCCGAAGTTCAGCCTCCTTAGCCTGAAGCTCCCTTTCTTTCTTCTTCAAATCCTAGATTGATAATAAAGTAAAATAAGAAAAACATGCAAACAGCATTAAAGAATACAAAGTGGCAAATAAAAACAAGGACTTTCCCCAGCCAAAGGGCTTTATCCTACCGTAGCTGAATCAATTGGAATGTCAACCGTTGCACCATAATCATAACCGAAATCAGCAGGTTCAGGAGGAAGTGGTGAAAGCCTCGAGTTTGAGACAGGAGGAGCACTCTGAAAATCAGCAATATTAGGGTTAAGAATTGTAGAATTGATATAGTATAACTTAGTTTACACGCTGCACAGATGGAACAAAAATTCTGCAGCCAGAATACTAAATGGCACAGTCAAAATTATACACACAATAAAGGTTTTAATCCCTAAAAGCTAGATTGAAGTTTCAGATTTGATGAAATATTTATAAATAAAAAAAAGGCTTACTGATGTGTAAAATGCACCTCCAGTGAACTTCTGCTGACTTGATGTTTTTCCCCTTACAGCTGGATCCTAGCACAAAAATAAGAGATATTAGTTGCAAAACTTTGCAAAGGTATAACTTGTTAAAAGAAAATATATGAAGCAGAAAAATTGAAATAGCCAAGCATTTGTACATTGATCGTACATTTAAATATTTCATGAAATATATAGATTCTACAATTGAGTAATTGCAGAAGTGCATAATACTAGTGAGTTAAAGAATCTACATCCCATGGGTTGCCAGAACAATGCCTTATCACTACAATGATAGAATATTTTATATTTGAAAAACCTGAGAACAATTTTTCCTAAATAACATTTTTTTGTATGTCTCAAGGCATCTAATCACTTCGAAAATAATGGTCTAGCAAATCAGTGATCACACAGCTTCCCAATATAACCTTTTGCATCCAAAGTGAAAACATTTAATATAAATTGCCATTGATAAGTCTACAAATGAAATATAAAAATTTTGAAACCATAAGATTGTGCAGGAGAAAATAAAAACAAAGGCAGAGTTATTCACGAACAAATTAACACATAAGAAAATCACCAGAATCTTGTTATTCCAATTACAATTTTGCAGCAACACTACCATAAATTACGGTTGCCTAAATGAAAGAATTAGCTTGGCATACGCAAAGAAAAAGTGGATTTTACAACTGAAAAAACTAGAGCACCAAAATGAAACCATGAATTCCACATCAAAAGGCTACGCTCCCACAAATTAAAAAAAAAATCGCAACTTTCCCAAGTGTTTTAGCATCGCATTCAAAGCCACCAAAACCAAACTAATAACAATTGGACTTAACTTCAACAATTCATGAAACAAAAACAGAACCCAAAAATTATAACACCAGAAAGAAGGTACAGAGTCTACACTCACAGAAAAGGGGTTAACTTCCTCTTCATCAAAAGGATTAGGATCGTAGCGACGAGCCATGGATTTTACTAGTAGACCTCACCACAACCCGTAAAGAAACTGAAGAACTGCAAAGAGAGACAGAGAATAAGAAACACAAAAGGGTTCGGCGAGGAAGCAGTTTTGGAAGAGAAAAATTTAGGCTAGTAAACACAGCAGAAAGAGGAGAGAAATTCTAGATAGAGAAAACTTTGGTTCAAAAGTCCATGGAGAGAGAGAATGGATTTTTTCAGATGTCTATGGTCAGCATATTGCAATTTTGGATTATTGCAAGGAGATTTAGAGGAAACGGCGGGACAAATGTAATAATATATTCCAATTTCCGTGTGAATTATTTCAAATAAAAATATGATTATGAATTTGAATGCAAATAAAATAACTTTGCAAGTTCTATCTTTTAGGTTTCAACTAACTTTTGCTTTTAACGTTTTGTTCTTTGTTTTTTCCTTAAGCAATAAGTTAATGAGAACACAACTGAAAAAAAAAATTTATTTTACTTACATAAAATAGATTCTTAAAGAAGGGTTTTATTTGAAAAAAATTCAAATTTCTCATTAGAAAATTTATTTCTTATTGTTATTTCAAACATTTATTCTGTGGTTATAAGTAAAGCACAGCCTAATTATTAATCATATGTCTGTCAAAAAAAAAATAATTATAATTTGTAGGTAAGATGTGTTTGAGGTGTTTATTAAATAATAATATTGTATGTTTTATATTTTCAAAGGAGAGCTTTGTGGACTAACGTGGTGCGGGGGTTTAATATTCAAGGCTGCCAAACAAATTGGCAATTGACGATTATCGCAACACGAAACTAATGAGGGAAATTGACTGGCAGCCTTTTGAAAATAATGTATTATTCATTCACCCCCGCAGCCGCAGGCCTCTGTTGATCTTCTAGAGACAATGTCGATGCGCTCCCTCATCCAAGCCCAATCTTTTTCCTTGTAGTAGGCCCAGCGGGACCACACTAACGCAAAAAGGCGTGTCATGCATCAATTCAATCTATATCATATCATTATACAGATAACAAATTCTTATCAGTAAATTGAATAAATTTCACCATCTGTCTCTCAATTTAGTGCTAATTATTAGCTCAAAGGCTATAATCTATGTATCCTAAGTTTTTATGCTAATAATTATTTGTTATATTGTTGTTTTAATTTCAGATTATATTTGTGTGAAAGTGAAGCAAAAAAGAAATATTCGAGGGAAAGAGACATATGTGCAGCAAAAGATATATTAAGATATCATTGTAAAGTTGAACTGATTTGTGCTGGTACAATTAGTAGTCTCTTACTGAGATTAAAGAGAGATTAAGAATTCGACTCTTGCCTCCAATAATCTACTGTGGCAGCTAGTATGGACTGAGACTCCAGTGATAGGTTGGAGGTATTGGGTCATGGATCCCGACAGCCCGTTAGTCTCAGTGAGACGGCGGGTGGACTTACTGTGGTAAACGGCTGAGATCGCGATTCCAGTGAGACTCAGCCGTTATATAAAAGGTATCTTTTATGTAACGGTTGGATCTACTGGAATCCGGGTCTTGGCCCATTACCACAGTAGTCCACCCACTGGCAATGGGTCAGGACCCGGATTCCAGTAGATCCAGCCATTACCATTTTTTCAAGGGGTCATTACTCTCTCCCCAAAAGACCGATCTAGTGGGGTGTGCAGCGCCACCCGCTTATAACTAGGACTCGTCTCCTTCACCTATCCGATGTGGGATTGAAGTCTGTGACATTCTCCCCCACCCAATCCTGTGACGCCCTCGTCACAGTGGGCCCCCCTGCCTGCCCCAAACCCGAGGTGCTTAGCGAGACATCGGAATCGGATCTGGGTCGGCTTTGATACCAACTGTCACGACCCTAGAGTTGAATTAGCAATCGTGCGTCACTTAGCACGGTCCGTTGCACTAAGTCTGCCTTCCAACCCGACAAATTACTCTAAAGAGAATAGAAAGGAACTTAGAGATTTAGGAGATTCAATAGCAAAACAAAAATACAAGAGAGTTTGAGAAGAATGTTTTGTATTGCTTGAAATGCTTGATTGCTTGAATTGCTTGAATGATTACAAATGAATTTACATAAGATATATGTAGGCCTCCACCTCCTCAATGGATGGTCGAGATCAATTCCCACCTACCAGATGGATAATTAGGATTAACTCTCACCTACCAAATGGATGGATATGATTGATTCACACCTACCAAATGGATGGTTAAAATCAACTCCCACCTACCAAAATGGATGGCTAGGATTGATTCTCACCTACCAAATGGAGGGCTATGATTAATTCCTACCTACCGAAACGGACGGTCATGATCCATTTAACCTAACGGTTTACAATAACTTTCTAAAATATTATACATGTGTGAAAAAATGTAAATATGAGGAAAATCCCATATGAACCTTCGCTTAAAAGTAAAGCTCATTTTACAGAGTTTCTTCAGACAAAAAAACATTTTACAAGGCCTTAGAAAATTAGTATTATAATTCTTTTAACTTTCATATTTTACTAAACGAAAAAATAACGATTAGTTTTTAAAAAATAAAAATATATCTCGATTGACTAATTTTTCATACCGAAGTATAATAATTGTTAAAAATAATGTTTTAAATGTTAAAAAATCAAATATTTCTCAAAATAAAAGTGTTCTTCATTTCTTTGAAAGTTTTCTTTCCATTATAATTGAACTTTATTTTAGATATTTTTCATCTTAGTTCTAGATTTTTATTGTGTATTTTATCTTATGAGTTTGTGAAGAGTTTGTTTTTGTAAAAGATTTCAAGTTAAACTTTAGAACTTGGTTATGAGTGATTTAGCACATTGAATATAAAAAATTAATTAAGTGTTTTCAAGTTTATAAAATTTTGGTTTGGGTTGAGCGAACAAACTAAAAAAATCTAAAAGTTATATTTGACTTTATTTTTGACCTTTGAAAAAATTATTAGTATAAAGAAACTTTCAAAATTATATCTTTAAGGAGTATCATTATAAATATAAATGTGTGAAGTTATTTTTCATTCTCTAATTTCGAAAGTTCTTATTTTTGGTTTTCTGAAAAAGAAATTAATGCTAATTTTTAAGTTGAAAAGTGTTAAAAATGTTCTTTGTAAAATATATATAATTTATTTATCAAAAACTCATTTTAGAGATTGATTAACATTTTAAGTCATAAACTAGTACATACTAATATTCTTCGATTTCAATTTTGTAACACAAATATTCCCAAGTATGATATAAATATCATCATGTTTCTATAAATTTTATATGTTACTGATGTGGCTAACTATTTTTATATAGAATACATTGGACGCTTGTTACTTTTTTTTTGTTCATGAAATTGCGTGTGTGTATATATATATATATATATGTCTGCGTAATAAAATATTTATTTTGATAATTTTGTAAAGTTTGAATTACAAATATATATTAATTATGTACATTTATGCAAATTTTTTATTTATTGATAATATTTAATCATTGTTATCATTTTATGAATGATAATTAAAAAGAGTCCACTGAAACACCAATTTTCGAATCAGTAATATTGTGTATAAATTTTCAGTTAATGAATCAAATTAATTTCAAATTGATAATTAATAGTCAATTAAACAAATTTTTAATCAAGAAACTTAATTAATTACACAAATCCTTAAAATTTAAGGATAAAAACTATAAATATTTGCAAAATTTTACATGAAAATAAAATTCCAGTCAAGGGATGGATTAAATTTTCAACTTAGACGGTGAAGCCATGATTACACTCTAAATCATCCTCATCATCATCATCATCATCATCAAGAAGGCTGAAACCACCTTGAAGGTAAAGCTTATGCACATGGGAGAGAACCCTAATGCTTATAACATATTCAAGAAAGAAAAACACAGATCCAATGAAGTACAAAATCCCAACCCTAGCTAAACCATCGTCAAAATAAACAATCATCCCACTAACAATGCCGGCCAGAGATTTTGCCGCATAAGGATCTAAGCTTGCAAATAAGCAGAACACAATATGAAGCAAGTAGAACACCAGAAACCGATGAAAGTTGAAACTATTTTCTGCTCGAAAAGCAAGATTAAGCTCGCGATGCCATGACCAATATGCTGCTGGAATTCCAATTAGCAAGTAGGCAATGGCGAGGCACAGAATTTGTGTTTCGACTCTGCCATGAATCCATAACGTTGTAACAGCTAAAACATTCCATGAAAGGCACACAATTACTCCCAAATATGTCCCATAGGCGACATTCTTCACCTCCTTCGCACGGCAAGAAATTGAAGATGGCTTTGTTTTCTTGAAGGCCATACTGTAGTAATGGCCAGCCACGTCCATGACAGGATTTTAATGGGAATAAACAGAGAAGCTTTATACAAGAAGAGGATGCAATTTTTTAAATCAAGCACAGGTGCAGGGAGATATTTTATATATGTGTGTGTACAGGAAAAACAAAGAACAGAAAACTCAAAGAAAGAAAAGAAAATTCAAAGAAAGAATGAAATAAAGCAAATGAGATAAATATATATATATATATATATATATATATATTCGAAACACGGATTAGAAAAGTATTATTAACAAGGAAATCACGAGGAAAAGGGATTTTTTTACTTCTTTTGAATATTTGGCTTGCAGAGTATAATTTAATTTGAATATCGAAATTTCAACACAAGGTTTCTTTTCCTGTATTTATTTATTTATTTTGCTCAAAGACTGAAAACATCAACTTGCCCTTTGAATTTTTTTCCTCCAACTTTTTTATTTTTATGATGATATGATCCGTTTGCTCTAATTATCTGTTAAATTTAATTAGCATGATGCAATTTTCAATAAAAAACCATTATATATAAAAAAAATAAATAAATAATTGAAAATCTTACCTCCTATGAATTTCTATAGCAATTTTAAAATAAATTATACAATCAAAAAAGTATGTCCTTCCTAACTGGTCATATTCATAATCAGAACGCGTTATCAACGCATACACCACAATAGTCAGAAAACACCCGTCTGCCTATCATCTCCAATCCAACCCCTTCACAATCTCAAGTATCTGGAGTTCATGTAGCTTAAGTTCTTTCGCAGGTTTCAGAGCTACATCTGCCCAGATTCAACATGTCTCAGTTTCAGTCATCAATCTTCCACATCGTAATGTTTATTATACATAACAGGCTATCAAAAACCTTGTCAATTTTCCAAAAACTACTAATAATTGAGTAACAGAGTAGTAATACAATGGGCCAGGCTTCATATAAATGTGATGCCAAGAAATGATCATCTCTTCCCTCGAGAAAACGCAATATGGTGTGTTTAAATGCCTTCAGTTGCAGTATAAATTTTTTAAGGCTTGAAAAACAAAGCAGAAAATATAGCTTTTAAAAAAATAAACTAAATAAAACCTGAACTGTAAGAATAAAACTATTGATGTTCAAATAATGAAATAATTATGAGTATCAAGTGTAGGCTACACAAACTAGATTACAAGTATGGAGATGCCTTTCTATGTGTCTGTTGATGAAGCTGAACTAACCCAACTGATATGTTCAAGCAGTTTGGTTAATCTGAGGAGTTAATAACTTTGTGCTGCTTTTGCCCTTTTTCTATCTATATTCTTTTGGTTCCCTTTAAAAGGATCAACCCACAACTTGTCCTCTTTTATGGCTTGATTCCAACGGCCCTTGAAGATTTGAAGCTCCCACGTCGATTGTCTTCTAATCTGTTCAGTTCATTTTAACCAACTAAATTAATCAGATTAGCCACCATGAAAATATAATTTTCTCAGGGTAATTCATGCTAAATAAAAATGGCAACATTGTTTTAATTACTAAGGGCATGATGGAGATTCAAACTTCAAACACAACTAATAGCCAAATGCAGTAGCAGAAAATCGGGAGAAGAATGGAACCTAGTTTTTAATAATTTTCTAACAATCAAATTCAAGATGCAAAAACAATCGAAACTAGTCTTATTACATTAAGTGGAAGCAAATATATAGACGTTTAGTAAGCATCCCAGACTCCAGGAAATCACACTTCGGAAAAAGATTATGGAAGTTAAGAATATAAAATGCAAGAGATGACAGGAGACCAAAGGATGGTTAATCTCACCTCCATCCTAGGGTCCATGGCTGCCGCACCATTTTTCTGAATACAAGGAGAGAATATGTTAAGAAAATTGTTAGAATACTTCGTTGTTCAATTATCTGTGTGGTGAGAAAAAGAAAAAAACAACAGCCTCTACTCATAGTAAGTTTACCTTAGTCAAATCTTCACTGTTCGAAGTCTACAAAGAAAGAGGAGAAAATAAAAAATCAAGACAAGATAAAAATACAAAAAAAAAAAGAGTATATTTTCTCTTCAAAAAGATCATGTGTAAGAACCTTTTTTCCAGGACCACCACCCCCGCCCAAGGTCTGTATACCCTGATGAACAATGTACTCGCTATCAATTACTCCCACCTTCCTTGTTCGATCACCCTGTACAATGCCACATTTGTCCAGATTTACAATTATGTTTTTGTGCAATGACAAGTTAATATCTAAAAACAAAATAAAAGGGAAACAACAAAAAGAGATAGTTCGAGCTTTGAGATTCTTATAAATAAGTATAATCTATTTTTGATAGTTTATCTTTATCATGTAGCTGTTCCATGGTACAGATGCATACACAATTTACCCCTGAAAAACTAAAAGTTGTGTAAAGAAAGTATCATGTTTTACCTGTGCACAATAGCCAAGTTTCATATCCATTCCCCAACCATGGACCAGATCATTCTGATGAACAAAAAGATAAGTAGTTCAGACAACAAAATATCAAAAAAGGAAAAAAACCTCATTGGATCTGTTAAAATGCTCGTATGATTTTGTCAAAGAAGAAGATATGCATTACAAGCATTTGATTTTTCTTCTCAAACAAGAGTTGTTCTGTTGTGAACAGAGACATTTTTGAAACGTAAACAGGCACGTGACTGAATCATCCATGTTATCATAAGAATAAACATTACAACTAGAGCCAAATCTAAAATTGAAAGATGTCTTAACTAAATTTAGACACAAGACAAACCTAATTAAACAACAACCTTACAAAAAATATTATGCTAAAACATATTGTGAGCTTATAATAATAAATAATAGGTTGCTCTGTATAATATATTTATTTGCATCAAATGATTATCAAAAGTTGGCTTTTAAGTTATAGAAATGCTATTACCTGTATAAGATGCCATGCACAATACCAGGCAGACCTTGAAAATACCGGAGCCATACCTTCCACAAATCTGAAGATGTAATATAAATTAAAAAAAAAAAAATATTCCCCTGCTACTGTTCAAGAATTATTTAGAATATGATTCAATAAGGACCGAAAATGGTGTTGGAAGGCCCTTGACAGAGTTGAGCTAGAGCTATAGCTTGTCAAATTGTGAAAAGGTCTTTGAATCGAATATATTAGATTACTCGTTCTTCAAAATTATGTAAATTATGTAGAGAATAATTGTTTGATACTTCCACCAACCATATTCATTAACAGCTTGATAGCAGATGAAAAGGACAGCAATGATAAACAGAAGGCCACCAGTAACTAACATAGAGTCAAAAGATAAAGCTTGCCAGAAGGAAGAGCTATTATTTCTCAACATCTGGTAATATAACTACTCAACAAAATTAAAAAGTGCAACAACACAATAACTTACCCTGTGCATGGTGGCCCCTTGCTGACATCAGAACACTTGGTACTGCCTCTGCGATCATAGACTCTTCTGCAAAAAGACATTCCATGTTAGCAATACAAGGTTGAACATAATGAACAGCTACTGAAGTCTGGACAACTTACCTATGAAACCTTTTCATTCTTGACCTTATAGTGATTCTATGGTGTATGCCTGTTGAATTCGGATCTAAAGCTGGCTGCGATATCTCTAGTCCTTCTGATCTTACAATTTTCAAGTATCTAATATAAACATTTACAAGAAAATAATACTATTTACCAACTTATTTTCTTAAACAGAATATGAGCATCACAAAACACAATAAGAGATCAAGTAGCGATTACACTTTTAATCAATCAAATTATTTTATCATACACATTATGAGCATCATAAAGCACAACTAGAGATAAAGTAGTGGATAAATTCTCTAATTGCAAATTTTTTAAGCACAGGAAATACCAAAATGATTCACCAAGAAAGAATAGTTGCTTTAGCTAGAGAAAGTGCAGAAAAAATGAAAAGGGTTTGAAAATCCTGGTCCAGCTCATGTAGGCAGCAGGAAAATTTTCAGTGACTATCGCACTAGATGACGTAATTCAACAAAGGAAAAATCATGAACTGGAAGTTGTCCTAAGAGGGAAACATATATGATATAGGCCAAAAGAACTTCTTAATTTGCAAGTCTTTTAATTGTAAAAGATCTCCAGCACCATTGTCCTAAACACCCTAGATAATGAAAATTGCATAATCTACAATGTGAACCATGTTATTGTTTTAGAGGAATGTGAAGGTCCTAAGCCATCAATGCAATTTAAAATTAAAGCCAAGTATAAACCTAAAGATTCAAAGTACATTAACCGAAGTCAAGAACAATGACAATTTATTCTCAGTGGCCACCAACATCAATATGCTGAAGAGAATAGTTTCCAACAAGCAATTTAGTTTTACCTTCCTGGATTAAAATTTTCTACCCCTAAATCTTCATCCCATAGAAAAATATAATCATAGATGGACACAACAGCTGGATGCAGAAAGCGTTTTGCAAACCACCTAAAACAGAAATGGGAAAGGAAAGCACATTAAAAATGGAGTTAGGATACCAAAGTGAAAATATCTTATAAACAAACATGGACCCAAAAAATAAATAGTAGGTGTATGCAGCAGCATAGTTGGACTTGTCTTTCATCAAGTCACCAAGGAGATCGCATAATTTGAATATGGCTTCACTAAGATGACCAGAAACACTGTACAAAAGAAGCCTCAAACCATCACTTAGAAAATCCAACATTCACGTATTAGGAAATTGAAACTTATTAACAGCTCACTCAAAATCTTTTACGACAATTATTTACTCTCTAGCCTAAAGTTTCTTCTTTTTAGATATATAACAAGTTTAACCCACAAAATCCTGCCTGTCCAGCTTGACCGTCAGATACACAATTTGCTATTACATTACATAAAAATGGTAATCAACTATCTATTTAAATCATGCAAAATAAAGTATGTAAAGTTTAGGACATAGTGGAGATCAAATCTCACCATTTTGTTTGGTTTTGAGCAACAATGTGTATTGCCTTGCTGCTCCATTCAAGATCCCGCCATCTATCCAGACTGCCGTCATAGTGGAATAGAATAACTGTAAAATTCTCTGGAAGAAACTGAATTCAATGAAATTAGGCCAACAAATGTTCGGTTCATAATAATACAGAACATTACACAAGACAAATGGGATACCTTTTTGACAATAGCATCAACATTGTGCTTTTGCTTAATACCAACTGGAATAGCCAATAAGTTATGATGGCTAGAATTATCAGCCTGGATTTCATCACCAAACATGAATAATTAAGAAGTAGACGATCATTCAAAAATTTAAAAAGGCAAACAAAAGTTGTTAAAAGCATTAGAGTCCACCACTTTATATCAATAATCCAAATATTACTAAATGATCAAATTAAATTCAACATCCAAAAAGACAAACTCGTGCCAAAATATATAGGATTCAAAACAAACCTTTGATCTTGAATCACTTGTCGACCATAGGGGCTTTAATTCCAAATCTGAACTAGCTTGTATGATACCAGAAGGCAAACTGTGCAACAATCCAGAAGCCAAAGCTGATTCCTAAATTATAGCATCAAAACACCTTGAGATACCAACCAATATTAGGAAAAAATATCCAACACAATCAGGCTCAGAACTCAGAAGTCAACCAACTTAGTTCTAAAATTCATGAAAGACAAAAATTCCAACAGCTACGAAAAAGTATGGTTGCATTAATCTTTCATTTTCCTTACTTTTTTTTTGTTAATAAATAATAGAGGTTGTAAATTTCTGCAAGTTTCAATTCATATGAGTTACATAAAAAGAAGAAAGAACAACCAAACAACAATGACTAGTATATTGGCAATTTCCTAGTGGTAATACTAAAATTACCTTTAATGAGTCGAAGGGCTGCAATTTTGATTCCATCTGATAATAACAGAAAATAGAAAATTAGCAATTTTTTCACTAGAAGATGATAATGAAGGAAAACAAGGCTAATAAAGAAGCATCATTTAGTACAAAGAGATAAACCTTTCCTTATAAACAAGAATCCAGAATTTTTTAAAAAAAAAACTACCAGAATGAAGCTATCACATGTTGATTATAAGTTCACAAATTTTGTAAGATGTCTGAATGATACTCGAGCTTATGTGAATAACTATATGAATACAGCTACTTATATTACAATTTGAACTTTATGTTGGAGTTAATGGGGTAAAAGTATGATAACAAAAAAAAAGGAGTACAGAGAAAAAGTAATATCTAGACATCAATGGGATCGATGTACCTGTGTATGTTGATACTGATAAGTTGTGGTTCTATACACAATGAATAACATCACTGTACACAAAACTCCCATAAATGGCAACTGCTTCATTTTTAATCCGCATTTGCCCTATGCCCAGACTGTTGAGTTAGATAATTATCAAAGCTTAGGCAAGACAGAATTAACACACTGAAGTAAAAAACAATAGATCATACCCCATCAAAGAAGGCATTCCTTTTTAAGGATGATCTGAGTGACGTCATAGACACCCAGGGGTTTTATAAGCTTCTCATAACAAGCTGCACAAAATGCATACAACAATATCAAAGGAAAATTCAAACAAAATAAAATAATAATTCCTCCAATTTCCACTTTTAAAATTATATTAAAACAATACCAAGAAAAAATTTTGCAACTTGATTTTTAAGCAAATGAAGAAAAATCATGCCATAAGTAAAATTAAACTATCAAAAAGAAACATAAACGTAAGTTAGAACCTTATTAGCTCCGTATTCTTTATGTTCCTTAAAAAAATAAATAAAAACAAAACAGAGCAAGTTGCCTAAGTTCACGGGTTAATTGTGATTAGCAGAATTCATGGAAACTCACAATTTTATACCCATTAGAAAAGTTTCGTAAAATTAAAGTAATAACTTCCTGCTCTGTTTCTTCTTTGTACAAAAACAAGATCAATCCAGGGTTTAATACCTTATTATCACTTATGATTTTCTCAAATAAGCCCCCATAGGAGGCCATAATCAAGAAGATTAAACCCTTCCTCGGAATTTTTTTTTTTAAAAGAAAAAGAAAAAGCTAAATATTAGGCTGTTTAAGCGAGTTTGGTTGCATGCAATCGTGGTGTTGGTGCAATGCATAAGAAGAGCTCCAGTTATAATCATTTTAAGGCTAATAACAAACAGAATCTAAAAATAAATATCTTCAATATCAAATCTAAATCCAAAAATTTCAAAAACAAGTTCCTACAGGAAATTTTGTCTAAACAAAATAAATATATAATTTAAAAAAAAACTGACAACGTTCCCCCGAAATACCCACTATTTTCAGGAAGATGGAAAAACAGCAAATTTTTTTGCCCAAAATAATAAAAATAAAAGAAAAGAAATTTACTTCCTGCATGTTCTATTATCCATCTAGAGAAACAAAAAGTGATAAATAGGAAATTTTTAACTTGGCCAATAGATCTAACAGCTGAAAACTACAAAGATTCGTCGATTTAGAAAGCGAATATTATAAATAAAACAAGTTAATAGATAGACCCAAATGGTATAAACCCAAAAAAAAAAAAACTTCAAATTTTAAGTTCAAACAACATTGTTCTTAAATTAAAAACAAACAAACAACATAGTAATAAAGGCAAAGAGCAATAGATCTTTCTCAGCTAAACAATCAAAAAAAGCAAAAATCTCATTCGATTATTTGAAAAAAATTATCACAAACCTCGAAAATCACTCCCCAAAATGACCGAAAAGTGTAAACTGCAACAAGAACAGTAGCTCAAATAAATGAGAGAAAAAAAAAATAAAAAATGTCCGATTCGGTGGGCAGCAGCAACTGCAGCATAATATAGAATCTAACAAGAGAAATACTACAGAGAGAAAATCAAAGCGAAAGAGATTTTGTAAGATAGAAGAAATGGAGGGAGGAGAGAGTCGAAAGACGAATGTCCAGGAGGCGCCAGGTTTTAAGGGAGGCAATTGAGGACTTAAATGTAAATAAAAAATTTATTCTTTGATTCTTGTTTTTTTCATGGAAGATAAACTTTCTAGCTGTTCATCACTTCAAATACTAATAATAATAATAATCTCTTTTTATTATTATACCTCCAACAGATTATGTTTACTTCACATTAATCCATAGATTGGTTTCTTACAACAACTGGGTTTTTGATATAAAAATAAAAAATAAAAATAGAAACTCACCATTGATACAGTTTGCACTTGCTCGTTGTTTAAAACTTCAATATATAAAATTAAATTATTTTTTTCTTTTTTTTAATTAGATATTTTTAATTTATTAATCATGCTTTAAGAATTATACGAGAAAAATATGAATTTTCCTTTTTTTTTTTCCTCTTATTATCAACTTATGTGAGCATTTGACTCATCCATGTTTTTCGTTTTAGTTCAAGAATGAAGTCCTCGTTAGACTTGCATATTCAAAGATTATCTTAAAGATATTAGCCACAAAAATCGAATCTCAAAATATAAATTTGAAAAAAAAATTAAAATTACTATTTTAAATAATTTTTTGTTAAGAAAATTAACTCAACTAGAAAAGAGATTAATAGAAAAATGATATCAATACTTCCTTATCCAATTTCTACCATGTACTTTCAAAATGTATTTTTTCACTTAAAAAATACTATTATTTTTATAATAAAAGTTAATATTTTTTTAAAAAAAAGACATTTTTTGTATTGAAAATATATGGTAAAAAATGCATGAAAAAAATATTAATAGCATTCCTCGAAATTAATATAGCATACGGTTTGAATTTTTTCGTCGATCATATTTGCATAATTTTTTTCTTTTACAATGATATATAAATATAAAATACATTAATTATAATTATAATTATTTAAATAAATAAGTAATAAATAATAATAATAATAATAATAATTATTATTATTATTATTATTATGTGTAATTTAGAAAATTTAAAAGAAAAAAGAAGAAAGAATTTATTGCATAAAGTAAATTATTATATTAATAATTAGTAATTGTGTATCCAAGTATCTTTGATGCTGATTTAAAGTTATAATAAAAATAGTGTTGATAGGAAAATTGGTTGGTTTAGCCCAAATCTATATATTCTTTACATTTTCAGTAATAATTGCTATTTAGCTTGGGATTGAAGTATGTGTAAACTTTATGGTGATATCATTTTCAATTTTTTTCTTAAAATATAATTATGAATTTCAATTCGTTATTTTTATTTAATTAATCTTGAAGGGAAAAGTTATTTGTACAAACTTAATTGTACAAAATGAGATTTTAGATATATAATAAATGACTAAAGTATCTTTTTGATAAAATTCTAGGGTAAAAAATTCAAATTATCAAGTTTTCTCTCTGCTTTGATTAATTAATTAATTAACTTCTTCTCTTCCTAATAAAAAAATTCAAATTATCAAATTATGAATTTTTATCCCTAAATAAAAGCTTTTATTTGATAAATTTATGTATTTTAGCAAAATTAATTTAAGTATAATTAGGAAATTAAAGTTTAATTGCAAAAGGAAAAACTGGAAACTCGTAAGCTATTTAAGTGAGATTGAAATGTGAGAATAATGAAAATATTTTTAGAAAAATACACTAATAAAAAGATAAAACATATATAAAAAGTGATGATACATTAATTATAATTATAATAAATAGTAAAAATTGGCTTTTTAGATGTAAAAAAATCAAATTTATTTTTTATTCTAAATTTCAAAAATAAAGAGTCTATTTAAAATTTTGTATTTTAATATAATGACTCTTTAAAATAAAATAAAAAATATATAACTTAAATAAATAGTTTATTATAAACTAATAATATTCATGTGAGAAAGTTTAAAGTTAAAGCAAAACTAAGAATTCATATCTAAGTGAGCAACTTGTGTTTTGTGAAAAGTGAAAACTAAAGAAGTGGGATAATATTAATTTTTGCATTAATTAAGTGGACTAATTGAATGACCAATGGTCGATTGAATTAATTAATCAAAACAAAAATGGGGTAATTAAAACATCATTAAAGAAAAGCTTGTTTAAATTATGGGAATTTTTTTTTTTTTTGAAAATCACAACTGAACCTCTTGGTTGAGCTGTGGGCTCCAACAATAATACCACCTTGTAAAACACACGGCGACAACATCATTATAAGAAATTAGAAGTAGATAAGAATAATAGATTAAGATTAAAAAACATTATTTAAGTGTTTTACCTTAAAATAATTAAGTAATTATTATAAAACCCAACAATTTTTTTCAACACTTAGGTTATAACTGGGGATATTTTTCTTGTGGTTTGAATAATATTAGATTGGGTTGGAAGGTTTGGTTCCAAAGTTGGTATATATATCGGTGATGGGATTCTAGAATAAATAGACAGGAGTCAGATTGCCAGCAAAAGACTGTGGTTCCCGTCCCAAACGTGCCTTGCATGCAACTGTGTTGGGAACTCGGGTTTTGTGTTTTTTTATTTTCTTTTAACGTGGAATCCAATTGCAATTAGTTGTTCAAATGATTTTATCCCAATTAATCCAATTATTTTAATGTGTTGGGAGTTGAACTCGATTAAAACACCCACCCTGTATGTGTATATTTCCTGAAGCTCAATCAAATTATGCTCTAAATTATGGAGGGCTGTTGCATTAAAATTGAAATATATGACCATATCCATGCAATCAACATTAATTAATTTAACATTAAAAGAGATATTCAAAATTTTATAAGAAAAAAATAATAGAAAAATATTTTTTTATGGAGAATGTCACGTTTGCATTTATTGACTCATTTTCATATTATATATTAAATTAGATATGATAGCATCACATATATGATAAGTTAGCATTGATATTTAAATTTTTAGATATCTCTTGATCGACCAATTTTATAGAAAATGTAAAAAAAAAAAGTCATAAAATAAG
Source organism: Triadica sebifera (assembly GCA_023653625.1). Lineage (NCBI taxonomy): Eukaryota > Viridiplantae > Streptophyta > Magnoliopsida > Malpighiales > Euphorbiaceae > Triadica > Triadica sebifera. The sequence goes on along the minus strand of CM042894.1, from coordinate 438,158 downwards.
GATGAACTTCTCCTGATTGGTGATTAAGGTCTATTGCTCATTTTGTGGATATATATATATATATATCCACAAAATTATATATATATATATATATATATATATATATATAATTTTGTGGATATATATATATATATCCACAAAATGAGCAATAGACCTTAATCACACACATATATATATATATTGGGTTTATATTCTTTTTTTTTAATATCGAAAAATAATTTTTGCAATTTATGAATGAATAAAATCAATAGATTTGCATTATCCATGTATTCAATATTCACACATATAGGTGATATGTCAATCGGTTGGTGAACAAATGGTGGGATAGGAACACCTAAAGCCTTTGACTTTTTCTTTTATTACTCATTCAAGATTTATGTGCATTTCGAGTCACACTTAAGAATTTATTTCTTTTTAACATATTGATGTGAGAGTCCTGCTGATTCATTATTCCGTGTCATTAAAATAAGAAAAAGGTAAGGAAAAAAAAAGATAAAAAGAGAGGTTATGTAGCATTTTTCAATGAATCTTTATTGTTTTGAAGATTGAAGAAAGTGTTGAATTTAATTATTCAAATATTCACTCAATAATAGAGACACGGATTTTTGAGCTGCTAAATTATTGTGAATTTGCTATAAATTTAATGAATCACTTGAATTTGTGAAACATACAAAATTTCGAAGGAAATAAGAAAAAAAAAAGTGTCTTAACATACCAAATTGGCATTGTTCCAAAAGACTATGATTTGAAAATTGGACATGTAATGAATTTTCATAGTTGATCATTAGGAATTATTATGGTTTAAGGAAAATATTTTGTGAGTTAGCACTGATGGGATTTTGTTTAAAATCCAAGGAATACCTCCCAGACCCAATAAAAATGACACTATCCTCAGTAGAACGAGCTATTATTATTATTATTATTATGAAATTTTGTTAGCCTATATTGATGCATACATTTATGAATTCCAACAAATAAATGAATAATATACTGTTGTGTGAAAATTTAGTATTTCAAAATGTTGCACTGTGATTGATTTGAATGTTTAAATTTTTACATTAGATTTGAGCCTCTTACCAAATGGTAGTAAGAACGATTTGAGTCCCATATTAGAAGTTATACTTGCCAAACAAATGTTTGATTTAAGAAAAAATCAAGATGAAATTCTATATCCAATTGATTTTTGTTCTAATTTTTAGTCAAAGAAATTTCCAAGGAAAAAAAAAACGCCTTCGAAAATCCATAAGCAGAAGCCTAAAATGAAAGCCAAAGAATAACAAACTTATCTATGTAGCAGATGTTGAAAGAAATTAAGATACCACATAACCTTCTGGCCTCCTTTTTTCTTGACCGAACCCATTTTCAGTTTCAACAAAAATCTGTCTTTCCTTGCAAAAGAATAAAATAGGCCTGAAAGACAGCAGCAAGGGGAAAAAAGTTTTGATTCTTTCTAATTGGTGCGAGTAATGATGAGTATTACATTGATATCATACAACAGTTAGTTTTATCAGAAAGAAGATGGTTTTCTTCTACGTCAAAAATATATCCTAAAATACAGCATGTTAATTTGAGAGCCTAGACTAACGCTGATTTTCAAAATGTTAACAGAGGCACAAAAAACAATATACAACGAGGTCACCTAGCCCGAGTTCTCTTTCTTCCTTTCGCTGTGTTTTCAGGTCGCTGGGTAGCACATCCACGTCCAGTTTTTCTTGGTCGCCCAGATGCTTTCTTTGTCATAATTAAGGATTCTGCTGAAGCAGGTGAAAGAACATCACTTGGTTTTTTAGCTGCATTTGAAGTTTTTGCAACTGCGTTGCCAGGTTTAGACACCTTCACAAGTAATTTCCTGTTAACAGGGCGAGCACTGCGGGGTTTCACAGGAGGATGACGCATTGGTTGTGGTATTGAGTCGAGGGTCGTAGTAGTCTTGCTGATATAGTCCTTCAAATGCTGCCTCAAACTTTTCGTAACAATGTCTCTCAGAAGAAATGCGGACTTGTATTCACGAGTAGTTTTGGAATAAAAAACTAGGGCATTGTTAGCAAGTAGCAGCAGATCTCTGAAGATTTCTTTAACTGATGTGATGGAATGACTAGCAATTCTTGACCTTAATGTATCCAAATCGATATGCTGCAAGATCATTTTCTTGTATCTTCCTCTCTTCTGTTATAGAATTAAAACACAAAAACATCCCACTTACTAGTAAAAGCTTCTTCTAGAGCAATAAAAGTAACATGCCAAGGCCTAACACAAAAGTGAAAGCAACAAAAGTACAACAAAAATGACAGAGCCAACATCACAAGGTACAGTGGCATCTCTACCTGGCTATCCAGCCGTCGCCCAAAGACAGTGGCACATTTATTCCCCGCAATAGAATCGAAAATGCTCATGAGATCAGGCAGCTCGCCCTTGCTTGAACTGCTTTTATCATCAGTATCAAAACATCTACCGGTTTGACCAGAACCGCTGGCTGAATTATCTTTACATCGTGTAGCTGATAAAACATCAGCTGAGCCCCAAAATTCGCTTTCTCCAACACTTCCTTCCTTGACTTCCTTTCTACAATCTTTCCTCTTTCTCTTTCCTCTCCTCCTCCTTATACTCCCTCCATGTCCCAGAGAAAAGGTCTCCACCAGATTACCTATGCTTGAAACTTTTTCTTGTTTAGGAGACAATGAAACATCTGGCTTAGTCTCAATATCTTCAACTGAAATAGAATCTGGAACCTGACATTCAGGTGACCAATTAGTCCTGGTTTCCTGAGTGAAACTCCCAGCCGATAATCCATCTTTTGATGTCTCTTTGCTGGAAGATTCAACTCCATCAGATTTTTGAAATGGTACAAGTGACTCTGTCCGACTTGAATCATAACCAACATTGCTGTCATTTGTTCTCTCAGCCTTGAGAACTTCAAGCTTTGATTCCAGAGACCTGAAATTGATGAATACATCAAGTGTGAGAATGGAGACTGCATGATTTGTTTAAGAATGTGAAAAACTTTCTACATTAGCAAATCCTAGGAGCAAATTAGATAATCACATTGTCAAGGGTTTCGGATGCAGGAGTTAGATATTCCTCTCTTCCAGCTAACTACTGATTTGTACATATCATTTGCCAAAACCCACAGGTATTCAGTTACTAATCACAAAGAAATGCTAGCTCTTTTCTTATTCTAGAACTTAGACAAATATAATTGTATTAGCATCATTTGTCCATTGAAGACATTTAAGATTTTGTTAGTAATATCTTCAGAACCTTCGTGAAAGGGTTTTACAGTATTACGCCATTTATTAAGGATATTGATGGTAAATGTATTTTGATCTTAGTATGGCATTTGAGTTGACAGAAATCTTAGACTGGACATGGATGGCTTACTAACCCAATTGAGCCTTCAGATTTCTCTAAAGCTCGCCTCAACTCTGCCATTCGCTGCTTGCGCAGCTCTTCAAACAAAGCTCTGTGAGGGAGTACAATATCAAGTTCAACATTCAAAGAAGATTGAATTGAGATAGAAGCTATATTTTGCATTTACAAAAATTCCACTCACGTGCATCCAGAATAACGCTGCTGCAAGTCCTCATACTTGGCCTTACATACCTGTGATTTGAATACCAGTTTATTAAACTGATCGAGCAGCTATAACATTAGATTAGAGGTAAGCATATGCTGAATTAGTCTCCGATAATTAACAGCTATGATTTAGGCATATGCTAAAACATTACTAAGTGAATTATGGAGCAGTGCTGAAGACACAGAAGACATTATAGAAGGTATCTTAATGAGGAGGGAAGGAGGCCTTCAAGCACATAACCATAATCTCACTTATAATCCGGCTTATGCTAAAAATGGGGAATATTTAAGATATTAAAAGCCGTTTCCACTCCATAATTAATTTTTACCTCAAGCGTATAATAGAAAACACTCGGGTTATGTTTGGTATGAAAGAATTAGAACAATCCACTGATTTATGCTAAATTCATCATTTGGCCAGTTGAAAAATATCAAAAATCAAAATCCATGGATTTTGAAAAATCCCTCATCCACTAAAATCCTTCATTTTCGAAGGATTTCATTAAGTTCAAAATCCACCTATTTTAATCAATGAGAGATTGTCGTCAAATATTTTTTATTCCAAAATTTTCGCTAATAAATTAATAATATTTCAAAACTATGTTTAACCTTAAAAAGACAGCAAAAACTATTAGTCAGATTTTTTTTTGGTTTTATTTTCACTCATTAACTATATTGGTTCAAATATGAATTAAAAAAAATACTAATGAGTTCATTCAGAAAAAAAATTAATGAATTAATTTATTTATAGACATGGTACAGATAATAAGTTTATATAAAATGAAGTGAAATTTAATCATACTATTTCATTAACGATTAAGTTGCACCTAATTTAATTGTGAATATCTATTTCAATTTCAAATATTGACCGAAATTTTGAGAAAACAATTTGTTTCATATTCCAATAATAATTATAATTTCAACTATTACATTTTTTAGAAAATATTTTTTGGTGTTTGGTTGGTAATAGATTTTTTTTTCTAGTAAAGTTAATTTTATACATATAATTGCTAGCATTTAAATGGTTATACATAGAAAATGACATATAACTACCACCAATTATATAAAAAACATAGCAAAATTCTTATAATTGCTAGCAGTAAAATGATTGATGAGATAATATAACTTCAACTACTCCAAATAAAACTAACTAAATATATAGGGAAAAAAATTCAATATAAACGTGGCAAAAAAAACTAGAAAATGTTTAATAAATGATAAATTACCAATATTTAGTAAAGGGTAAAATTAAAAATTAATTGTTAAATCTATAGATTGTGGATATTAAACCAAACATGATTATAAGTGAAACTACATCATCGATCCATGAATTTTATAGTCAAACCAAACAACAAAATTCTTAAAATCCATGGATTTAAAATCTATAGATTTTATGAAATGCATGAATTTCAAAATCCTCCAATCCAAACGATGCCTTGGTTCAAATTTAAGAGCTATTAACTAACTATAGCCATGCAATTAAATAATCCAAGAGCTAGTAAATGCCAATATAATTACCAGCTACAGTTGTGCAATTATTTCATCAAACAGCACGTAAATACCAATAAATTTACTTATCAGTTTGGCATCCAGGTAAAAAGCAAAAGGAAAAAAACATTCTAAGCTTATAGTCAATCTCCATGCATAGCGACGATCAACATAGATCATCCTAACAAAGACGACAATTTGATCACTAACTCGGACCGAAGTGTTGTGGTCACGTGCATGCCACGTGATGATTGCTATTATTATTTGGCTAAATATATAAATTAGCACATAATTTTTTTTAAAATTTTTTTTAGCGGATTGGGAAACGGTAGTTTGACATAATTTTAATTTTTAAATTTTTTTGGTAATTTTAGACCCTTATTATATTTGCAGATTTATATATTAAAACCAATATTATCATATTTAATAAAATAATTTGACAATAACATTTCCAACTTAGTTTGCAAGTCATGCATCTCATAGACCAGATAAGTGAAAAGTCAAGACTCAACAGTGTGTAAATACCAATTCATGTCTCTATCGTGATCATTTCCAACCAAAGGGCTGTTACTATGTTTTTTCCATAAATTATTAGCAACATCGACCATCGATTTCATGAACCAAATAATTTTCTTTAAAAAATAGTAATAATAATAATTAAAAAAAAACAAAAACAAATAAATATTTTACACATCAAATAAACATGAAATTTTCTTTTTCAAAATAATGAAGGGTAAAGTTGGAGACTTTTTTAATTAAAAAAAAAAAAAAAAAAAAAAACAAAACAAGAAAAGGCACCCAATTCCAATCAATGTGCAACCTTCGTACGATGGTACAATAATTTTTAAGGTTAAAAAAAAAAGAATTTCGAATATATATATACATTTTTTATTTTGTCGGGAAGCATAATTAAAACACATAAGTTAATATTAAATAAATAAAAAAAAATCACGTAATAATTTCTCAATCAAAACTCGAAAGCAAAGACAAAAAAAAATGAAATTAAAATATGCGCGGAAAAGAAAATGAAAGAAATAATAAAATGATAATAAAATTAAAGAACCTCGGGGGTGAAATTATACGGGCAAACAGTTCGGGCTCGGAGCTCCGAGGCGACCAAATCCCAATTTGGGGTGCCGTGCCGGAGAACGGCCCCACCCAACAACAATTCCTCCCATGTGCCCCACCTCCCGCCTCCTGCTATCGCCACCTCCGTACTCATCTCGCACCGTCCACGTGTATCCCAAAATGATCAATCAATCAATCAATCCGTTAACCCTACGCAGCCCCGGCTCTCTATAGCCAACAGCACCCCAAAATTTTGAAAGAAGCAGATAGAGACAGAGAGAAGAAAACGGAAAACCAGCTTCTGGTTAGAGAAGGGAAGAAAAAGGCAGTATAGAGGGCTGAGAGAGAGGTGGTTTTCTGGTTTTTCTTTTTCTTTATTTTTTTTTTGGGTAATAATGGTATATAGGAAATGAAAAAAGGGAATCAAAGAAATGGTAATAGAGTAGCGTGAGAAACGGGGTTGACAGATTCTTCTTGTTGTATACAGAGAGAAGGAGAAAGAGCGAGAGAGAGAGCGAGAGAGAGAGAGAGAGAGAGAGGAAGAAGTAATAATAATAATAATAATAATAATACAAAGTGTCTAATACAATGAAAACATAATTCTAATTTCTGTGATGTTTGTGTTTTGAGAAAGAAAAAAAAATGGGAATGTTTTTTTAAATGAGAAAACCCCCAATTTTAGCAAAAGTATTTCTTTTTTTTTTAAATGTAATTTTTCTTCCCTCTTTTATCCACTTTATTCTACTCAATGACTTCTCTGCCCTTTCTCACCTTTCCTATTTTTAACTTATTTTTTTTAATTATAAAATCATAATCATTCACTTTTTTTCCCCCTCCTTCAAACATATATCAAGCATTAGATTTAATCTAATAAATTAAAAATGCAAATGCGAAAAACTGAAAGTTGAGAAGGAGTGAATAATATTATAGGCTGAACTTAGATGTAAGCGATAACTGATCTGGAATATTATTTTTGTTCAATGCGTTGATGATGAAGGGTATAATAGTCATTTTGAGTAGAAAAGCTCGAATAGGCCTTTTGGCTAATGGTGGTCTTGGTTTTATTAGGGGTGGAATACCTAACTATGGGGGTATTGGGATTAGGTTGGATGGATTGAGATTCTTGTTGGCTGTTTATAAAAAAAAAAAATAGGTTTTAATTTTTTTTATTTAATTGATTAATTTTTTAAATTTTTTATAAATTTTTTTTTCAAATATATTTATAGAAGAAGTTTTATTTTTAGAATTTAAAAAATTAAAAATAATTTTTTTATTTAAAAACGTTTTTTTCGAAATATAATATCAAACAATCTCTCTTTTTCTTCTCTTTTTCTCCACTACCCGTATTCATTCTCTTTTTGAAAATTTTCATGTTTTCTCTCATAAATTTTTGACATAAATGATAATAAGTAAGAAAAATGTATTATTATCATGTGAAATTACGGCTTTTTTTTTGTTTAATAAGTAAAAAAAATAAAAAGGGAAAATTCGTCTTCATTATTCATCAGAAAATTTCTATGCAAACTCAAAATTTTATAAACTATATATCAATACCTAAAGAATTATAATGTAGATGTTAAATTATTTTACAAATTTATTGTAAAGAGGTAAGAAGTAGAGAAAGTTCTTGGCAACTTCTGTAGTTTTTCCCTTTTTTTTCTTTCTTAATTGTGAATTTGATCACCGGGTTTGGTAGAGCATACTCAACTAATTGCAGTATTAGGTCTCCATCAATATGGATTTTACCCCTTAATTTTCAACATTCATAAATTAGCGAAAAGAAATAAATTTTTTAAAAGTAATTATTTTTTTTTTCACTAACCAATCAAAAATTGAGTGTCGAAGATGTTGAAAGTATTGTTAACATTATTTTCTTTCACTGTCAATTTCTAGTTATTATTTTGATAATATATAATTTTACACCAGAGTTTAAATTAATATTTTCAACTGAAAAATACTAATCAAACGATTGAAAATACAATTTCGTATACAGTGCCAACAATTACCTTAGTTGTGTTTTTATTAGATTTGACAATTAGACCGTATTATTTTGGATTTGATTAGTTTTATGTCTCAAATAGAGTTAATTTGATGGATCATTGAATCAATTTTACTCTTAAAAGTCAAATTCAAAATCACCTATTTGAATTTCATCAAATTTTATATTGAATTTACTTATACAAGTTCCTATTCAGGTTAAAAATTATCAGATGTATTTTTTTTTATACAATCTATTCATTAAGAAAATGTGATATGTGAATAGGGGCAGAGCTTTTATGAGGGTATGCATGGGCGCCCAAAATTTCGATTTTTTTTATATATAACATAATTAAAAATCACGAAGAAATATTTTTTTTATGTATTTTTAATATTTAACCAATTTATAATAGAGTAAAGACAGATATGTACTAATGTTAAAGTGACATGTAGTTTTACAATTTCTAATAAATTAAGTATTTTAAGCTTTCAAAACTATCAAAAGCTTAACAACTACATAGAGTAATCTTAAAAATTAGCAAAAGGAGAAAGACTCTTATAGTTTTTTTAATCTATTTTATTATTTGATGTAAGTTAAAATTAAAATTTTTATTTTTATTATTATTTTTTAGTTGAATTTGATTAATTGTCAATTGCTTGTTTATAATTTTATTCTTTTATTGATTTTGACTGATTTCAACATAAAATTCAGCTGTTATTTTTTTATTTTACTTTTGTTATATTTTGAGATCAAGTAATATCTTTATTATTTATTTAATGTTTTACGCTTTAAAAAGAAATAATGCTTATAATTCTAAAAATTCAATTTATTTATCTTCACACATAAATTCATAAGTCTTCAAATAAAAATGGATACTAATTGAAATCTCAAAAATAAAAGATTCAACCTAAAGAATATTTTTTCAAATGATATAAACTAAACAAATTGATGTCAGATTTTTAGAATGTGGTTCTGGATTACATCCTCAATTTTGCTTTTACTGGAATTGTTAATATAATTTTAGTTTGAATCATCTAAAATTTAGAGTCAAAATCTGTGGCTGTCTGTGAATATAATATATAATTAGAGTTTCTAATAAATTAAGTTTTTTAAGCTTCTAAAACTATCAAAATCTTAACAACTACAAAGAGTAATCTTAAAAATTAGCAAAAGGAAAAACTCTCTTATAATTTTCTTTAATCTATTTTATTATTTGATGTAAGTTATTATTATTATTATTATTATTATTATTATTATTATTATTATTATTATTATTATTATTATTATTTTTAGTTGAATTTGATTAATTGTCAATTGTTTATTTATTTAATTTAGAGAAAAATTTATATAATTTTATTATTTTTATTAATTTTGATTGATTTCAACATAAAATTCAGCTTCTCTTTTTTTACTATTATTTTTTTTATTTTACTTTTGTTATATTTTGAGATCAAGTACTACCTTTATTATTTATTTAATGTTTTACGTTTGAAAGAGAAATAATGTTTATAATTCTAAAAGTACAGTTCATTTATTTTCATATATAAATTCATAATTTTTCAAATAAAAATGTACACTAATTGAAATCTCAAAAATTGAACCTAAAGAATATTTTTTTCAAAGAATATAAACTAAAATTTGCTTTTACTGGAATTGTTAATATAATTTTAGTTTGACTCATCTAAAATTTAGAGTCAAAATCTGAGGCTGTCTGTGAATATAATATATTGTCAATGAGCCCTAGAAGAAGACCTACATGCGAAAATAGAAGGTGAAAAGAAGAACTGAGTTTGAAGATTGTTTGATTGGATCATCAGAAAGAAAGAAAGAAAGAAAGAAAGAGCGAACGAATATGAGTGGCTCATGTTCAAAAAGGAAAAATACGATTGGCCTCTTCAGCAATGGGAGAATATGAGGCATTGGAAAAAGCTAAACTTTATTATGACGAAGGAAGAACCATAACTAAGTGGTGGAAACAGGAAAGAGTGTTGATTTGCCATATGGCTTATAGAATGCCCCACATGTGCATTAATAGCCTCTCCGCATTGCCCCACTATGACATGGCGAATTCGTCTCAATCTCTGCCTTTCTAATTAGTGGCATCCACAAGAAAGTGATTTTCTACCAATAAATTATTAATTTAACTTTTTAATAAGACTTAATACAATTTTTACCTCCTAAGAAACGCATTCTAAATTTATAAAGTAATTATTTACATTTTTCAATTAATTATAAGAGATACATCTAGCTTTCATGTCAAACAAAGTTTGTTTTTTTCTTTTTTTTTTTTGTACTTTATTAATTTAATTTTTTTTTCCTTTTTATCCTCCTCTTCTTCCCTTGTCATTCTTTTTTGGTTCTCTCTCTCTTCTTCTTCTGGCTCTCTTTAGTATTTGAGAATTCATTCTCTCTCTCATCACTATTCTCTCTTGTTGCCCAAAACTCTCCATTTGTCAATAAAATGAAAATAATCTAATCTCTCATCATCTTCAAAATAATCAAATTTCTCCTCATTTGTGAATATATAAAAATAATCCGTATCAACTAAAAAATTAATGGAAAGTCAAAATTTAGCCTTAGATTATAAGTTTTTTTTTTTTTTACACATTTACGTGCATGTATTACATATACATCATGTAGAGCTGTTACTTTGTAAATTAAGAGCGTGAGATGTGTCACTTATGACTACTTGTGGGATGTAAATACCCATTTTATAAATTTAGGGTCTTAAGTGGTGTTTCTTATATAACAAGTATGGAGTAAATATGTGTTAGACCTTTTAATAACTAATTTGTTTCAATTCAAGATTAATATTTAAATTTAATTAATAACAAAATTTTCATTTCACCAATATTTATTCTACTTCATTAAAAAAAACCTTCTTCACATATTTTTTATTATAAAATTAGTATACAATTAACTGTAACATTCTAACAAAATTTCGTAATAGGTAAAGATATAGATATTGAACAAAAAAATGTATTATTTGAAAATAAAAATGAAAAAAATGATAGCAAATTGACTCTAGGATGACAATTGAACTGAACTTGTAGATTCCAGTCCTGTACCACTTTGAATGGGACAGATTTTTTGACTTTTTTATTGAAGACTTGGGAGAAATCAGAAATGCCATTTAGCATGAATGGGGCGGGCCGATATTTGTATACTCTATCATGTGCCCCTCTTGAACCTGCTCTGTATACTATTTAAATAAATAAGTAAATTGTTAAAATGTATATATATATATATATATATATTTTTTAACAGTTTATTTATTTATTTAATAGTATTTAAAATGATATCTTTTTAGATATAGTGGTTATAATATTCTAGTGGATTTTTTTTTTTGAGTGGATATTCACTTTACTAGTTATTTATGAATTTATTAATATTTTTATTTTTATTAGTTAGTTAAGTATGGATTATGAAATAAATAATATATTATAATTTTTATTGAAATTAGTATATGTTTTCAGCAAAAGAAAAAAAAAGATGTTGGATCTTTTATAATTTTTATGTTGTTTTGAATTTATTTTGATATAAATAAATTTAATAATCTAAATTGATAATAATATCATATATAAATTTAAAAATAAATAAATACATCAGGGATACTCAATCTCATGTGAGAACACCCAACTCTATTGGAAGCGTGGATAAAGATTAACTACATTTCTCCATCAGGGTATGGGGCAGAAATAGAAATATAAATTTATAATTGAAGACAAAGACAAAGAAGGAGAAATTTGACATAATCTGTTCCATTATCACTCCTATCCGATTTTCTACAGAATACTAGTTTATGGATCCCTTGAACCTCGATGTACAAGGTTATATGATTTTGATTTTATGTTAACAAACCAAATACTTGCTCCTAATTTTCAAACTTAATTGAGACAGACATTGAGGATTTCGCCAAAAGTTAATTTTGAAAAATGTCTAAATCGAATTATACATCAAGTCTATAGAGAGTATTGATTTGAAAATGACATGTAAAACAAAATAAATCACATGAAATTACTACATTAGTTTGATCCAACATAAATCAGGATTAGGCAAGAAAAATCCGCCAATTGTTCAAATCAAAAGGTTCAGATGTGTAGGAAGTTTAACTTTCGGCGGACCATCACTAATCTGCAGTTTAGGAAGTTACCAACCATGAAAGAGTTGGAATTGGATAACTGCTGGAAAGAATCTATGCATTTCATTGAATATAGAATGCAGTTTACATGAGTACAGGCAGATAATTACATTCATCTTATCATTACAAAAAAATTATGGACAGCAAAGCCCAGAATCAAAGACTTACAATGAACATATTTTGGGTAATGCTGGAACGAAAGTGACTGCCTTCCATCATCACCCATTAAATGGCATGGAGAGGTACTGCTTTGAGGTTTGCTTTGTCAAGGTTACCACTCTGCATGAGCCGTTAGTAAAAGCCGATATTGACAGTCAAAAAATGCAGTAGCACGACAAAATTGTGATATACACGAACACACATTTGAAGGTAGCATTGTACTGCTTTTCAGCAGAGCTACACTCTCACACTAGCTGCAGAAATTGGCCTTCAATGGCATCGCATTGTTGGCTATGATTCTTGAAGAACTAGATTCAATTCCATAGCAGATTTTGCCCACAATCCACCTTTCCTGCAGCAAATTTACAAGGCATGTTTTCTAATTATTAGTTTCCATATTTGTAACTAGGAAAAGCACCGGATTTTCAGATTACATAGAAAACAGGATTTGGGAAGGGCACAAATGCATTATTAAGCATTTACTTGTCATCATACAAGCTCTTTCAAAGTATTTTTATAGCGTAGAGAGCATTGCATACTAACAAATGAAAAAAGTATCAGGTGTTATAGAATACAAAGAACACCCCACAATTGTAATTGAGAAGGAATAGACTATAACTTTTATATGTATGTCCTTCATTTCTTAGCTACGATTTGGTGATACTTCAGCATGGAGACCCTTTGCTTGTAAATGTTACTGGTTTTGACATAAATCATAGTTGGGACAAGAAAAAGAAAATGCTCAGGTTAGCTGCTTGCCTTATAAGTGTTGGAAGAATTTGCTGAATCTTTTGCAGCTGGACAGAGCACTGCTTACAGCATTCTAACCTGCATTCAAATTATCAGATGTAAGAATACAATACAAATTGAATTGGTGATGTCGTTTATGAAACTGTCAAGCAAATGTTGCTGCAAATGTTGGTTACTTCAACCTTTGCTCTGCATGGAGATCAACACCAACCACCGGAGGAGCTGAAATAGTCGAATGTATTACTGGGCCAAAGACAGCTACAAGCTTCAGTAGCATCTCCAATGAGACATTTGTGCACCTGTACATTATTAATGCAAGTCAAATTCCCCTAAGTTTCCAGTTTAGTCCAAATGAAAAGCCAAATTTTGAGACAAAGGACTATGTTCTATGGCCAGACGATAAGAATGTTTCTAAGTTTTGAAATTCTTGCCCCTGTTCATATGAATTTTTTTCATCCATCTCCACTCTGCTAAAAAATAAGATCAATAACAACATAAAACTTTTGTCCTTTGGGAAATAAACCTTACATTTAATGATGCTTCAATGCGCCATAGGAAATTTACTGGGTTTCTTGGAGACTATTTGCGGTTTTTAAATTTTAAAGAGGACACATGTTGCTGCCATCAACATGTGCCAGCCATTGAAATATGCTAAGTTACAACAACATCCAATAATCAGTATTCAGTTCCAGTTCTTGATATTAGCAGAGTTGTGGTAGCTAATCGGTAATGGCTGCAGTGAGATGGTACAAATCTCAAGGACTGAATTACCCAAACCCTAGCAATGAAAGTATGCTGTCCATGTTTCAATTACACTTACCTTTCCATCTTGCTATCTAGTAAGCCCACGAGCACAGGAAGTAAGCAAGAAAATAGATCTAAGGTAAGAATCTCCAATTTCTCGATCAGAACACTGATTACATCTGCTTGCACCTGCAGCAGGATGTAATTACTACAACAACATAAACCACTGGATACATTCAAAACCACAAACAGCAGATATAAACTAATCTCATAAATACCCACAGAATGATCCGGCAGCTTCCTCAGGGCATTTATAGCACCCTTAATGTCATTCCGTTCCCAAAAGTGTCGAACCACCTGTGGGATGAAATTGATAGTACTATCTTAGTTATTTTCACCCAAAAGAAGGGAAGAAAAAGAGAAGAAGAGATGCAAGAACAAAACTTTAAAATGCAATCAAGAAACTGGAAATATGACAAACTTTACCCTTCTTTGGAGATAGATGTAATATTAAGAGTACTACTATCTAGAATATTTCAACATTATGAAGATCAGAATGTAAGGCTTCTACAGGTTACCTTTAATTCAGAAAGAAAAATTTACCCATTCAAGTTGCAAGGATAACTAACTAAACAATTTAGCAAAATTTTGAAGTATCAATCCGAAACCAGCCAAATTTACCTGTAATTTTGTCAAGCGGGATTTAAGGATGCTTAAGAATACTTCATGAGTTTGCATGACATCTTCACTAATATCCTTATAATTAGACGAAATTGAATCCCTTCTTGAAATCTGAGGCTCCTCCTCCTGTGATTATCGAAGGACAAGAACTGAGCAAGTTTGGTTGATCAAAGACGAGACATAAGCACATATAAAATTCGTCAAATTAATTCTGAAAATAATCTACTAATTTCAGAAATAGGTTTTCTCTAGGAAAACAAAAAAAATTGGTGATGAGAAAAGACAAGCATGCATTTACTAGCCAATAAAACTTGCAACAAATTAACAATTACTCTTTCAGTACCAATTCACAGGCAAATGGAAAAGATGAGTTTAAGCCATCAACAAGTAGTAATTGAGTTAATAACTTGAATGAAATTTGATCCAAGTTGAAAGTTTTTCTCATAAAATTTAATTTTCTACTGAGAACTTATCATATTTTAGCTAGGAATTGAAACATTCAGAAACCAAACTTCTAGATACATTAGAGGTGTTGCTTTATGTTTATGTCCAGGCCCTGAAAATCTTCATTTAAAGAGGGAAAAATTCATACCAGCAGGGAAGGTCTTTTTTCCATCTCACGTACAACATAAGGGGTCATATTTGTAGCTGTTGGAGATGATCTATCGATTTGACGTACAACAAGAGGGGTAACAATGGTAGCTCTGACTGGTGTTCTAACCGTTTGAGGTATAACTAGGGAATTCACATTAGTTACTATGACTGGTGTTCTATTGGTTTCTGGTATTACACGAGAGGTTGAAAGAGTTGCTACTAAAGGTGTTCTATCTGTTACAGGAATAACATGAAGGGTCGAAACAGTTGCTACAGCTGGTGATCTATCCATTTCAGGCACAAAACCAGGGGTAGGAAGAGCTGCTGTCAAGGGTGTATTTTTGGTTTCAGGTATATCACGAAGGGTGGCCATACTTGTTGCAAGAGGAGGTTTTCTATCCACTACAGGTGTAACAAGTGGGGTGATAGTAGTTGATGCAGAGGGCATGCTATTTATTTCATGTAAAGTTTGAGAAGCCATATTTATTGATTGATCTTCATTGCTAAATTTCTCTCGTCTTTCAAACCTCTCAACCAGAGAGCGTGTCCTGCCTGATACAACAGCAACTGCCAAGAAAAAAAGTCAATCATTTTCTGGTCAATCTGTGATTATTAAATATCAAATTGTAAGTACAGACAGACCTCCATTAACAATTTTAACAGGAGGGATCCGCATACTGCCACTAATGGATTCAAATTAATCACTACCAGCTATTGAATAGATTGAGCACAAACAATTAGATAGAATTCAAACAAGCAATTTGATGATGTGTATGATATTCTAAACAATATCTTTAAACTTGGAGAAATTATATCATTTAAGGCATTGGCAAATCATGTTTCTTGCTAAAACAAAAAAACAATGGGTAAACAATTAAAGGTGGCCAAGAAAAAAAATGTGAATGAAATAAGCATTAAGTAGTTAGAATATGGAATCATATGAAAGGCCAGACAAGTTAAACATATGATCAAACATTATGCAACTTGTGCAAAGTAAAATAGTGTGAATTACAACAAGATGGTTTGACAATATCTACAAATGAGTTGGTCTATGCTTTATGTGGATGCACTTAAGAAAAAGTGTTAAGATATAAAAAGTGCAATAAACTGAAAAATCAGAAGTATGCCTATCTGCCCTTATGGTTGCCAAAAACAGCAAAACATGAGGTGGAGAACAGAAAGCAAGGTGGAATCTTGCACATAAAACTAAAACAAGATGGAATTTTGAACATAAAACAAGAATTGACTAATGAAAAGTGACACTACCATATCAGAATAAGAACTTACTGTTTTTGCTTTTGCCAGAAACAGCAAAAACAAGAGGCAGCAAATAGAGAGCAAGGTGGAATCTTGAGCATAAAAAAAAAAAAGATGGAATTTGAGCATAAAACAACAACTGAATCATGAAACATGACACTGAAATATCAGAATAAGAACTTACTGTTTTCCTGAATAGAGGGTCTCTCTGGGTATAAATTTTTTTCAAATTTCACAGCAACACTCTTGATATTAGGACTTTTTTCCTCACATGATTTCTGTGCTCCATCTTCTGATACATTCAGGCTTTGCGACTTCAGGTTGATTGCACTCTCTTTCTCACTTGGCACATTGCCAAAAGTTTCAGATTCAAGTGCTACTGCCAGATTCTCAACATCATTCTTGTTATTTGAAGGCCTTCGCACATGAGATGGCCTGAACAACATGCCAGGTTTTGTACGTGAAAAGGTGACTGTTTCCCTTTCAGAATTGGAAGCCGTATTTTCAAAGGGACTATCCTGAGGTACAACAGTTGGCACAATAAAAGACTTATTAAGTGCTTCTCCACCAGTTTTTGCATTCACTCCATCTATGGAACTCTTCTTGTCTGCTGGAGAATTGTTCATTTCCTTCACATCCAATGAGAAGACCAATTTTGGTGAACTCAAAGACCCAATTTTTTGTGATGAAACCGGATTTCCACCAGCAGCTTTACATGAAATATGAACAAAAATTAGAATATGATGGAGCCAACAGAATGAAAAACAAATGAGCATCCTACGCATGCACTGGCTATGCTTATATGTACACCACACACTCCTGAGTAATGGTAATATTCCTACTTGTCTACCAAAAAAATCAACACTTGCTTTATTCAAAAAACAACTAAAATAGAACTTACAATCTATATATATGTTCTTTATTTCTTTGATCTCATAATCAGGAGACATAGAGTGCAAATCCGAAGTTGACCTTGCACCACTCTTTACTTTTTTTGTAGAATCATTTTTGGGCATATTGAATTTGTTCTCAGTGCAGTCACTTTCTTCTGATACAAAACCAACTCCGTATGGTTCAATTCGCTGAAAATAATGAGGCAAAAGTTGAATTAGATGATTATATAATAATGTTTCAAAATTCAGGGAACAGAAAAAAAGGAGAAAAAAGAGAAATCAAATAACAAAGTCATGAAAATTAGGGCAGATAACATGAAGTGGAACTCATTATTAGAAAAAGTTACCGATACATCAGCCACCCAAACTGCCACTGAATTTCGATATGATGAGCAACCCAAAAGTTTTTCTTCATGAATGCAGAGGTCTGCAAGTGCGGACCACCCAATATCAACAGTATCATGGCAAATTACAGGCTCCCAAGAATAAACCTACAGTTAAAGAATAATCCAGAAATTATATTTTATTCTGGAAACAAATAACAAATCATGATGGCAACAATACAAACCTTCAGGCTATCATCTAATCCACAAAAAAGCGTTCTTCCATCAGGATGGAATGTAACTGTGCGCACTCCAGTGGCCTGAAAAGCATTTTAGGTAATGAAATTAAATTTACCAAGATCAGCATAAGAAAATAAGAGATTACAAAAGCTTAAATCAGAGCTGAAAGAGAGTGGAAAAAAATATAGTTTTGCACAGAAGAAAGAAGCCTATATACATGACACATATATTTGTTCCTATGACAAATAATTCCATATGGATCTTTGCACCCTTGTGAACTTTCAATGAATTCTTTTAACATATTAACAGAGACCTGTACTGAGAAAACAAGAAATGGATGAGAAAAGAAGGGATCTACATTCCAATTTGCTTATACCATTCCACACTTCAGCACCGGGAGGTAAACTACTTCTTACAATATGTTAGTTTTCAATTTTACTGAGAGGGCAGAAGGGCACTCTTATCGATTTTAACTTGTTTGTTCAGTGACAGTAACCAGAAGACTAAAACATAAAAAACTTAGTTAGACACTGAACATTATGTTTAAATGTCACACTTAACTAGCCTTGACAAGCTTCGGTCAAAATTTCACTCCTATTAGAAAGAAGAATATGGTGGACCTTAAAGGGAAACTTCTCTGATTTCCTTTTCTCTTTTCGTTTCTCAAATATAACAAGGGCATTAAGTTGAACAAAAGGTTTCCTCTTCTCTTTCCACGCTCTTTGTAGAGATTGCAAAAGAGATGCAGACAATAATGTTTAAAGGACATAGTACTGAAAGTCAAAGAGAAAGAGAAAGAGATCAAGCACAAGTTAGTGTATCATGACCACTCAAAGCGCTTCCAAAACGATTGCATGGTGAATGAAGGAGAACCAGAAAATGAACCATATAAACTGGACAACAAAAGAATTGATTAAAAATACAGAGACCTCATCCAATCAGGAAAAAAATATTTAAAAAGAAACATCACATGGTTCTGCCTAAGCAAGCCCATCCCACATGCCAAAATCATTTTTGAATTTCATAATTCATAAAAGACTTTGTAGTGGCATACAGTGAAGTCACCAACTTTCTTATCATTGGCAATAAAACAGGTTACTTGTTCCTTTCACTCTCTGGCTTATTTCGATACATGTATGGGAGCTGCAAATATGATGAAAATGTCCAATGCAGTAAAAATGTTGGATCAGGTGCATCAATTCCAACGACTGAGTGGATATGTTCCAAGATATCACATTGCTACTTAGAAAAATGGTGGAGGTGACTAAATTACTGTAATGATAGTGCAACTATATATGATGGTAACACAGACAGGCTACTCCGTGAACAAGGACTTCAATCCACATCCTTGCACATTATTTTCAATCAAGGTAAAGCTCATTAAAGAACTAATTCAATTAAAAATATTAGGAAATAAATGCCCAAAGAATTATGAACTTGATGGTCTGCACAAAATTCTGAAAATATTGGACATACGCTAGAAATTGTACATGCCCATGAGTTATTATCGCATAGATTCAAGAAATAAACTGCTGCACTACATTGCCCTTTTTCCATTCAAGCACATATCAGATGACTGGCATCTGAGAAGAATGGGAAAATTAACCACATTTTATGATTCTTACAGTTCTTGAGTGGCAAAACACATATATCATACAAATTATTAATAACATTCAAACATACATAGCAAAAAAAATAATTGGCAAAAGTAAATTTGTATTCTATAGTTCACAAAATCAAATTATTTTTTCTTTTTCAGGCAAGAACAATCATTATCTCATAGCGATAAACGCTTCACAGACAAAACTATCCTTAGTGACATTTCAACGATTAATTGGATATTGGTTAACTAAGTTCAGATACCTCAGATCTGGTGGATCCAATCAATTCAAAGGTTTCCAAATCCCAGAATTTCACAGTTCTGTCTGCGGAACCTGACAAATTGAATGGCATGTTAAAAACTTCTTGCTAATTTCTATTTGAAATTGATGATTATGCAGATTCAAGAACATAAAGGAAGCAGCAACCAGGATTAGGTGTACAAGGAAATAAGCTTCAAAATCAAGTATGTAAAGCAATTGTGTATTTAAACTTCGGACAATATATAATCAATCATATAAAGCCAACATATTAAAAAAAGAAAAAAAGAAGAGAATAATAGAAGCCTGTGGTCATTGCAGAAGTAATATCATTTGCATACAACAATGAAAACAAACTAAACAATATTAAGCAATGACAGATCAAGTGATCACCTGTGGCTAGGAGATATTCAAGGGGATGGAAATCTAAGGATCTAATATGTCCTTCATGGAACTTAAAATCATGTAAAAGCTTTCCAGCAGTAAGATCCCACACCTGTTCAACAATATCAGGGGAACCCAATGAAGGGAAAGAAATTGAACCTTAACATGTGTTTGCAATTGATAATGAGATAATTTTCACCTTCACAACATTATCATATCCACCAGAAATGACCCAGCGACCATCAGGAGTGAACCGGATTGTACTAATGCCTCGAGTATGACCACTGTACGTATGAATGGATCCCTTTTTTCTAATATCCCAGATCTTCATATTTGTGTCTGCAGAACCAGATGCAAAGAACTTACCAAATGGATGAAATTCAACAGCAGTGCAGTTTGATCTGTGTCCAGTAAGAGTGCGAACCACTACACTTCATGAACAATAACAAATATATCAGAGTTCCACCCATTGTTGTAGCAATCTCTGCTAATTACAAGCTTGATTATCAACTGGCTAATATATGATTTCAGAAAGGATAATTGCAATTTGCAGACTCTCTTAGACTCTTACTGAAGTAATATGGGCAAGGATAAGTTAAGATCTAATGAATTTCTCACTTCATGGCCTATCCTTTTTATTTAATGCCAAGCAAAAGCAGCATAAAATAACATATTTACTAAACTGAAACTCATTTTCCTATTCAGAAAGTTAACTCAATCAGGTCAATCAACATACTTTTTGCTTCTTCCAAGTCCCAGAGCTTTATCACCCCCGCTGAAGCACCAGCAAGAATCAAAACTTCTGCTGTGTCAAAAGCTACAGATTCAACTGGACTTGTATGACCACTCAAACTCTGCACATAAATCATAAGAAAGACAAACTTATTCTTTGGTCGGTAATAATCTGCAGAGCATCTGCTCCATGCCACAAAATTTTTTCCCATAGAATGAAACAGTTGTATTCAGATATAAATTTAATAGCCAGTTGCGGAATGCAGCCAATGAAATAGGAAATGAGGGTAAATAATCAGAAACCCTAGACTATAAATGAAACTATGATCTGATCACAAAAGGTCATAAACTGCATTTTTTGCATTTTTTTTTATAAAAATTAGTGTAATTTACATAAAGCAACAGAAATCATCCAAGGTAGTCAACAATATATTGAAATAGATATAAAGAAGCAAACAAAGGGATAAAACTCATGAACTGACCAATAAAGAAGTGGGTTTTCCAATTGCCCAAAGTTTGACTTTGTGATCATCACCGCCTGTGATAAACAGTCTGCGAGCCTTTTTCCCGATATTCAGGCAATTTACATTGGTCGAATGAGCCACAAATTCTTCTATTTTCATTTAAGTCAAGGAAGAACAAGTAAATCTTCTTTGTTTTTTCCTCAAAAAATATGAAGCGTTAGATGTCTGCTCCTTACATTACAAAGTACCCTTCTCAGCATGACAGAAAACTGACCCAACAAGAGGGAGAAGAAAATAACTTAAATTATTATAAGATCAGTCGACTAAATAAATACAATATCAAAATCGGATAAACCATATTATAAAAAAGAATAGAAATTACAGTTTAAACAACCAAACAAAAAGAAAGAGACTAGCGTTAGTGGAACCCTTATATCAGCTGGAATTCAGCGCCGAAAGATGAAAAGGAGCTCAAATAAGCAAGAAGACTCAAGCAGAGCGTTTCAGATTATAAATAAAATGTATATACTCCAGAAGAATCAGCAAAACTTGCTTTCAAAAAAAAACTACAGTTCTGGATAACTAAAACTGAAACTAGTCTTTAAAGTAACCCAAAATAGAAGCAAACAATAGCAAAACCCTAAGAATGATACCATATTCTGCAAAATCCAAGCAGATTCAAGCTCAGCATTATTACATTTAAAACAAAAAAATCAAACAGAAGAAAAAATAAGGGATACGCAGCTTATAACCACGCTTCGCCATTTTTTCCAGCAAACAACGAGACGAAGAAACGAATTCAGCGGCTAAAAATAAAAATAAGATCAGAAAGCAACTAAGATAAGAATGGAGTTAACGCAGCGAGCTTTAAGGGAGAGCTTCTCTCTTTGCTTCTAAGAATAATAGAAAAGTAGAAATCCGAAGGTGAAAGATAGGAATTGGATTTAGATTTCGCATTTTACAGTGACAACGAAAGATGGTTTTCTCCTTTTGCAAAAATAAAGAGATGACGCTAATATGACTGTCGTTTATATGAAGGAAGACCATAACAATTGAATTCAGATTTCAGACCATGGCCTTTTTCTTAGTTTCCCAAAATACCCTTTCATTTTTCGGCCGGTTTTATAAAACTAACTCATAATTTAATTACTAACCAATAATTTAGCTTCGGTGTAACCTATTGAGTTAAAAATATTTAATAAATTAATAAAAAATAATTAAAAAATATAAAATAGTATAAAAATATATATTTAAATATAATATATATATATATATATATTTATCCAAAATAATAAACATCAACTCAAAATGTAAAAGAATTACATATTTTGTATCAAATATTAAAAATCTAAAAATTAAATGATATAACATATTATTTAATAAATAATATAAAAATAAAAATATTAGTTTTTTTAAAAGCTAATTTTACTAATTTCTTTAATTATAATTTAATTTTTTTCAATTATCTATTTTATTTTATTGATTAAATTATATTATTTTTATAATCAAATTAGATTATAAGCTATTACTTAATGCTCCATTGTTCAAAATTAAAACAATGGTTTTAATTTTCTAGTGGGTGTTGATTTTTCCTCTTTTTCTTTCTTTTTTATAATATTTATAATTTCGTATTTGTGGTGGATATAATTAATTAATAGCAGTATAATGTTTGCTCATTTAAAAAAAATATAATTTTTAGTTCTCTTTGTTTTTTTTTTTGTGGCAAACAAATTTTAGTTTTCTTATTATATTAAGGCCTATAGATAGTCTCGAATCTATATTGTTATTCATGTATTCATCAAACTATTTTTAAATTTATATACTATTTCAGTAAATATAAATTCAACATTTTTTAGATTTATTTCAATGATACCGACAAAAAGGAAGACGCGTTAATTTTGGCAATGAAATTTTACGTGATAATTAATTTCGAAAAATAAAATAGGTATTTTTATGATGAAATTATGTAAGTTTGTCAGAAAAAAAATAAATTTTATAACAATTAAATTTATAAATTAATTTCGAGATAAATTGACGATTCAATTAAAAAAAATTGAAATCTATCCAACTTCCAAAAAAAAAAAAATATTCTAGTGATAGATGTTAATGGCTGATTTATCTTAATTCTGCACTTAAAAAAAAAAAAGGAAGTCTACCAACCAGTAGATAACTAAAAATGTAAATGACATAGAATTATGGACATTGGTTAAACTAGCAAATGAATGATATTTGGCAAAATGACAACCAAAATTTATTTAAGCATATATATTATTAACAATTTGTGTGTAGCTGAGAAATTAATTAAGGAGGTTAATAGTTAATAATATGAAAGAGACATTTGCTTAGAGATTTAATTAAAACTTGAACTTGAAGGCTGTAAATCTGGTATAACTAATGCACATATGGGTTACCTGCTAAGTGTTATCTCAATTTTAGCTGCTAAGCTAATATGAATTTTTCCTATAAATATGTAAAGTGAAATTTATGATAAAGAATGGATTATGAAGAATATATTTAACAACAATTTTCATATTTTTTTAGAAAAGAAAATTCGAAAAAGTTAAAGTTATACTCTCAAAAGGGAAGAGATGAGAATGAGATGGCATGAATTTTCTCATGTAATAATAGATTATAATATCACGTAATCTATGTTGCAATATGCTGCAGTTGATTTTCAAAAAATAATAAATAAATAAATAAATAAATGTTGCAGCTATAATAAGACCATCACTTTCATTGTGGATTGAGAAAGGTGTCCAAATCATGAACATGGGTGTCCAAATCTGATATATTTACAGAGTTGGTTGAGTCATCTAAGTTTTTTTGAAATGTCAAATCCAAGTCAAAGTTTCCGTATCCTTGAAGATTAACAAAATGAATATTTATTAAAGAGCCAAAATTTTAAAATTAAAGGAAAATATATTTGTCTTGATTTGCTAACTGCAATCAACTTAATTTCAAGGACTGGTGTAAATTGCGCCCTATGAAAAAGTGTTGAGAGCAACAGCAACTTACAAGTACGTCATTACCAATTTAGATTCATGAATGACAATTGTATGTAGAACTCCCATTAAAATTATCATGTTAGCAATGGTTCTTTGAATGTGATCCAAGAAAATATATTATTAGTATTTGACTGTGGAAGGTAGCCCTGCCCACATCTCAGACTTGGTAGCATCTTACCACCCATAAAATCCAATAAATTTTTGTCGCCAACTTTGCTTCTTCCCATTTCTTTATTTAATACTTTTTCCTCAAACATTATAAAAATATGATACATATTCATCTGAACAACACATCTAACAAACTGCATGAAGCTGGTTATGCTTCTCTGAGCAGTTGATTTTCCTGACACAGTTGTTTAATTATTAATAAATTGCATCAAGAAAAGCTAAAATGTGTTCTTCTTTGGCTTGGCCTATCTCAATATAAACTATATAACAAAAAATATGCCAAGGCATCAACAAAATCAATAATTACATTAGCAAGTTGGATTCACACCCAGAAGTGATGATAATTATATTAACACATCTCCAAAGAATATAACAAATAAAGGAGAATTGGTAAAAGCCTTATAAAAAATTTTCTATTTAGGTTATATCTAAAGTTTCTACCCAAACAAGCCAAGCCTTCAGATTCAGTTTCTAATGTTATGCTTTGTTTCAGATCATAAATACTGTTCTCCAAAGAATTCCTACCTTACCAAAAATCTTGAGTTTCAGTTGCTTCGACTCAGTTCCCTTTCAAGCTTCCTTTTCTCTCAGCTTTTCAAACTTTGTGGTTTCTCAAGTTCCCTCTGCCTGCTAGAGATCTCCTCTATATCATGTGCAGCAGGTCCTGGACAATTTCGGACATCGCTGGCCTGAATTCTGGCTCCGACTGCATATTAAAAAAAGCACCAAATGAATGTAAGCTGCCTTGCCCCACTAGATATACTATCAGATATTAACATCTGAATGCAAGGAAATATTTTTAGTTATATAATTGAAGCACCGGTAACAAAATTTACTAGTAGGAAAATCTCAGTTTTAGTATCGGATACATTTCATGGGCTATGCAAATATTTCAGATATTTCAAAGGTTTGAAAACCCCTCTACCAAATCAAGCTCCTAAATCCATAGATCAATATTACAAAAATATTGTCTTAAAAAAACCTCACCTGCACACATCTGGCTATTATGTCAGCAAAACGTGATAAGGCCTTGGCAGTATATGCTCCTTTTAAAGATGGGTCAACCATTCCAGATAGTGAATCTATATCATGAAGACGGGGCATTGCCCATCTAACCAGAGATTGTTCCCATCGACTACGTGATCTACACATGTTTTTAGGTAAGAAAACAACATTAACTGATGAAAATAACGTTTAGTAGGGCGTAGTTTATTATACAAAATATTAGAGTATGCAATAAGAAATCAGATCAGCACAAAATCCACTTTTAAGGAATTACTAACTTGTCATAAGACTTCCTCCCGGTGAGGAGTTCTAGCATCACAACTCCAAAACTATATATATCACTCTTGCAATTATAATTTCCCAACTCAAACTCTGGAGCAGCATAACCATTAGAACTGAGGAGACGTCCTGCTAACTGAAAAAGCAAACTTACAAATATTAGCAACCCCATACAAGTAGCCACAGAAAAAGTCAAGCCTTGCCACTGAAAATGAGAATTGCCATTCTACTTGCATAAATCGAGGGAAGGATATTGAACTTGGAGATGGACAAATTAGTAGTAGATTTTTATTAATTACTTTTACTCGCAAGCCAAAACCGGATAGAGGAAGATCAATGAACTGTACAAAACAATTCTCATGTTACAAACACTAATAAAGTCATATAGAAACAACAGAGAAATCACAAATGAAGGCCATTTGAACTCCAAGAGCTGATAATATCGAACAGCCACTGAACAAAAAGGAACATGAGCATCCGTGTATGATTCCACCAGATGCCATAACATAAAACGCTGTAATCCACGGAACTGCTGCATGAGCAACGGGGTTAGAAAGGAGGATTTATTGCCTCCCCTGCCCCCATAATCAGATGTAAGGGCATTAATCCCCTGCATCCCAAACTCCCAATTATCTACAAACTAAGTAGAATCATTGCACCAATGCTTTGTTAGCAATTTTGCAGTGTATGCATTTCATATTGATTGTTCTCACTGGCAGTGTTGTACATAAATGATTTATCATCAACCTAGCCAAGCACAATCTTTTCCAATGAATGTTTCTCAGGATCAAGGAAGCATTTTCAAACATAACCGATGAACAAATTAGCTAAAATTCAGACTAGCTTGCTGTAACTTAGACAAATTTTATTACCTCACTTGCATACCCAGACGATAGAATAGAGGCCAATCCACAGTCTGAGACACATGCCGCAAGCTTATCATCAAGGAGAATATTGCCAGATCTAAAATTCTGGTGTACAATGGGTGGCTGACAGACTTCGTGCAGATACCTTGCCACACACAAACAGAATCATTTTGTCGAAGGACAAGGGATGGGAAGAAAACAGTCTCTTTGCAAAATCATGCAGCCCACAACAACAGATGTTATGGGACTTGAGGAAATGTATATCATAGAAATGCAACAAGAAAGCTTATTCAAAACATTTTTCCTGAAATGAATGCACAGTTTTAACAAAAAATCCAATTAAAAGAGCTAACGAGGGCTTTTAAGATTTATCATTGTTTACTTACTGTAGAGCTCTAGCAGCTCCAAGTGCCACCCGGATGCGAGCATTCCACGAAAGTTTATTATGGATCTCATCATCCACATGCAGTGCATCATGAAGTGTTCCCATTTTACAATACTCATTAACAAGTAGCCGTTGTCCATGCTCATTACAGTAACCCACAAGTTCCACAATATTGGGATGCCGGATTTTGGAGATAGAGGAAACAAGGCCAAAGAATTCCTCATCAGTCTGTTGCCTGGTAGCCATATTGTTCAGTTTCTTGACTGCCAAAAACTATTACAAGATGGAAAAAAATAAGAAGAAAAAAAAGGTGAATAATAAATATAGAAGTTATAATTGAAGCTCTTAACCATCATGCACAAAATGAGATGAACAATGTACACATAATCAATTAAAAACATATATGGAGACACTGAAGAGTGAAGATTAATAAAAAAAAATTCAATAAGTCCTGGAGAAGAAGAGTGACAAGACCCAAATAAATCATATGCCTAATGTTCAACATAGCAGGTATAATGAGCTTGAAAAAGACCAGTTTATTATAATGGAACATAGTATTCTCTGTAAGCTAATTAATGAAAAAGAATCTTACGCTTCCATCGGGAAGTTCAACCTTGTAAACACTGCCAAATGTGCCTTTCCCTAACAAAATTTCTTCTGAAAAACTATTCGTATATTGTTGAAGTTCTGCAATGGTGAAGACTCTTACAGAACTTGGGGATTTCAGACCCTTAGTAGAAGAAATTCTTGTATATACTTCTGCATGCACAGCTGGATTGACAATAACCTTGTTGACAGGAAGAAATGGAGGAGGGGGTGGTGGTGGTTGTAGCGGAATGACATTCATATCTATTGCATGTTCCATATTATACCTTGACCGTGCAGGCATTTTTGTCTGATCTATCCCCTGCTCATCCTGCAGCTTTGGACTTATCTCCAATTTTCTGTTATCTGATTGAAACTGATCTTGTAACTTTGCAATTGAATCTTTTGGAACTAATCAAAAGGCTCAAGCAATAAGAACACATAGCACAAATAAGATTTACCAAGTTTGAACAAAAGGATAGGCAATGATAAAAATTACCTTTCTCCACTTGAATATTTTGTCGCAATGCAGATTCAGTACTAGCCTTCTCTGTGTGACTCTTATATGCTCCAACATCATGCTTTTCAGCACCTTCCTTCACATGCCTTCTTTTAAAGCAGGTTGACAATAAAAGGCACAATCCTAGTATAAGAACTATCACCACCACTGAAACAGCAACCATAATGGCTCTCTTTGTTGTAAAAAATGCCCTTGAACTTTCAGCCTTTGGTGTTTTTGAGGCAGGCGGCTGATATCCCTGCTGCTTTGGTGGTTTTGCAGACCATGGTGCCATGGCTGGTGATGGTAGCATGACTGATGATGGAGGGAGTGCAAGTGGAGGAGAAGGAATAATGGTTGTATTGAACGGGTTGCCATCTTTTCTGCAAAGTATCAGCAACCATTGCTATGGAGGTCGAAATTGGAAGATAAATAAAATACAAGAAGATTGCCAAAGACAATGAGAAATGCATGCCAAGCAGTGGATATGAATATTTCCTATCATATCAGAATTCGAAATTTAACAGCTACTATCACATGTTTGGAATTTAGAAAATGGAATATTGTTGTTTTTAGTTTTCTTTCTCTTTAACAAAAGAAAAATAAACACTTGGTAAATCTTTCACTGTGCTTCTCATAGCATCATGCGCAGATCTCATAGCTTTTGAGCAATTTTAAAGCATTATAAACAAAGACAGTGTAAAATGACTCACCTGAAATTCGGAATATTCTGCAGATTTACAGGTATAGGGCCTGAAAATAGATTGTTTTCAACATTCCTAAGCAAAAAGAATGTGACAATCGATCAAATGTTGAAGGGAAAACATGCAAAACAACTAAAAGGTTCCCAGACCCACCCCTCCATTGCCATCAGTAAAAGGAAAAGAAAATGAGGAAAAAAAAAAATCAGAAAGTCTAAGACTTTAGAAGTACTGAGAAAAGCTTCACTAATAGAAAAGAATCAGGAAGGCCATAAAATTACAGATCCACAAGAGGTAGATCCTGTAAAACATCAAGGACTCCTGTAAGTTTATTATTCTGCAGATGCCTGCAACGCAAAAAGAAAAAAAAAAACAAATATAACTCATGAATATTAGATTATGTAAATTACACTAATAAATCTAGTTGAGGTCCTCACAATGAGCTTAGAAACGACAAATTCCCAAATGATGGAGGCAGCTGACCACTCAAATTGTTACCTGACAGATCCCTGCAACATGATATATGATTAGAAGTGAAAACAGATAACTAAAAATATATATATATAAGTTAAAGTTAAAAAGTCTACAAATTTGTCAAAGTTGTCATTTGTTGAAAGGCATCCGGTATTCCTTCGCTTAGATTATTATTATTTAATGACCTGAGAAGAATAAAAACTAGATTTACAAAGGAGAAATAACTTATAAGAACATAAAAAATTCTTCATGTGACAGCATCATTGCAACAAATTTGGATTTAAAATCACAGGAGTCTCAATTGAGTTAATGATGATAATCTATCTGGGATGCTTCCATTTAACTGATTACCACTAAGAGAACTAAAACAAGGTGAAAAAACGCAGGAATTAATTGAGGTAATATGTTTGCTTGATAGTAGCATCAACTAGACAAGCAAATTGCCTGAATCAATTTATCTAACGAAGGAAGCAAATTTGAGATTCACATACAAGCTCAACAAGGTAGCGGGTAAGCTGGATGGAATGCTCCCTCCAATATGATTATTGCTCAGATCTCTGCATCAGAAGAATTACCATAAGGCTTTTGCATAAAAACTTTAAAAAAACTTCTATTCATGGACATGGATTCTGTACCAACTCATTATTAAGTATTACAAACTCTTCACTTTCCCAAGAATCACAATGTACAAAATCATCCTGAATGACTATGATCATTAACCACAACTTCAAACTAGCTAATTTAGTGACTAGTAATAGCTTGTCTATATTATATAGACAACTCAAAAAAAAAACAAAAAGAAATACCACTTACATCTCTATGATAGATGCAAATAGCCGCAAGCTATTGTCCAAGGTTCCTCCTAAATTCAAGCCATTCAGTTTCCTGTGAAGTGTGAACATGAAATTTTTATTACAAAATAGAATCAAAATAAAAAAAAAGCAAAAGAGAAATTGAACATACAGTGAGGTTATGTTGGTGAGGACGCAGCTGACACCTTGCCATTGTTCTGAACAAGGGTCTCCTCCAACAGCAACCCATCCAAGCAAAGGTGGGAAGTTCAAAGAAACAAACAAGCCATTCATCGCCTCAACTGGGAAGATCAAAATAAATTGTTTATCTAAAAAAGTCTGAATGTTTAGCAAGTGAAAAGCAGTAAACTTGAGAATAAACAACGAAAATGCTTAGAACACAGCAGATACAGAGCATGATCAAGCAAATACATGCAAAGGGTCAGAAAAACAGCACAAAACGAAATGCATGCAAAGAGGAAAATTACCATCACGACTATCTGTTTTAAAATCAAAATCAGCGTTAGCGACCCAAAACGATGCCGTGAATACTAGCACCACCAACCCAGAAAAAATTCTCCATTCTATACTCCTCATTGTTCACACACCTAAAAAAAATCCAACCTTTCTACCTTTTTCTCTACTTTGGTCCAGTATTTTGTTGCTAAACAAACAGAAACCAAGTAAAAGACGAGAATTTAGATTCGAAATACGCAAAGAGCGAGAGAAAGGAGAGATTTTTGAAATATTGGGAGAGAAAAGAAAAGGGAAAATGGATCAGTGGACTTAAATTGGAAGTGATGGGCACTGAAATCAGATAGAACTAAAACTCTTTAAGGATTCAAATCAGAAGGGAAGTACAAAGACAGAATGTGGGATTTCAGGAAGAAATTTTTGAATGTTCCACTGACACCCTGAATTTTCTATCAGTGAAATTTTCTCAGTTTGTGTCTAAAAAGAGTGAAAAAGAAGGCACAGAGCAACGGCATCATTGAAAGCGATGGTGTTGTTCTTGTTGCATTTCTTTTGAAAGCCAAATGCTTTAATTAATATTTTATTAAAGTGTGTGCTGTTCTCTAAATTATTTTCTCATTCGAAAATCAAAGGCAGTTTCTGGGCAGAATCTGACTGTTTTTGCAGAAAATAAAATAAAGAAAAGGGAATAAATATTATTAATAATATATTTATAATAAAAACAAATTAGTGTGATTGCGTTTTGCGTTAAGTAGTTGATGATAAGATACGTTGGATCCTAAATATACCTCTTTCTTTTAGAACGGAGTTTTCGAAATTCTTCTTCTTTTTTCTTTCTTTTTTCTTTTTTTCCAAAAGGCTAATTTTAAATATTCAGTCTAAAATAATATATATTTTAATAATACATTTTAGTTGATTAAAATTTATGCAAGTCTCTAATTTTTTTTTTTTGAGTTTCAATATATTTATTTTAACCTATTGAGTTGAGATCATGTATTTTAATTATTGTTCTTAATAAAAAAAATTTGATGATTTTGTACAATTTAAAAGTCACGAGCATGGCACTTGAACTTTTAATAGAGGCACTACTAAATTATGTTTCCACTAATATCAACTAAGCAAGAGAAGACAGAAATTTATTTCAACTAAATATAAATTCTATAATTTTTTTTCTTTTTTTTTAATTGGTTAGTAATGGAAGTGCAATTTATTAGTGTTCCAAGACCTTTAATGTGCCTACTCCCTCAATTTCAAAAACAGACAAGATAAAAATACTATAACTCGATAGCCCCAAAAAAAAATACAAAAATTTATTATTGTTGCCTAAAATTTAAATTAATAATTTCATAATTTTAAAATAAAACTAATATTAATTCAATTCAAAATAATAAATTAATAAAAAAAATTTGAAAATTTTCTTTTCTTATTTAAAACTATGATTTTTTTAATAGATGAATAAACAACAATTATTGGCAAAATCTATATAAAATTTCCAATTCGGATCTTTTTTAGAGAGAAAGGTTGTATGTGGTTATATTCTTAATCTAGGCCGTGATCAGAAAATTGTATGTAGATAATTAAATATAGGTATATTTTTTAATTGGTCATAATAGAAATCATTCTAAGCCTGAATTGGACCAAACAAAATAAATAAATTTCATCTGAATTTAAGAAAAACATTAAAAAATGAATAAAAATGTAAATTTAGCACTTGGGTCATTCGCTTCACAAATTATATATGTAAGGATCTATTTGGAATTTTTTTAATATTATTCTTACATTGGAATAAGCAAAAATAATAATAAATTATGATCTTTATTTTTATGATTCATTAGGAGTTCTAATAGACCATAGACCATACAACATGAGTAATTACTGTTAAATTTCTAATAATATTGGTACATATTACCATATTTTTTCCAATTCTCCCGATTTTTATATTTTCTTATATGCTATGCTATAAGTAGTATTATTATAATTTTATGATCAAATACATACCATCGTTAAAATGATAATTAATTAATTAATAAGTGGGGAGTTGATTTTTCAAAATATGGTATTATTTTGTTACCAAAAATTAATAACAAAGCTTATAATATAGCCGTTGATTGATGCGTTACTTTATTATTCTGAAAAATGTCAATATAATTTTAGGGTAGGTAGGTAGTGCCTACTAGAAGAGACACAACTATATTAATTATATAGTTAATAATCGAAATTTGGAAAATAATTAACTTATAAGGTATATGAAGCTCTCGATCATATATTTTATGTATTTATAGCGTTAATTTATTAATTAAATATACAAACCAAAGGACGGAATATTATTATATCAAACTGTCCAAACCCATTGATTAGTAAATCTCACTCTCCTCCAAAATTCTATATATATTTCTAAATATCCTATATCCTCAACTTGGTTTATCTGTACTCCACCATATAAAACCTGCCACTATATATATATAAAAGATATATCACGATATGAAAAAAAAAGTTTAGAAAATTTTATAAATTTTCTCCATGCATGTAATATTGAATGAACTATCAATTAAGTATTAATTCCCCCCCCCCCCTCCTCCCCCCAAACTTTTCTTCTCAAAAAATGAATTTAGTTTATATATTATGCAATTTTATTTTGCTCTAATTTTCTCCATTTCATCATAAGGATATTCTTCCATGTTCCTTTTGTTTTAGTTTTAATTTGCTATTACTGTAAAATTTAGAGCGGAATTAACTATAAAAAAAATCATAAGCAAGGTAAATATTTTGATGATAAAATGAGAAAAAATGATTACAAATTAAAAAAAATATATATAGGCATATTAATTAAATTTAAAAATAATTTCAGAAAAAAACTAATCATGAGAATATTAGGTAAGAAAATTCACACATCATTCAAGGAATATTTATAAAATTAAAAGGGGGGCTAGCTTTCGTGGAGAGTCGTATGATAAAACAACTTGAGGAAGATTCAATATGAATGCCCACATGCACACGAACTTATGTTTGGATTTCATTTGTGGATATCGAAATAAACTAAAATATATATATATGTGTGTGTGTTGGAATTGGACAAAAGTACGTCTCTCATTTTGTATTAAAAAACCTCATCTGCTTTCTCTCCACATCCCACGTACGTAGACTTCATCATTAAGAATTTTTAAGGATTTTGTCCATTTGCAAAATGTCCCATAAAAATAATCCTTTCCATAATAATGCATGGCGTTGGTGTTAATAAAATCTACTTCAATAATTTTTTTAAGTTACTAAAAAACTTATTATGCTCCATCTTTACATTCATATATTTATTCATAAATCCAGCTAATGATTTATTATTATGTCAAAAAAAATTAAAATTAAAATTTTAGCAATTTTTCAGTTGGAGGGTTATATCATATCATGCTTTTTTTTTTTTGAAGCAACTTGAAGAATCATGCATTAAATTTCTAAGATTATATCAAATTTAATTATCTTCACTGCATGAGATGAATAAGAATTCATATATAAGAAATTAAATAAATATATATATTTTTCTCATAGGTAGTTTCATATAAAAGGAATTATAGTCTAGTCTCTTCAGATACAAGGAAAGGAAACCATCATGGACTAATTAATCTGCAAGAAGTGATGATTAATGAATTACAATATATATTATATATATGGTAGTTAGGCGTAATTTGTCATAATTTAGTAGTTCATATGGTTGGTGTCTCAATAATTACCTGAAACTCCAAATTGCATTGATTGTTTTTTTTTATTGAGCTACTTCGTCTTGAACTTAATAGATAAAATAGAAAAACTTCCAATTTTTTGGTTGTGTGAAAATTACGCCTTGTTTATTTCACAATAAATTTCTACACAATGGCTTTTATACTAAGTAATCATCCAGCAATGCGCCACCTAATTTGTGGCGTAAAAAAATATTAAAATGGTCATTTAAAAATATTTTTTTACAATATTTTTCGTTTTTCTGCATATCAGCGGAAAGTAAGTAATATTGCACTTAAATAATAATTTTTTTAAAAAAATTACTATTTATTCTCCGAGTTTCGACATAAGATAAATAATAATTTTCTCTTTTTAGCATATGAAATGTTAAATATTACTCTTTTTTATGTTTCTTAAATTCTCCGTGCTTATAAGTTTATGGTTTAAGAAAAAGTACAGCGATTTAGGAGTGGCTATTTTGAAAATATTTATTTCTTCTTTACAAGTTACCATTTATTTTTTGGCTAAATAAAAATCCCTTTTTTTTTCCCAGAAAAGATGAAAGATGAAGAATCTGACTCGAACATAAAATTTGCACATATATAATTCCAAAAAAAATTAAAATTTGGATAGAGAGTTAATTAATCGAAATGAAATTTTGAGGCAGATGACAAATCAAGATCAGAATAAGAAGGATTATTATTATTATGATTAACTTCTAAATCATTGTAATAAATATTGATTTTGTAAATAAGTATTTGGATACTCAGGAAAATGAAAGATTGGATTTTCAAACCAAAAGGTAATTTCTATAAAATTATTTTCAGAAGTCGTAAAAAATACAAAATGAAAATATTTTGTTTCGTGGCTGGGGAATAAAATTATAATTTGAATGTATGAAATAGTTATAATTAGACAAACCAAAAATTAAAGGCGAAGATTTTAATCTGAGAATTATACTTTTTATAGAATATAATTGCTTACAACGAGCTTAAAACAATTACAATAGAAAAACTTTAAGCTTAGAAGTAAATTGAAAAATAGAGGGAGAAATTCTAAGAAGCAGAAATCGGGAATCTTTTCTGATATTCTGAATGCTAACTTTAACATTCACTTTTGCAGGAATCACATGTCTTGAGAGAAGCTTTTATGATCCAAGTAATTATTATATAGCTACAAAATCAAATCTCTCTTTCAACAGAAACGATTTTAGCTTTGGGTGCAGGTTAAGTGCAAGAAGGCAACAAGGCCCAGCAGGTCCCCATCTAGGTAGGCAATAAAATATAAAATCTACACTGGGCAGTGGCTGTGTGGCTAGTGATTTTGGGCTAATGGCTGATTTAAATTAGCATAATTTATGTTTATATAATAAAATTGATAAATCCGTCAATTAATAGGAACCCATTATGCTCCTAATTCCTAAACAAGTATAATCACAATTTATAGAAAGATAATGATTGTTGTAATTAAGTTTGCCAGTGATCATTATACCATCCAACATTAATGTAACTTTCCATGTCAATTTTTATCCAAAATCAAGCAGCATATTTGGATGCCCTAAAGATTATTATTATTACTACTACAATTATATAAATGGACAATTTAGGCCTTACTCTTTACTATAATGTCAACACAAATCCCAATAATTTAAGGAATGTAAATAGGCAGCAGTTATACGATTCTTTCTTCATTTATGTTCTTATTCATTGTACACACAGAATAATTACTCATATTTACTCCTTCATTTATTTTGTTAATATGGTATCAGAGTTTTCTGGTATCCTTTAAATTTTTCATCTGGTTTATCTGATTCTTGTCAAACATTGAATCCCTTTGCTATCTCAGTGTTTATTTCTAACGTCTCAACCAGAAGTTACTCAATCCATTCAAACCATACTCGATGGAACCAATTATATTCTCTGGATTCAAGACATGCACAATTTTCTCAAAGGCCGCAACTTTTGGCGATATGTTATTGGAGATATTACAGAATTTATTCGTGACAAAGATGAAGCAGATGCTGCTTTCGGACCTCAAATTGAAGAATGGGACAAAAATAATCACAAAATCATTTCCTAGTTTGGCAACACCTCCACCAAATCCATTCGTCAACAATTTGGAGGATAAAGAGGTATGGGATTTTTTAACACAACGATATTCTCTTAGTAACAATACTTCTCGTTATCAACATCTTACTGCTTTACATCGCATGAGACGAGATAAAGGACAATTTATCTCTGATTTTTGCTTTGAAATGTCTAATTTATGGGATCAATTATCCCTTTCAGAACCTTCTTGGGTTTGTACTACTGATGCTAAGAATTTTTGTGAATATCGTGATAGCATGTGTCGTTATCAGTTTCTTATGGCTATTCATGATAACTATATATAGCATGCTAGAATTAATTTGTTGCATCGTGATCCTCTGTCGTCTATGAAGAAAGCTATTTGCAGAATTAATTGCTGAAGAAACTCAACGAAATGTTACTCGAGTTTCTTTTGATAATGTCCTTATCACTGACCATCTGGCAATAATGCTATAGTCACTTCTTCTACTTCCTTTTGCAAGTTTTGCAAAAATAAATTAAGGTCATGCAATTGATGTCTATAGAAAGTTGCAATGCATAAATCAATAAGAACAAGGTCATTCATTTCAACAATCACCAGCTGCTACTACCCACACTACTACTCCAGAAAATTCCACTACTATTTCAACTTCTGAAGTATCTTCTCAGATGCAAAATCTTTCTACAACAGACCCTGAGGCTATTGTTAACCAAGTTTTATCTCATACTAAAATTGCAATCTTCCACCCTTCTACTGCATCAAGTACCACTTTTTGGCTTTTTGATTTCGCATGTTGTAACAGACTCATCATTATTTTCTTCTAAACATATTGCTTCTCATATTCTTCCAATTCAAATTGTCGATGGTTCCTTTATGCCTATTAGTTATGTTGGTTCCGTAAATCATGGTTCATTAACCAGATTTGATGCATGTATTATTCCTAAATTGTTAATAAATCTTCTTTCTGTTGGACAATTATGTGAATTGGGATTTGACTTGTCTTTTTCTCACATTGATGTCACTGTGCATGACTCACTGACCAAACAGATCGCTAGGACAGGGCGTAAAGTTGGTTGCATGTTTGAGCTGAATTTTATGCATCTCGTAAAATCATCACTTGCTGCTATCACCAGATCATCCTCATCTTCCAATAGTTTACAACTTTGGCATACTCGTCTTGGTCATGCATCCAAATCTTGAATCGATACTTTAATTACTAGTGGGAAACTTGGTTCAACTACATCTTTTGAATTCTCTTGTATTCCTTGTCAACATTCAAAACAATCAGCCTTTCATTTTAACAATAACACTTCTATAGCAAGTGAGCCTCTTAACTTAATTCACTCTGATGCTTGGGGACCTTCTCTGGTCTCGCCCATTTGAGGTTCAAAATATTTTACCATTTTTGTTGATGATTTCCCTCATTACGCATGGATTTGCTTAATGTGTAACAGGTCAAATTTACTTGATATTTATCGAGAATTCTCTATCAAGATCAAAACATAATTCTCTCGTGCCCTCAAAATTTTTCGTTCTAATAATACTTTAGAATACAAACAACATAATTTTCTTAATATTCTAATTCAAAATGGTATTGTTTCTCATTTGCCATGTTTATGAACCTCTCAACAAAATGGACGCACAAAGCGTAAATATCGACATATTCTTGATATTGTTCGAAGTCTTCTTCTTTCAGCCTTTATACCTAAATAATTTTGGGGAGAAGTCGCCCTAACTACTTGTGTTTCTTCATCTGTTTTTGGTAACATACACCATATGAATGACTTTTCAGTACATCACCTGATTACTCTATTCTTTGAACTTTTTGGTGTGCTTGTTTTGTTCTTCTTCAACCATATGAACTCATAAGCTTGAGCCTCACTCTCGAATGTGTTGTTTTTGAGGATATGGTATGGAACAAAAAGATTTTAGATGTTATGATCGTATTAGTCGTCATCTTCGTGCCTCTTATCATGTTATATTTTGGGAGAAAACCATGTTTTTTAGTATTTCTAAATTTCATTCAG
This sequence comes from Triadica sebifera, assembly GCA_023653625.1. Taxonomy (NCBI): domain Eukaryota; kingdom Viridiplantae; phylum Streptophyta; class Magnoliopsida; order Malpighiales; family Euphorbiaceae; genus Triadica; species Triadica sebifera. The sequence goes on along the minus strand of CM042894.1, from coordinate 399,796 downwards.
ATTTTTCTCCTATTTCCAATTTCACTAATCCTTCAATTGATTTGTTTCCTGATGATATCACAAATGATTTTTTTTTTTTGTCATTCTTTATCAACACCAACTTTAAACACCTCCTCCAATAATTCTAGGCAGTCAAGTGATGATCATACACAACAAAAGTCCTTATCTGAAGGTACTTCTACTCCTTCCTCTTATCGTATTTCTACTCGAGTCAAAGCTTTTCCTTCCAAATATAAAGATTATCATTGTTACTTAATTTGCTTTTGCTACCTTACATGAACCTCACTCTTTTTGTGAGGATTCTTCTAATCCTCAATGGCAGAAAGCAACCGTGGAAATACTTAATGCTCTCTAGAAAAATGAGACATGGGACTTGGTTGAATTGCCTCATGGAAAAACTGCAATTAGGTGTAAATGGGTCTATAAAATTAAGACTCAATATGATGGAAACATAGAGCATTAAAAAGTCCGTCTTGTGGCAAAATGATTCGCTCAGGAGAATGGCATTGACTTGAAAAAACATTTGCGGCAATTGCACATCTCACCACTGTTCGAACACTTATTGTTATTTCAGTGGTTCGTGGTTGGTCTCTTTCTTAAATGGACGTCACCGATGTTTTCTTAATGGTGAACTCTCTGAATAAGTTTATATGCAACCTCCTGCAGAATTACCACATCCCTAAAATATGGTTTGTTCTCCTCATAAAACTCTTTATGGACTTAAACAAGCACTTTGAGCTTGGTTTTCTAAGTATTGAAACTATCGTTTTATTACTTTATGTTGATGATTTGATCATTATCTGTGATGATATTGTTGGGATATAGAATCTAAAACAATTTGAGATGAAAAATTTGGAAAACTTAAGTTATTTTTTGGGAATTGAAGCTACATCTAGCCTTTATGGAATTTTCTATCTCAAACTAAATATGCTTATCCTGCGCTGGCATCATAGATAACAAAATCGTTGAGACACTAGAGCTAAACGTCAAACTTTGACCAACTAATGGAGAATTACTTTATGACACTACTCTTTAGCGCTAGCTTGTCGGGAGTCTAATTTACCTTATAGTCACTCGCCCAAACATCTCGTGTGTTGTCCATCTTGTGAGCCAATTTATGTTTGCAACACAATCTACTCATTTTGTTGCTATTATTCGCATATTGTGATATATCAAAGGCACTTTATTTCATGGTCTGCATTATTCATTTGATTTTTCCTTACAATTTAGTGCATGATTTGATTCTGATTGAACTGGTGACCTTTTTGATAGGCGTTCAACCACACATATTTTTGTTTCTTCCTTGGAGACTCTTATTGCTTAGCAAATTAAGAAAGTTATGGCTCGCTCTAGCACTGAGGCAAAATATCATGCTTCTGATATAACGCCGGAGTTGTTATGGATTGGTTGGCTGCTAAATAATCTTAAAGTTCTTCAAACTTCTTCTACTCCCTTAAATTGTGACAATCAAAATGTTATTCAAATTTTTCGTAATAATATTTTCTATGAACGCACAAAATATATTAAAATTGATTGTCACTAAAGTTTTATTCCATTTCCTCAGCTGCCCAAATTGCTGATATCTTCACCAAACCTCATTCCATTAAGAGGTTTCAGAATCTTTTATCTAAACTCATGTTGTCATCAAGTTTGCCACATTGAGTTTACGGAAGATATTATAGTGTAAATAGGATCTCTATTGTCAACAAAGATCCCACAATTTAGCCTTAGTAATTTGTTGTACTGTCAACTCAAATCTCACTAATTTAAGGAATACAAATAGGTAGTAGCTTGTTCGATTCTTTCCTTATTTATTTTCATGTCTCGGATATAAATACCCTTCATTATACACAGAAAATAATAACTCAATAATACTCATATTTACTTCTTCCTTTATTTTTGTTAATAATAATAATTATTTTTTCCGAACTTAGAAATGTTACTAAATGTGCATATAATCATATCACCCATGTTATTGTTGGAGGTCAAATCACATCGCCTTCTTTTCCCATCCATGTTCTTGATCAACAACGTTGATTAAAGAAATTATGCTCATAAATATTTTACACTCTCCATTTATTGCCAATTTAATTATATGTTTGAATTAATTAAATAATTCACAAATTCTTACTTAATATTGTTGCGTCACATAGTTTTTCTTATATCTTAGATCTGCATTAACATGCTCCGCCAATTTAAGTCTCCCACCAACATTGTATTCCTTTTGCGGGAGCTTACAATGTGGTCCTTTCTAATAATTATGCTCTCCCCAATTATTAGGGTTGGCCCTAAAATACTATACTAAATATCTAATGCACATGCACTTTTGGCTCAGAAACTACGACCAATTTAAAAAATATTTTTGATAAATTTTTTTAATACTATTTACTAGCTAGTCAGCACAAACATAGGTTTCAATCTTGGAAATTGAAATTATTGCACACTGTTAGAAATTTCATAAACGTTAGCCAGAATATTTATTGCCGTTAATTTGTCTGGTCGAGTCTTTAGCTTTTAACCATCAACGGTTCAACAATAAATATATATATATATTAAAAAAATTACTATTTGATAAGTGAGAAACTATGTAATTTTTTAAACAATTCAACCTTTAACCTGTTTCTTTTAACTTTATATTTCTTGTAGGAAATTACAAATTGTACTAATTTTTATAACTGAAAATCTTTATTTTCAATTCACATCATTTTAGTGTATATTTATATTATAATATTTTTTTAGTGATTAAACAATGACACGAAAATTTCGGAGAGTATTTAGGATTTGTATTAAAAATGGTTGTGTTAAAGCAACAAGGACGTGCATATATCCCTCAACCTAATTCATTATTGAAGTGGAAATCTTAATTACTCTTACGCCATATTTGGTTTGTGGAATCAAATAGTTATTTCATGTAAAATTGTTTTTCCAACCTTTGGTCCAAAATTTTATATTTTTCTTTAATTTTTTGAAATACATATTCTATTAAAAAATTAAAAAATAATTATTTTATAACTCATAGAATAACATATTCTACCACTATCTCACTCTTTCTACCTCCACTACCACCATACAGCTCACCTACCGTCGCCGTCTATAGAGTTGTAAACTAACTGAACCGAACCGAATTGAATATTAATAGCTTATTTAAATTTATTACAAGTTCGAGCTCGGTTGAAACTCGATTCGTTTGAAAATTATTAAGTTTGCGAGCGATTTGAATTCGATTTTTAAAAAACTCATTTATCATACTTAACGAGTTTATCTCGAATTCGACTCATAAAAGTTTGAGTTCGACTTGTTTAATTAATAATAACAAAAATTTGAGTTTGACTCATTAACTAATAATAATAAAAATTCAAATTCGGCTCGTTAACTAATAATGACAAAAACTTAAACTTGATAACAAAATATAATACAAACGAGCTCTAAATGAACATATTCGCCAATTTTTAAACGAATATGTTCTCGAACTCGTAAACGAACACGTTCGCAAACTTTTTAAACGAACACGTTCACAATCTTTTTAAATGAACATGTTCATTTATAAAATTCATAAACGTATTCATGAACTCGTAAACAAATATATTCGCAAACTGACGAACCAAACAATATTAAATTCTAATTCGATAAGATTTTTGAACTCAACTCGTTAACAGTAATAAACGATTTCGAATGAACATTTTTTACCGAACCGATATCCAAATATCTCACAAACAGTATGATTCATTTACAACCCTAATCACCCGTTCACCTATTATCACCACCATCTACTACTCACACATATCCATGGTCACTAATCACCACTCAAACAACTTCTACTGTAACTATTACATATATATTAATATAATATAATATTTAACTATAATTTTGTACAAAAATAGTTAATCTAAACTCATAAACCAAAATGTGGAATAAAATTTATTTTGGAATAACTATCCTATTCATTATGAACTGTTATTTTATTTCATACCTATTTCATTCCATAAACAAAACATAACCTTAAATTAATCACTTGTGATGAATTATATGTTGAATTGATGATGAGCTAATTAACAATGAATTATAATCCTTTTGCGGCAGTTAGGCCAAAATGACATGTTTTGGTAGGAAGTATGAACCATGAAGACAACAAACTAATTAAGGGTTCAGGTTATAACATTCAGTTCACTCAATCTTTGTGAGACCTCTGCTTGCTATTTATTTACTGCCTTAGCGTCTCAGATCGTTTTGCTGCTGAGCAGTATCAATAAGCATATTAACAATGTATCCTTTATAAAACCCGATCACGTAAAATAATCTTCCCAATGTTGTTCATGAGGTTGCGGGTTATTGCTTTTCAATCAGAGTGAATCAGATGGGACTTTCTGTAATATCATATACTTGCTAGTTTATAGCCCCGATTTTTACCCTCCAAATCTTGTGGAGCATCGATGATGAGGATCATAGAATCACAACAGACATGTGGGTCCCATGATGATTGATCCTCCATTTACTATCCTCACCGTTGGATCACTATCTATCTACCCCACCACGATATTGCCTTGATTGGACGTTTTTTTATCCTATTTATATTGAAAAAAGAAAAAAAAAACAAATGTATTTAATTTCTGAATTTTATTAGGTTTCCTTACTTCAAATTTATTTCATTAAATTTTTTTAACTATTAACCTATTTTTATTCAATTAACTCTATTAATTATTTATGAAATATTTGTATCTCATCAAATCTTCACTTGACAATTAATAGAATCTCTAATTAATAAAAGGCAATTAATTAATCATTTTGAGGAATTAATTAATTTAAAATTATTAATTAAGTAAGCTAATTATATATATATATATATATATATATTAAAACTCTAATATTTTATCAGAAAAACACTAATCACCCATTATCTCTTACATCACCTTCCTCTTCTTGTTTCGTTTTATTTTTAACCTTTTTTTGGGGCTGCCGTCAATATTTATTGCTACAATAACCCTTTGTTATTCATTTTTATTAATTTTTTGTTGAATAATATTATATCCGATATTGTTTCTTTCAGATCTTTTATTTAGATGTTATTATTATTATTTTTTTAGTAGACTTTTAGAAATGTATTCATTAAATCTAAACATATTATCTTTTTTTATTTTATTGAAATAAAATTAGATGCATATTAAATATTTTATTGTGGAAGGCTGACCTCCTTATATTGGAAACTGTAGTCTTCATGTGTGAGAGTTAAATTGTTTATAACATGTTCATTATTTTTATAGAAAAAATTTATATTCTAGTAATTTTATTATTTTCATACGTTCTGTGTACTTTAAAATTATTTAATTTTATTGTATATTGTTGATATATATTTTTTATCATTAATGATAATTTAATTTATAATAAAAAATATATATTTTAAATTGATAAGTTTAATTGTATAAAATTTTAAACTTCATGAGTGAATATTTTTTTTCGCTTTTTTTGGTTCCTCTTTGTATAACATTTCTAAACACAATCTTTACCATTTCATATGCCTTAAACGGTTGTAAAAGATTAGTAAAATTAAAGAAACCCGCACAAGAAAAAGAAGAAACGCCGCTTGTGAAAAAATAATTAAAAAAAATCACAGAAAAAAAAATATAAGACACAGATCACGAGACAATCATCAAAAGTCCCAATTGAGAGAAATAAATATTTTTGTTTTTTTTTTATAAATTTATAAATAAATAAATAAAGCAGAGAAAGGAGAAGCGCAGTTTAGCTCTTAATAGTAATTGCCTTTTACATTGAGGGTCCTCATGATAAATATTCGTATACACGACGCATTGACTGCTATTTCCACCCTACACTTATAGTCACAGATTCACACTCTTTATCCACCGCCAACTGTTCCGCCGTGAACAGTGAAAACCCATTTTCTTTAGCTTAATTTCTTGACTAGTATGTGAACGAAGTTTCCATCTTTTACCTCAAATGGGTTGTTGTGTAAGCACCAGCAATGGAGATTCAACAAGGCACCCAAATTTTCAACTGCGATCTCAATCAACTCCTGAAACCAGAGCTCCTCCTCCTCCTCCGGCGTCCGTTGAAGAAGAAACAGTCAAAGAAGTTCTCTCTGAAACTCCGAAACTCAAACTACCTCCCATCAAGAACCCCCATCATCGAGAAAATGATGAGAAGAATGTCCACGCTGAGCCACCGTTTCTTGACGAGGAGATCAAGATCAAGCCAAATGGGTGCAAGAATGAGATGATTTTCCACGAAGAAGATATCATCTCTGAACAAGAAGTTTCAGAAGTTTGCAGCTTGAGTATAAGCGGAACAGTTTCCACTACCACCTTCAATAATGATTATGGTGATAATGCTGATGAGGGTGAAGTGAAGCAAAGGGTAAAGAGATCTCCGGCTGCAAGAAACCGGGCAGTCCCAGGCGATTTTGGTCAGGGAAGAGATCGGATTGTAGGGAAGTCACCCACCAGGAGAACGGAGCAGTCGCCAGACAAAAGAAACAATGCTGGCCGCGGAGGCGGTGGGGGTTTAGTGAGGTTGGTTCAAAGCAGGGAGTCGGGTACTAATCAGGCGGGAAGGCGTGTGTCGAGACCCGACCCGAATAGAAGAGACCCTGGAAGAAGGTCTAGGTCACCGGCGACCAGTAGATCTACTCCAATAGGTCGCAGCCCGTCAGCAAGGAAGGCAAACGGGTCCCCGGGTCCGGCCAGAGTGGACCCTCTAGAAAGAGGTGGCAGTGGAGTGGAGAGCAAGTGGCCGTGGCCAAGCCCAAGCACTTTAAATAATACGGCTAAGGCTCCAACAAATGAGTCCCTTGAAAACCCACTTGTCTCTCTCGAATGTTTCATCTTTCTTTAGAAAATGGTATATTCCGGCCGAATATCTTCACCTGAATGGCATTTGCCGGTAAGAATCCTTGGTTGTATTGTGTTTCCCATGTGGGAATACGAGTCAAGGTCAACTTTTGTAATGAGGACAAAAGGGAAGATATTGTGTAATGGTGCATGAATACTTGTTGAATATGGATATGCAATTAATTGACCTCATGAATATGATTGCTACCCAAAAAATGGGTTTTTTTTGCAAGAATGGTGCAAAAGATTTGTCTTACCAAAACTATTGTTTTTTTCTCTTATTTTAATTTGAAAAAGCCGAATTTCAAGAAAAGATAAAAGAAAAAATATTGGCTTGTGGGATTGTCAAACCAAATTGCTTAAGTGCTTCTTGTGAATTTTGGCCTCTACTCGGAATGGATGATTCTCAAATCTCAATTATCACATTGAGAAAGAAATAAACTTATTTTATTTTGGGCATAAAATGAAATTCCATTTCAGCTTCATTTTAAGTGTAATTCTCTCATTTAATGGTCAGTTTGATTGCTAAAAACGTTTTTAGAGAAAAAAATTTTATTTTTAAATTTTTTAATTTTAAAAACTGTTTTTAGAGAAAAATATATAAATAGATATTTTTTCTATAAATAATTTTATAAAAAATTAAAAAAATTAGTTAATTAAATTAAAAAAAATGTAAATCTATTTTGTAAATTTTGAACAAAGAACGTTTTTTTCTTCCAATTTTTAGCTGCTGCGACTATAAAGGAAAATAAACGATTGATTGAGGGTTTGAAATGTCAGCAAGTTATTTAAAGCTGCTTCTACAGATGATGGTTGTCCCTACTCCATAATTAAATGCTCATGAAATTTGGTGATGCAACTTACATACGTACATGAGGTAACCACACAGTAGATTCCATCAATGTAGCTCTCTAAATTATTCCTTCTTCTATCCCAATGTAATCAATGTTGTTTGATGTTTCATTTGGATTAAAAAATATTTAATATATGTAATTATAGAAAAAAAGAGCTAAATAGAATTAAATTATTTTTCTATAGATATTCAAAATTTATTATTAAATTATTGTAGAAATAATTGTGATATATTCTTTGTATTTCAGTCATAAAAATAAAATAGAAAAAAATAATATTATATTTTGATGTAAAAAAATGACAGATAATTGAATTTTTTTTATTTAAAAAGAATTAATTACATTAGAATGGATTGAGTAAATAAATTTTTTTAGTGTTTTTGTGAATCTTGCTATTGGACACTAAAATCCTTTACCAATCCATACGAGTCATTGAATCAAATATGTGGGAACGAATTTATCTAAACGGTTATATATCTGATCCAACAGTTTAAATAAATTTGTAAAAGAACATAGATTTGTGTCATTCAGATTTATTATGTTTTTATTTATTAAAACTATGATTTAGTAATCAAATCAATTTAAATTTTCATTTTTAAATTTACTTGATATTTAATTTTAAATTTGCATCAAAACATCATATTTTATATTCATAATTATTTTTTGATTTTTTAAATTTTAATTTGATTGCAAATTATACAAAGCAGTGTAAAATCATAACCAAAAAAAAAAGAAAAGTGAAAAAAAAGTGCTCTCAATAATGAAACGGATCAATTTAGCCGAAAATTAAAAATTGGATGTTTTCAGAAAATATTTTTATTTATTTGTTAATATTTGATTTATCTCTAAAAAATAAATTAAAGTAAATTTTAAAAAAAATATATCTCAAAAATAAAAAAATTCAACTTCACATCCTAAGATTGAGAAATCATTTTCTAAAGTTTATCAAATATAAACAAAGAAAGTACCACTTTTTTTTATAATTTTACAGCTAAATATAAAAAAATATTTTATTTTTCTGGAGAAAATATTTTTCAAAAGTAAATTATTTTTTGGAAACAAATGAAATAGTAGATAAAAAGTTAATTTCAAAGTGATTTGCATAATCATATTATAATTTAGGAGACAAATTAAGCTTTCAATCATTCTATTATTTATATGTTGGCTAGGAATATTAATTTTTTCGAGCAACACAATCTAATAATTTTTCACAATTGATCAAAGGAGGAACCTATAGGAGTTGATGGTATATCTAAAGTTTTGTATAAAAGGGAAGAGAAGTAATGGAAATTAAGGGTGGGTATGATGAAAAAGTGTTGTGGAGGCGATGGAATTGAAATTTGGGACTTTTTAGCCGTTGGGGGATTTAGATTAAGTAGAGCTGATAATTTTGGACACGACACGATTAAACGACACGAACTTAATCGTATATGGATATGAGTTAAACGGATATATGTCATAACCGTGTCAACACGATTATGACACGAAAAAATCGTATCATAAACGGATTTTACCTGTCTAACCTGTTAAGACACGATTAAAAATATGTTATTTTATCAATTATAAAGATATGAATAATTATTTTAGTCTTACTCAAAATTCAAATATATATTATAATATTATAAATATATATAATACATATTTATATATGAATATATTTAATTGGAGTATAATTAATTAAATTAAAGTTTAATTAATTAAATTAAAATTATTAATTAAATATAAATTGATTAAATTGAAATTCAATTGATTAAATTAAATTTTTAATTTAATATTCGTGTCTATTCTTGTATAATCTTGTCATGTCGTGTTAAGTAAAATCGTGTATAATCGTGTTGTGACGTATAAAATGTATACGTTTAGACACATTAAGTAGATCGTGTCTAATCGTGTCATGTCGTATAATTTATACCCGTTAAGTTAATCGTGTCGTGTTAACACGGATTTTAACCGTGTCGTGTTCGTGTTTCAAATTTTTGACACGATTAGTTAATCGTGTCGTGTTCGTGTTTAGTATAATCGTGTCATATCCGATTAAGACACGACACGATTAGACACGACACGAATTGTCAGCCCTAAGATTAAGGACAATCGTTCCATTTTTTTTCTAAAAAAAAAAACTAAACTGCTGGTGGAGTAAGCAGCGACAACAACTTGATAGATTTTACTGTCTCCGTTCCTATTCCTATTCCCGATCCCAAAACTACTATTCCGACCACGTCTAATTTTTCAAAAAGAAAAACTATGGGTTCACATTCTCATATGGGAATCCCCATTGAAATTCCGAATTAATTAATTTTTTCATAAATTTTATCTAATTAGTTACTTTATTATTTTCAAAAATTATTAATTATGTTAAAAATATAAATAAATATTATATATATATATATGGATGGATTCGGGGCGAAACATATATACTATATGTAGTTTCTACCATGTTTTCGCGATATAAAATTTTAGGTTTAGAGTGGATTCGTGACAGAACATAAAAATAATAAAAAAATATTACGTTAGAGGTAGAGCTCTGCAAAGATTCATTTGTCATTCTTACATTAAGTTCAAAAATGCATTTACTACTATTTATTCAATCGATATATATATCTTTGCATTTGTAACCTTAGAATGAAAGGAAATATTGCTTGATCATGTAAAACAATTTTATTATTACTTTATCAATTCAAAACTAATTAATATATCAATAAAATTTATGAATCAACTACCCACAAACCATTTTGGTGCAATGGATTAGAGAATTGGGTTAGGAATAAAATCACTCCGTTGTTTGTATTTTTGTTTATTTGGAAATATAGAAAAACATATGCATTTAATATTGATTTTGAGTCTTAAAGATTATTAAAGAGAAAAATGGAGGTGCCAAACTATTCTTAACTGTCGAGGCAATTGCATTAGTATTTTTTTTATATAATTTCATAAGTTCAAAACAAAGTTGCACACATGATCAAAACAACATAATGTTGTATTTAAGTGACATCGTTTTTTGATAAGTCAAGTCAGAAGGAAGACAGGTGTGTTATGATAAAGAGGGATACCAAGCAAAATTCTCAAAACATTATGCCGGAGAAGAAATGAAAAAGCCAAATCGCCAATCAAAGCCTAGCAGCGTTCCGATTCCATTCCACAGCCGCCAAAGGAGATGATAAAGGACAAATGCAACAGCATTATTACAAGATAATTGACGATAAAAGTATATTTATGGTTTAGTCACTTGGATAACAACTCTATTTGATTGTCTTGGTTAAAGTACCTGATTTCAAGAAGGATTGTTGTTCTAAAGTATTGACTTTTGTGTCCAATGTCCAATCATATGATTTGCCGATGAATTCTATTTAATTGAAATTACACAGATGTTAGGAAATAACGTCAATTTCCTTATAGTCAGATTTATGAGAAATCGAAAAAAATGCGGAATAATAAAACACAAGTTGATAACGGAGTTTGGCCAATTATGCCTACGTCTCCGAACTGCTGCAGGTCTTTTACTGAAGGAAGAGAAATTTACAAAGTGTTTACAAATACTCACAACTTACAATCTCTCACTAAAGCTTCTCTCTCACTTTTGGATGAAATGTCTTACAAATGAATTCCTAAGGCTATATATAGGTTTACACATTCTCAATGGATGACCAAGATTAATTCTCACCTACTTTGATGAATGGTTGAAATCATTTCTCACCTACCATCTTACCAACCAAATAAATGGTCAAGATTAATCCCCAACCACCAAATGGATAGTCAAGATTAATATTCACCTACCATTTTACCAACCAAATAAATGGTCAAGATTAATCCTCACCCACCAAATGGATGGTCAAGATTAATTTTCAACTACCATCTTACCTACCAAATATTTTGTTAACAAAAGATGCACCGTTCATCTTTATTGTCATCTATTTCTAATGCATGTGTAGTTTGACCAACAATCTCCCACTTGAAGACTGATTTCAATCTGTCTTCACACCTCGATCAATGCAGCAGTATTTCTGGTCTTGTTACTCTAGCAGACCAACTGAAGTTGAGCACAACTTCAGTTTGTCGATAGTCACCACCTTTTGTCAACATATCCACTGGATTCCTGCTTCATTGGATCTTCTCCACATCATCTTCCTCTTTTACCCGATACACCCATTTGTTATGAAGTGTCTTCTTCCCCATTGGTAACTCAGCTAGTTCTCATGTCTGGTTGGAGATCAGAGACTTTATCTCATCTTTCATAGCAAGCTCCCACTTACTAGTATCTCCAGTCTGACAAGCTTCATCATAACATTTAGGCTCCCCTCCATCAGTCAACAAGAGACAGTTCATATATCTCCTGTTAGGCACATGAAGCCGAGAAGACCCTCTTAATACAAGAGATGGAGTAGAAGGCTGTGGTGTGTCAGATTGATGCGCACTACTTGGTCAAACAAGTTCCTCTGACTGAGGATTTGCTACAATGGGTTCCATCACGGAACTAACTGGGACATCATCTGCATCTGCAAATACTGACTCATTCTATTCTGAGTTGCTGACGACTGTTTTATGCATGTCCTTGTACATCACTCTTTCGTCAAAAATTACATCTCTGCTATGGATGACCTTTTTGTTTTCGTCATCCTAAATACAATAGCCAAACTCATCCTCACCATAGCCAATGAGAGTGCATTTCTTGGATTTGGAATCAAGTTTATTCATTCCTTGATCACTAATATGCACATATGCTACACATCCAAAAAACTTTTAGATGTAACAGATTTATCTCTTTTTGGCTCCATACCTCCTCTAGTATTCTGTGCTCCAATGGAACCGATGGTCCTCGATTGATTAAGTAAGTAGTCGTGTTGACTGCTTCTGCCCAGAACTGTTTCGGTAGACCTGATTGTATACCAATACTTATAGCTCTTTCTGTCAACGTTCGGTTCATACGTTCAGCTACACCATTGTGTTGAGTTGTGTCTGACACGATTCTCTCCATTCTAATACCATGCTCATAGCAAAACTTCTTGAATTTGGTGTCTTCATATTCACCACCATTGTCGGTTCTGAGCTTTTTAATTTTGAAACCTGTCTTATTTTCAACCATAGCTTTCCATTTTCTGAAAGCCTCAAACACTTCAGACTTATGTTTTAGAAAGTAAACTCATACCTTCCGAGAGTGATCATCGATGAAAGTCAATAAAGTAGTGTTTTCCACCAATGGATAAGACGATCATTGGTCCCCAAACATCAGAGTGAACGAGCTCTAACCTTTCTTTCTTTGGGGTTCTGCCACTTGTCTGAAAGCTGACTATTTTCTGCTTTCCAAGTATGCAATCTTCGCACATGTTTATCTCTACTGGTTGTAGACCTGGAAGTTTTCCCTTTGAATGCATTATCTTCATTCCTTTTTCACTCATATGACCCAATCTCTGGTGCCATATATTGAGATTTTTATTACTAGCTGCAACTATGATTGAACAGAGTGCTCCTGTTGTCATGTAAAGAGTGTCACTCTTTTTGCCTCGAGCAACCGTCATTGCGCCCTTTGAAATCTTCCAATCATCACCATGGAAGATCGTAGTGTAACCTTCACTAGCCTACTGCCCTACTGAGATTAAGTTTTTTCTCAGGTCGGGAATATGTCTGACATTCTTCAGCTCCCAAACAGACCCGTTCAACTTAATCTTCACTACACCTTTACCAATAATAGCGCAAGGTTGATCATCACCAAGATATATCTTTCTAAGGTTTCCGGGGACATACCTCTCGAATAATTCTTTCTGTGAAGTAGCATGGAACGATGCTTTAGAGTCTAACACCCAAGACTCCTCTTTGTTTTCCAAAGAGCATATCAATGTGTCATTGTCTCCAGAGGTGGAAGTAACATTTTCCTTTACCTTTGCTTCATGGTTCTTCTGTGCACTCTTGCACTTATTTTTGTAGTGCCCAGTCTTCCCATAATTCCAACATTCGACAGCTTTCGAACTATGGGAATTATTGGGATTCCTAGATTTGGACCTTCTGTTCTTTGATTTACCTCGGTAGTTTGACTTGCCTCGTCCATTGCCTCTAGTTGAATATCTTCCTCTTGACTTTGTATGCAAAACTGAAAAAGTTGATGATTCACCAGACTCTCTCCGTCGGATCTCTTCACTGAGAACTAAATCACAAACATCATCAAATTTCAACTTAGTACTTCCCGACAGTAGAGAAGACAAAAGTATTAATGCTCGTACTTCTTCATCAAATTCAATTCCAATCGAACTCAATTGGTTTGTGATTGTATTAAATTCATTGAGATGTTAAGCTACCGATGCGCCTTCTGTCATTCGCAAGTTCAATAAGTGTCTCATGAGGTGCACTCTGTTTGAGGCTGAAGGCTTTTCATACATACTAGAGAGAGCCATCATAAGACCTGTCGTGGTCTTTTCCTTTACTATGTTGAAAGCAACATTGCAGGATAACGTCAATCGGATAACTCCGGAGCTTGTCTGTCGAGAAGACTCCAATCTTCTTCCTTCATAGCCTCTGGCTTCTTCCCTGAGAGAGGTTGATACAAATTTCTTTGATACAAATAATCTTCTATTTGCATTTTCCAAAAGCCAAAATCCACTCCATCGAACTTCTCAATTTTCATCTTTCCTTTGTCTGCAGTCATCGCTCCCACTCGAATATGATTTCCTCTGGATCGTTTCTCACAATTCCTGCGAACCACCATGTATTAAAACACCTCCATGGATAATTTGGTACAAATGACCAAAATTTATATGAATAGTAATCGCCGAAAAAAAGATAGAAAAACGCAACCAACGCTTTGATACCAATTATTGGAAAATAACGTCAATTTTCCTATAGTCAGATTTATGAAAAAGCGAAAAAATTGCTGAATAATAAGACACAAGTTGATAATGGAGTTCGACCAATTATGTCTACGTTTCTGGACTATTGCAGATCTTTTACTGAAAGAAGAGAAATTTACAAAGTGTTTACAAACACTCACAACTCACAACCTCTCACTAAAGCTTTTCTCTCACTTTTGGAAATGAATTCCTAAGGCTATATATAGGCTTACACCTTTTCAATGGATGGTCAAGATTAATTCTCACTTACTTTGATGAATGGTTGAGATCATTTCTCACCTACCATCTTACCAATCAAATAAATGGTCAAGATTAATCTTCAACTACCATCTTACCTACCAAATATTTTGTCAACAAAAAATATACCGTCCATCTTTATTGTCATCTATTTCTAATGCATGTGTAGTTTGACCAACAACAGAGTCATGCTAGGATCTCCACAGTATATAACTATATATAATGCTTATATAGGTCTAGTCAATAGCATTTGGCTTTGCAGTTGCAGTTCTTGGCTTTGTACTATCTGTTTTTTTTTTTTTGGTAGAGGGCTTTGTAGTCTCTTTAATTAAGGATCAGCTGACATTCAGATAGAGCTTTATCGCCAAGCATAACTGTAACCGGATGCTCGGAATCCTGAGAATTTTTGCTGGAATGCATTAATGGTGTGCAATTGCAGTTTTTCCATGATTCTTTCTTGATTATATCCTCTTTTTCTTTTTTCTTTTTTCCTTTTTACATGCTATACGCATCCACTGTTTTAAATTCTTCTTGTTTTACATGCCAAGTTAGCTATGAAGTTTGTTTGGAGTCATAAACTGACATCTGAATATTTGAACTACGTTTTCCCATTTACAGCTCAAGAAAGAGCAAAGAAGGAAAGACAATGAAATACGGAAGTTGCTGGCTTTGAATGGAAAGCAGAAGCTGGTAGTTGTGTACCTTATGCTCCTCTCTGATGCCCCTTTTATAACTTTTATATATTGCCTGGAGAATTATTATATATATTAAAAGTGGCAAGAGTAGTGCTGGAGTCAGGCATGCATAACCAATAGAAATAACCCAACTACCGGTAAACAAGGAGGTGTTTTGCGGATACACTTTTGGCGTGCTTGGGATTTTGAAGATGCCCCTTCTTTTGCACATATATAGATTTTCTTTTCTTTCACCTTTTTTTTTTAATGGATGGGTGCCTGCAAACCCAACTGATTGTGCTGAAGGTACTATCAGGAGTTGCTTCTTACACATATTATCTTTTCTTAAACCATTGAAGTTGGAGCTGATTTAGCCCAAATTAATAATAAATCAGAATCCTAAGTGTCAACAATTCATTAATTTTTGTTGAAAAAACTTTTAGCTTCTAGATATAAGTATATATGTTTTCCACTGTTTATGTGAAAGACAAAAACTGAACGTGAAAAGAATTTTTCACTGAACTACTAAACTTTTTTTTTTCAAGCTGAACATTTTTGGGTCATTTTGTCTACCATTTGTATCTCGATCCCACATCAATGTCAATTCTTGTTCTGTGTTAAAAATTTTACGAAGTTATTTCTTTAGTTTCTGAGGACATATTTTGAAGTGAATACTCTCTTCATTTCTTCTACTTTCTTGTTAGCTTATTTGCTTGCTTTTCTTTTTTTTTTTTTTTTTTTTTTCTCTCTACGTATTTTGCTGACAGAAATCTAAAATCTCTTCAGGTCAATTCAAGCCCCACTGCTGCAAAACCTGAAGATCAAAGGAGAGGGCAACAACCAGCTGATATTTAGCATGATATTGTGGAACCATATTTCTCAGTACCAGAAAATGCTGAAAAATTAACATGGATGCTTGGACAGAGAAGACACTAATCTGGTTAATATTTTTGTCGTAAAACATGTGGTGCTCCTGCGGCAGGAAGTTCGGCTGTTCCGAAGGCTAGAACATTGAATAAAAACGGTGTCTTTTAAATTGAATATCGAGATGTATATACTTCACGATGAATTAAAATTAGATAATGAGGATGCAAGAAGGCGAGTTTTGAGTGGGGGGCTGGGGACCTCTTATGCAAGTATTTTGTTTGAGATGGAGAGGGCAAATGTATGTCACACGAGAAGAACTTTTGTGACAGTCAGTTTCTATGACTGATGAAATGCTCAATCATATCCATTTTTTTGGTGATATATAATGGTTCCCTTCCCTTGCTTTAGCCCTCTTACTTAACAGGTTGCATCAATTGGATAATATTGGCAATCTTTTGATGTGTCCACTAGCATTTGTATCTAATTCTCAATTAACATCGCCCATTTTTTACTGATGCCATCGGAAATCCTTTTAATAAACTCATTGGAGCTCGCAATACCTATTCCATGTTGGAACTTGGAACTGAACCAACCAGGGGTTTAAACAAAATTAAATATAAAACATGCACACAAAATGTTGAACCTTTCCTGTTTTAACCCAAATCCCGATCAATGGATTCATCTACGGACTAAACTAATAACAAATAGTCGTATATGAAAAATATTGTTTATAAACTCATATGATAGCTTGTCGTTAATGTCATCGACAAGTATTATTTTTTTCCACAATAATGAACAAAATTATTAACTTGTTTGATAACACATGTTCAGATAGCCAACTAATAGGGCAAATCTCATTTCAGTTCTACAAAGTTGAGTGTTAGGAGTTAGGATACATTAGAATGTGAATTCAAAGTTCAAACACAATCTAAACAATTTACTGAGAATAACAATACCGAAAAATTCTCGAGCATTAATGAAGGTAACTCTCCATGACCATAATTAACTGGCTTGCTATTGCATATCCCAGCTAGTACGTACAAGAAAATGAAAATACATAATATTTGAAACTCAATTAATATGGAACATTTTTTTTTGTGAGACCACAGGAACCTTCTAATAAACTAGACCACACGCTAACACATATTTTCAACCAGCCAATTAGATGGTACGTTTGAAGCAAAGACTGTTGAACTTTTCTGCTTCCCCTACCCAACAATAATTACATTCCTTTGCTCAATTTCTCACAGCTACACTGACCCCAATTTGATGGACAAAACATTCCATCTTCAAGGATCCAGTCCTATCTAGAAAATTTCGAATATGGAAGTGATGCAAATATATTAAGTAAGATGAATCTGGGTGGAAGCTTTTTCCTGTTCTAGAATAACTTTGTATACCCAAAGCCATCCAGCCCATCAAAAACTAACGGCATATATCTACATAACATACTTTGGTCAACAAGTTTTAAAAAAAAAAACTCTGATCCAGAGGAAGGAGCAGGCTTGATTCTGAGCCTTAAATCTTCAAGAAATTTGCAGATATGAAAGCTTTCTTTTTTTTTTAGTCCCCTCTTTTAGCAGCACCTTTCGCATTAGCATTCTTAAATTTCTTCTCTACTTATGCTTGAGTTTGCATTTGAAATGGCATCAGGGATTGAAAATGAATTGATATGTAGTTGGTGTGGCCAGCAAACGCGTTCAGGCGGACAAGGCACAGGAGCTGGATGTGCTATAAAGGTAGGAACATTGTCTCCAGGCATCAAAACTGATACACCATTGGCATATACAGTCATCTGCACAAATTAAACATTTAGCAATATCAATTAATAATATCCTTGTTCTAAGCACATATTGGAGGTAAATCTTTAGTCTTAATCCACTGAAGAATTTGCAAATAATAAATGATACTGATTGATCCGGTGCACATAAGCAAACATTCATAAATAAGTAACAGAACAGAATCAAAAAAAGAACCAAAAATAATTCAAATTTCACGTTAAAACTGCTATTCAGTCATTGTCAATGCATAATAAGTAAACCTAATATGTTTGACAAATTCATACACTAATTAGTTGTTTAAGCAATGTCATTAATAGCATTAAATTTTGTAACCTCATGACAAGGCATTGAACACAGCAAGATTTAGGATATTGTCAGTACAGTTTTGTACAAAATTGTAATTCTTCAATAAAGGGATGACACTGAAAAATATCAACAATTTAAGTGTTAATCACATGATTGTGTAGTGTAGAGAATTGTAATCCTTCAATTTAAAAAAAAAAAACAAAGGAATGACAAGGAAAGACATCAACAACTTCATGTTCTTGATCACATGATAGTGCTTTACATATTGCATTTTCTTTTTCATTTCCGAGATAAGGAAATAGCATTATCCCAACAGCCTACATGTGAATTTGACTTTTGCCCTTTCTTTTTTGTATATTAAAATATAATATAATTTGTGGATGCTTGGAAACAACATATTTTACAATAATGTCATACAATATAATAACACTTTCAACAGATGAAAATTTATGACTTGGAATCACGTGACAGCTGGATTTTGTGACTAAGAAATACTTGCAAATTCTTAATACAGATTCTTAGCTAAAATTACCTATTTGTTGCTACTTGATAGTGTATTAAGGGGTAAATTGATTTCTTTAGATCAGTATGTTTTGTGTGCGATCTAAGAACATATTTGTAAAGATGCTTCATGCCATGGTTGCACCTTTTGCTGTGCATTTTTTTGGACATTTCCTGATAGCCATCAGGCTTGATTGGTAAGCAAACATCACATCAAGTCAATGATCAAGATCTTACATACTAAAGTGGAGCCAATGTGTTCAATTAGAATCAGCCCACAAACAAGAATAACTGTTCTCTTCTAACCCTGGACCCCTTGAATTGAAATATCTCCGCAACTGCTAATATGAAACACCATAGAGACCATCCTGTCTAACTTGATAAGAAGGTACATATATGGGGCCTTAACAATCATATCAACACAGTAGGGCAAAAATAATCTAGATTAGACCTCCATAAAATCTTGTATATGCTATTAGAATAATCCTCATAACATGACAAATTTTTCTAGTTTTTGCCTAGGATTTGAACTAATAAACTTAACAGTCCCAAAGATAATCCCAACACATTCTTTGAATTAACATACTTTAGGAGTAAACAGATGGATACTTGGAATTAGATAATTTTGTAAAGCCAAGACTTGAAATTTAACAAAAAGTTAGGATCAAAAGGTGGGCCTTTTTTGTGTTTCTTAAAAGGTAAGACAGTGTAGACCAAAGATGTGATGCATCATGCAGGTCCCTCACAGGATACTCAATACTAAAATATCAACCTAAACTCGGATAGTTTATTTATCCCACAATAATAGCACTTAACCATAATCTTTAAAGACACAGTTGGACTGGACACACATATAGATTTAATTATAAGATGATAAATTAAGGCTTGTCCGTAGAAAGGACCTGTCTCCGAGCAAGGGCACCGGCCATGCGGGGGAGCATAAAATATTGTTACATTGAGCACAATAACTAACCAGCATGTACTGATGTATAAGTGGGTCAAGAACAACAAGTACATCTACTACTAGGAGCCTCTGGCTAGGGACCAACCGTTCATTCAATAGGCAACTTCTTACATGGGCCATTCCCAACAATCATAATTAGGAGACAAGACAGTTCTTAAATGATGAAAATTTGACTAAGGAATGTGAATTCAGATTAGAAAATTGTAGTTTTATCTATAGAAAGCATGTGGATTAGATTTAGATGGTTTTCGATTCCATAAAAGTAACTAATTTTTCTTTCAAGAACAATGTAACAGTAAAGCCTACACATAATACCAACTTTTTTATGCTACAGAGAGAGAGGGGAAACGAGATTTACAAGAAGGGAGGATTAAAGTTGCATGAAAAGGAAGCAGCAATCAACCGGACTAAAGGGCCAACGTAATGAGAAACCTCTGATGTCTGTGGAGATTTCAGATTTAGTATTGAGGAATGGCTGTACAGCTAAGGAAGCAAAGAAACTAGGCCTCAAAGAGAACCTTGAACTGAAGCAGAGAAGCAGACAAATAAATTTCAGAGAAGAAATAAGGGAGCAAAGATTTTATATGGGCCGATGCTCAATTAATGTAGAAAATTCACTATTATCTTCTGACAAAACACAAACTCAAGCCAAACTCTTTCAGTTGAAATAAATTCACCTCTGACAAACATAATTATGAAACAAAACGAAAATAAAACTACAATATATAAAATAAATTTTTTTTTAAAAAAAAAAGAAGAAATAAAGGAAGGAAGGAAGGAAGAAACCCATTCATTAACCCAGCAAGACTTTATGTCAGACCAGCAATCATCATAATTTGGAAAATCCAAATAACCACCGAAACTGTCCAAACCGAAGAACAAGAGGAAAGAAAACATCAACAGTTCCCCCAAAAGCTAAAACCTTTAATTAACTATTTCACCAGCCAAAGAAAACCAGGCAACATCAAACTCTAAGCAAATTAAGAACAGAGAAACCCACAACTAAAAATTGTAGAAAAAAAAAAGCATAAATGGATTACTCGCCTTTGGTGATGGGTGGCCAAGCTTGGGATTGAAATCCATTTGGGACTCAAGGTCAGCATGGGTTGTAGCAGAGGTGGGTCTGAGAAATCTTTCAAAAATTGCCATAACCAAGAACATGGAGATGAGAATGGCGGTAGCAACAAACCCAAAAGACACAGCATTAACAGAGTTATCAAATTGCCGCCAGTGGTCGTCTCTTTGAACATTCAATAATGGAGCTCCAATAGGTGGCCAGGCATTATAGCCACCATCTTGTTCAACCATTTTGAGGAGTCTAAAAATTTCAGTAGAAAATAAGAAGCTCCCCTTTCACTATCATTACATTAGAGTGGGTCGTTGATGAGAGAGAGAGAGAGGGAGAGACTAATGGAGTGATATCAAAAGGTAAAGGCGGTACTTAAGGCTTTTCCAGCAGAATCAAAGCTTGAAAATAGAGTGCTTATATAAAAATGAGAACTTTGTTATTTCAAGGCCTCAAAAAGGAGAAAAACCAAAGAGAAGAGAAAGGGGGCATGTGGGCTAATCTGCATTGCGAGGAGGTGACCACCGAGAGAGAGAGAGAGAGAGCTTTGGAATTTGCTATGTTCTGCTGCCTTTTAACTTGAAATTAAAAAAAAAAATAAAAAGAGGTTGTTTTGGCAGTTGAAAGTTAAACTGACTTTTTCGGTTAATTTTAACCGCAGACTTGCGGTAAAACTAAGTTCTGTATTCTTAACTTATGATTAGACTAACTGCACTGGGCTTCATATTACATCAGTAAATCTAGCACGAGCCGTTAGTAGGGGTGAGCCCAATCAAAAGGACCCGATTCAACTTCATGTATCTGAACTGCATCGATGAATTCGGGTCGGATTGTTCCGAAAATTCTAATAGTTTACTTGAACTTTTTAAAAAACTTATTAGTTACCTCAACATTTAATTCTATAATTTTATATATTCAAACTTAAAATTTTCGAGTATTATATTCTAAAAATTTCGAAATTTTTTTAAGAAAATGTCAAAATTTCATGATTTTTGTGGTAAAATTTTCAAGTCGCTTATAAAAATGAGTTTACTCGATTTAGAATAAAAAATGTAAGATGTTCTTAAACAGCCCAAGCTTCGAATCAATTTAGTGATGAAATCACAAAAATTCAGAAATTTCATCGATTTTGTAAATCTAATGCCTGCAATTCATCTTTAAACACTCGAAACGATTTTTATTTTTAGTGTTTATAAAATATAATCAAAATTTAAGTATTAAAAAATATATGAAATTTACAATTTTTTAAAAAAAAACAATTAACTACTGAAAATAATTGCATTATAAATTTATATATGAGAATGAAGATAAACTTGTTGTCTAAGGTGAAATATGATCGCCCATCAAGAGTAATTTGATAGATATTTTCACTTGTAGAAATTGTGAAATATTTTAAATTTAAGTATTTTTTCTACCATCAATTAATATTGATGACGAAATGCTTCGGAGAGTTGAAAATAAGCGTAGATTCGAAGATTCCCGAATAGGTTAACCTTTCAAACTGCTGTTATGGAATTTGGAACATTCCAACAACTCGAAGATCCAACTATAAAAAGATAAATAGTCTGATACAATATTTGATCTCTGATCAAGCCTGGCTGATGAAGAGTTAGGGGGCGTAAAACAAAAAAGATTAGGCTCGGGTATACTATACTGAAAGATTCAATCATTAACGAAAAATCAAAAGAAAAAAAAGAAAAAGTGAATCACAATCCATGCAGTAAAAATGTTTTGAATCCGTTCACTTGGTATTTTCTCCAACATAATTATCATGATAATTATTGTGAATGCGGATGAAGCTAAATTAAATAATTAGTTATGATTTAAAATGGAAAAGTGCCAACACTTTTGTTTTTATTCTTATTTTGGGCAGCATTAAAATGACATGAACAGCAACGTTATGTTATGGCTGGCAAATAAAACTTTTTTTTATATATAATACTTTTCTTCTAAATAGCAATTGAACCAACAACTTTATAGCCAATCGATCTCCACTAGGACCTATGTCTTTATGCAGAGCTTTAATTAGAAGAAGAAGCAAAATTTCCAAATCATAACTTTTGTGTTTCCCTTTCGATAATAGAAAAAGGAATGGAATGCAGACCAGTTATGGATGGTCCCATTGCTAAAATTTTCTTATTCATTAATTGTGGTAGCTTTACACCCCATTCAACATTATTTTCTTTTTTCCTTTTATAATTATCTTATCTGTTATCTTTTTAATTGGCTATCAGAATTTTTCTATTCCGCAAGTCAATTTATCAGAAAATACTTTTTTGAATTAAATTAACATGTAATTTTTAATGTATGCCCACTTTATTCTATTTTATCTTAAATATATTCTTTCTTTTATTTTTTCACAATCAGTGCATACTAAACAAGAATTCTTATGAGAAAAATGAAAAAAAAAAAGTGGCTTAAAAATGAAAGGTACAGGATAATTTGATTCAAAAATTAATTTTGGGGAAATTAATTTGAAATACAAGTTGATAGTTCATCCCTTTATTGACCAGCTATTTTTTACACTAACTTATTGCTTAGTGACTAATATTAAAACATGTATATCATAATTACATAAAAATAGTGGCAATATCTATTATTTGATCTCTCTCTCTCTCTCTCTCTATATATATATATATATATATATTTTTTTAATTTGGTCTGTACTTTTTATTCTATGATTTGGTCTCATGTACTTTTATTTTATTAATAATTGAATCCTTTTTAAGATTTTTTTTAAAAAAAAATTAGACTAATATCATTAATATAAAATTAATTTTTATATAACCTAGATTGATTATTACATAAATTGAGATGTGTAATTTATATGTTACTCTTAATTGAATTGCATATACACTTCAATATACATCACATTTAATCTAAGTAACATAAAAATGACAATTTTATAATAGCACTCTGATTTAAAAAAAAACTAATAAAAGTATATTTTTTTTAAAAAAAAATATTACAATAACCCAAATCATTAAAATTAAAATACAAAAATCAAATAAAAAAATCGACAAATACACTGTCTAAAGAAGGTTTTACCTAAAATATTCGAGAGACTGTTTAGAGGTAGAAAATTAGACAGGCGAGTGCAATATGACATTCAAGGTGGCTACAAGAGTGGGGATAACAAAATCCCAACAATTAAATATAATATTTTTTTTATTTCAGTTATAGGCTGTAGTTATAGTTGAAAATTTACAAGTGAAATTAATATGATGAAATAAATTCTTAAATTTTATAATATTGATCCAAAATAGAAGATTTTTTTTTTCTTTTTTTAAGGTATAGATAAAGATTTTCATGGGATTAAAATTAGTAATGTATTAGCACTTGTGAAATTAAGGATCTAGAATAGGGGCAAATAGGTAAGTCCGGAGGCTTCAGAGTAGGAATCGAACTCGCAGGTGACAGGCTCAGGGCCCTTAGCCTGCGGCTGCGCCAGAGATTTCAGATTTTAGGAACTACGTTTTCTTTTTCTTTCCTTCTTTCTTTCTTTCTTTCCTTTGTTCACCTTTCAATGCTCCAATACATATTTATGGTCCCACCATCCTCTACTTTCACGATGACGCGGCATCTTACATGGCTAATAGTCAATTCCAAACGTATTTAATTTTTTTATTTATATTAATTAACCATTAATAAATTTGTATAATTGAGTAGTTAATGGGTTACGAGATAAACCGAGTAAGGTAAACTGACTAAAAATTTATCAGCCATAATAACATTCCAAACTTACAATTCTTTCATCTTGAAATTTTTGGTCGGCTTAACATATTGACACCATTTTTAGATTTTTCTAATAATCAATTTAAAACTCTCTCTTTATTTTTTTTCCCCTTGTAAACACTTTCATTTCATTATCAGTTTTAGGAATTTAATAGAATACAAAACCGTCTCTAAGAACGCATTTTTCTTATGGACTTTCAAATGGGATTGTGTTTGATTTTGAAATTTTTATATGAATTAAGAGTTTCAAATTATTATGTATTCTTAGATAATATCAATTGGTGTATATATCAATCACAATCATGGCTTTGTAAACCCAGAAAATCCTTTCAAATAGGTTGTACGTTTGATTTATGAAGAGATCCCAGCTTTATGTTCTTCGTTGGTGATTATGTTAATAGGAACTTCAAAAACTTAAGCAACAAATCACTCCATCTTCGGCCTCTGCTTCAATGTCTTGCTTTTCCTGCGAATTTGTGCAGTTCTGAGAGAGAGAGAGAGAGAGAGCTAACATGGACACGAGCGAGTAAATGTTTTTGAAATTGGAAAGAAAAAGCAAACCAACAGCAATCAGTAAGAGTCCCATCAATCATGCGGAGATGGTTTTATTATTATGTTATCTTTTAATAAGGAATACAAATAAATAAAATAAAAATAGTGACCCAAATTAGAGGACCCCTCACCCACATGTGCCATGTCGGTTAATCTGCCCATCTCTCTCTAACCCTAACCTATGGTCCCCGATTCTGTCATTTTCCCACGTGTCATCCTAATAAAAAGCTAAAGAAATTTAGCAAATTAACCAAATTTATAAAAATAATGTTTAAAATAATAATTATAAAAATTGCAATTTAAATTTTTATAAAAATTTATTATAAAATACATAAAATTATAAAAATTTCATCTAAAATATCTAAAATATATAAAAATTATATGATATATTATTAAATAAATAGATATAATTTTAAATAATAAAATATAAACAGTTATTTTTTAAAAAACATTTATCTTTAACAGTAATTCAAAGAATTTATAAATAAAAAACATTAATCTCTATCTTTTCCAAACCAAAGTAAAACCGACATATCAACTCCCTGTGTCGGCCTTTTCAGGTTCTAACCACCATGTGGCCATCGAAATTTTCGAGATTGTCCCAAAAATCGACGGCCCAGAAAACTTGTAAACCGTGATTAAACATCAGCCATCGATATGGGAGTCCCAATGAAGAGAGTCAAAACATGAAACTGTAGTAGTATCCCATGCGGGCACAGTACGTTTCGCACGTGCGGTTGCGTGTGAAGTAACAAAGAAGTGAAAAAGAAAAATCGACCATTTTATCGAACAGGGGATTAAGAAATAAAAGTAAAATAAATAATATTTAATTTTATCTTGATTTGATATTAAAAACTAAAACTGATTAAATGAAGAATTAACTAAATGTGGATTAGTTGTCTTATTATGTGGCTTAGATATTATAAAATTTCTTTATAAAATTATATACGATATTATAACTTTTCTTGTAAATATTTAATTATTTAATAGAAATTTAAAACATGAATCCAACTCAATTGAATAAGAATTAATCCGATAGCAATGGATTAGGGTGAACTAAATGGAAGAGCACGATCCGTGTCAGCTTTGGTGAGGTCAAATGGTCAGGTGGGGTGGTGCTAGGTCCTGACCTGAGCTAATGGGCTCACGTGAAAGGATCTTTTTCTTCTTCTTTTATTTTTTTAATATTTATTTCCTTCTTTCTTTCATTCCTGTTAAAGAGTTATAGGGTTTATTATGGTACTTTCTCTTCTTTTGATGGTCGAACCAATATATATGTTTTGGAACCATAAAATCCTTGACCACTCAACAAGCCTAAATTTTGGCCTTACAGGCCTACATAAGTGGGCCCCACTAAAGGTGGGTCAGAGTCAGACAAGGGTGCATTGATAAGATGTTGACCGAAATTTGAGTTCTTTTTTTCCTTGGCCTTGGTTTAGTATGAAAGGCAATAAGTTGCAACTTTTATGATTGGGCAGGGTGTTCTTTAGTTGCAGCTTGCAACAACATCATTCCTTTGTTAATGGAATGTTATCATATTGATTAATATTTTCTTCTATTGGGTTTGTCTCTATCCAACTAAACTTCTTCATAGTTTTCTATTCTTACTCGTTCATTAGAAATCAATTCCAAATTTTGAAGAGTAGAAATTTGATGGATGCTCAAAACGTGCACGAGAGCATAAATCATTAGGCTTTTTTTATTTTCGGATAATACTTCATCATACTGCCTCAGCCAAACAGATGATTAGGACATTTGATTTAATTTTGTAAAGCACCTAATAATTATTTGATATTCAACATAACCTACTTAATATTTTTTATATGAAAAATAACTAATACCCTTAAGAGTCATTTGACATATAAATAATTACAATTAATATAATTTTACCAAATACGTAATTCTTTTGGACCAACTATCCATATGACAAATGGACTATAAGCTACCAAATATCTTGAACCGTTAAATTAAGGACAAATTCTCTATGCTCTCTAAACGTATGCACAATTCAATGGCAAAATCATTTTAAATTTAGATTTTAGAGGTATTTTAAAATTTAATTTGTGATCAAATTATTTTATTTAATTTTGAGAATTGTTCTTTCTTATTATTTTTTAAATTATTACTCCAAATAAAATTTTTAATTAATTTTAACAGTAAATTGTGCATTTAACGTTGTAATCAAAATAGAATAAAAATAAAACATACCTTTAAGAATTCAATCACATAACATGATTGCAAATTTACAATAGTGTCCCAATTTCTAAATAAAATTAAAAACTCATTTTAGAATAATTTCACTACTAAATTATGATTTAAGGGCAAAATATCCTTTGTCCTTAATAAGCTACTGTAAATTTATTGGGAAAAAAACCTAATGAGTCTATTTTTTTTATTGATTAGGAGGTTTAGATTTTGAGTGTAATCGAGTTGGATCGATACAATGTCTGACTCGAGTACAATTCGATTAAAGAAATTAAAACTGGATCGAATTTATTTTTAATTATTTAAAACTCGTTTCGAAAAATATTTGAGTTTAACTTGACAAAACCCCAATCATCTAAAAAAATTAGTGAATAGTATATTCAACCCGATTCGAAATTTATTTGAGTTCATTCAACTCGATTAAACACGAATACATTTAAACATTGAGAGTATAAAAGAATTCTAATAAAAATAAAAAAAATAACAATTCAATTAGGCTTGCGAGTTTTACGAGTTGAATATTTTGATACTCGATAAACTATTTAAACTCAAGTTCGACTCGATTATCTTCGAGTTGAATTCGAATACTTTACAAATCGAGTTCAAGTAGTTCATGAATAGTTTGACTCGTTTACACCCCTAGTCTAGACTTTATAGCTAATAAAATGGTTTTGCCTGATTAGAAATGTAACGCCCGCAAGTTAGAGCCTATAAAACATATATTAATAAAAGTATATAAAAGGTAGATGAGAAGTACATGTATGGTTATGAGTTTAGAATCATGAAAATAATTAAAAATATATGAAAAAAAGGAATTTGCAGTGTTCACATCTGTGACAAACATAATCACGACCGTTAATATCGTGAAATTATGATTATGAAGCATAGGATCTTTACAAGCGCGACACATGTATTCACGCCTATAAAACCCTACAGTTTAAATTGGGTAGTTTCATATTTTTTTTATAGAAACTCATAAAATTTAACCTAAAACCATAGTCACCAAATTTCTTGAAACCCCATAAACAAATTCTCTTATTTTTTCTTTCGATTTTAATTGAAAAATTATGAATCTCCACCATTTACGAGATTAAAAAAAATTAAATACTTAGCATTTTCACTATAGTTCTTAAATAAAAACCAATGAGTGCTTTAACACATTTGGAACCCTAGAATTTAATTTGCAATCATCGACACATAGGTAAGGGGATTATATTTTTTGTTAACCTTTCAATGGTTTTAATTCGGCTTTGATGGGATATGAGTTTTAAGAATTGAAGTTAGGATTTTTCATTTGTTAATGGTTTAAATAGCTAGTGTAATGAAATATATTATAATAAAGGTCCTGATTGTATATTAAGAACTAAAGCAAAGAGTGGAGAACCCTATTAGAGACAGTAGATGTAAGAGACTGAGGTTTAATCAACATAAATATAAAACAAAAAAACCTAAAAATGTCAATGATATAAAAGCCAATAGCTCAAAAGCTAAATGTTATACAAGACCAAAACCCAAAAAACATTATAATCTCCATTCACACGATTTAAAAAGAAATGGACATGCACCCTATGCTATATGTCATTACTATGGAAATATAAGACATCTTTATATGAAATGTTTTATAAGGAAGACTCATGTATATCTTTATGATGCTAACCTCCAAGGACCCAAATATATTTGGGTACCTAAAATCAAGTAATTTGCCTTACGTATGCTTGAAATCCACTATAAATAAAAAATAAATGGTATCTTGATAGTGGATATTCAAGTCATATGACCGAAAATGTTGACATTTCAAAAAAATTTATTCATGTGTCTAACACTCACATATAACATGTATGTAAGTTAAATGAACCTGTTAATATTGATAGTAAATTTTTTTCATTACATCTATATCATCATTCAATAAATATGCAAATTAACATATCTCACATATATTAAAACTTAGATTTTACATTTAAGATTTACTAGTTGCATCCATTTACATATCATTGTACAACTCTGAGCAAATATACATGCATATTCATATAATTCTAAATGTAGATGACATGATCACATGTTCAGGTGGAATTCAATGAGAGAGGGAGTGGTGAGGCTCAGCCGGTGACTTGTGTTCCATGTCTTCTATATGCCTCTCACAATAAGCTATCACTTTTTTTTTGCCTGAAAAATGATGCAATTTGATAAGTTGAGGCTTAGTGAAAGTAATCATCAACCAAACTCTAAAGTACCAAG
The DNA here is from genome assembly GCA_023653625.1 of Triadica sebifera. Taxonomy (NCBI): domain Eukaryota; kingdom Viridiplantae; phylum Streptophyta; class Magnoliopsida; order Malpighiales; family Euphorbiaceae; genus Triadica; species Triadica sebifera. The sequence continues at coordinate 370,144 of CM042894.1, read as the reverse complement.
CAACCCATAATAACAAATTATAAATCCAATGCATACCATGTATTTTATTTCATTCATCGGGATCATATAATTACCAGTAAATTAAAGCATATAATCATTACTCTTTATGTATGCACATTCTTTGCTTATTTCATTTTGTTGTGACCAAGTTAAATAGATATTATCTCGGGTTTCCATATGAATATTTGCATTTGCTAGCTAGTTTGATAATTTGTTTTATTTGCACATTTATGAGACCATATGCCTCTTTTTTTGCTTTGCAATATCAATTAACTAGTCACACCACATTCTTAAGTCCTTATGCATATGTAGTTGTAACTAAGCATTCATCAACCATTGTATCCTTATTACATATATCATACATATACCTCATATATACTTTATATGTCATGCATATACTAAACAAATACCATGCATACATCAGTATGCCACATATATACCTCAAATATACCATACATATGTCACATATGTCCCAAGCTATCCATCATCTCATTATCAAGGTCAATTCATGACAATCATATGAATCACATAATCACAAGTCAATTCACATTTCACATAGCAAATAATGTTCATGTGCACTAAAGAAATCATTTGATAATTAAACTTATCTCTCTCATTTGATTTCAACTCTTAACTTATTATCTATTCCCTTCTTGTATGTCTCCAATTTATTGTGAGCCTAATATGAAAATATCATCGATTAATTTATTACTAGAAAAAATTAATGTGACTTAAACAAAGTAATGTACATAATTCTTATAAATAGTTAGAGTTTTTTATATGAGCCAGTGTAACTTTATGGGACTAATTAGCCAATAATTTTTTTTAAATTATCCGATTAATATGATTCTTATTTATATATAAATCTAACACATAATTATATAACATATTCAAATTTTAGAACAATTGGAGCATTGTATAATTTTTGGTGGAATTTCCAATTGTATTATATTTTATATCTTTTGCCAGTTTTAGGGTAATAACTTTGTCATTCATATCTTACAATATGTAAGTCATATTATAATGAAACTTGGTGGACACTTAGATAGGTTAAAATGAATTTTTTTTTTATGTTTACATCTTTTATTAATTATGCATCTAAGGTCCTCAAATTATAAGAAATATTTTACTAGTTTATAACAGAGTTGACTTCCGGACTAATATAACTTGTGAACGCTCTATCTCACTCTATACATAATATATTAAGGTGATATTTATACTCAAATTTAAATAAGATATAAAAATATAACTTTCATGCTTTGATAATTTATAGAATCCATCTCCAATGAGCTTAAAATGACCACACAAATTTTTGGATCTGAAAAGGACATTAAGTAGATAGTTCCAATTATGGAACAATTATGGTTGGATTCACCATAACTAGACATATGAATCTAAAAATTTGGTATAGATATAGATAACACATGTATCTACAACTTTAATATTTCGAGCTTCCTAAAATACATTATCATATTCAAAACTAATGAAAATAGTAGCTAACTCAACTAGGGTTTACACCCAGACTCTCCAAAAAGATGGCAATATACACCAAAGTTTGCAAAACTATTTATATATCCATAAACCTAAGATATAAAGGAATAAATTTCATGTTTTAAACTTTTTCAGAATCTGTTTCTATTGGTATAAAAATTGTGATGCAAAATACCGCTGTAACGTAACCCTAACAGCTCAAACCAATACTAGAACAATGGAGAAAATATTATTTACCAAGAATAAACTTGTAAGAGATTAATTTGCTGTAAAAATTGGGTGAGATAAGGAAGAAAAGAACGTTGAAATGGTGGAAGAATGAGAATAAATGAATATGAAGTAAGGGATGCATAATGGTGAGGAGGAAGATAAGGTTCACCTCCACCTCCTCACTTTTGTCATCTTCTCTCTTTTGTTTTTTTTCCTTTCTTTAGTTTTTTTTTGTTTCTTTTCATTTTTCTTGATAAATTCCAATTTCATGTCATTTTCAACTAAATTATAAAATAGACACGTGCAATTCAGTACAATTACAAAATATTTAGACATATAACTAGTGTGTGTCGTTAATTTGTCTATATACAAATACATATAAAATGCACGTATTCAATTAAAATACATGCAAATGCATATGTCAATGTAAAAATGCATATGTGGAAAGTCGAGAATATTACATATTCACTCACCTGGAGATGAAAAATATTGGCAATGTATCTATTGGTAATAATGCCAAATTTAATATCATTGGCATTGGCCAAGTCAGTAAGAAAGATTCAACTCTAATTGAGAATGCTTTTTTAGTTTATGGTTTAAAATATAATTTATTTAATATTAGTCAATTGTGTGATAAAGTATACAAAGTAACTTTTAAGCCTACGAAATGTTTTGCAATATGAATTTCAAATAGCAAAGTTATCTTATATGGTGAAAGAGTTAATAAAGTATATATTATTGATTTTAACTCTTTTACTAACCAATGTATTAAGTGTTTTGTTGCCATTAAAGATGACACGTGAGTTTGGCATAAAAGGCTTAGATATGTCAACATAAAACTCATTGGAGATCTAAGCAAAAATGATATAGTCACTGGCCTTTCCAAAGTCAGATTTCAAAAAGACAATTTGTGGAGCATGCCAAATGGGTAAACAAGTAAAAATTCTTTCAAATCCAAAAATAAGGTAAGCGATACTAGATCTCTTCAATTATTATGCATGAATTTATTTGAACCATGTAGAGTTGCTAGTTTAGATGGAATGCACTATGCATATTTCATTGTTGATGATTACTTTAGATTCATTTGAATATTCTTTCTAACTCACAAATATGCTAGTTTTAATATTTTTAAATCTCTTACAAAACGTATTCAAAATAAAAATAAAAAGGTTTAAAGATCTCTTTCACAATGAGTGATCATAGAAAAAAATTTAAAAATGATTCTTTAAACTATTTTACATTGAAAATTAAATTTCACATAATTTTTCTTCTCCTATGACATCTTAACAAAATGGAGTTGTCGAAAGAAAAATAAAACATTGGCAGAGATGACTAGAACAATGTTTAATGAATAGTATAATTTGCCAAAATATTTTTGGGCCGAAACAATTAATACTACATGTTATATTTTAAATAGAGTTTTTATTATATCTAATTTAAATAAAACTCCTTATGAGCTATGAAATGTTAGAAAGCCTAAGATATCATATCTAAGAGTGTTCAAATGCAAGTGTTTTATATTAAATACCAATAATAATCTTGAAAACTTTTATTGCTAGAATTGATGAATGTATATTTCTAGGCTATGCTAATTCTAGTAAATCTTATATAGTATTTAATAAAAAAAACTTTAGTAGCAGAACAATCAATGCATATTATGTTTGATGAATCCAACCCCCACAAGTCGAGAAATATTGTTGTTGTTGATAATGATGTAGATATTACTGAAGAATTGAATCAACAACAAGGCAATATAAATGATGAACAACAACTCACTTTTACAAAACGAATATTAAGAGAATGTTGCAATAAAACCTTTAAATGAAGAAACAAAAAACCACAAATCACTCCCCAAACTTCAAATATTCACAAAGATCTTTCCAAAGGAATGATGTTTCAAGAAAAACTATCCAAAGGATCTCATCATTGATGAATTATCAAAATGGGTAATTAATAGACATTCTCTTAAGCTTCATAATACTCTTGCCTTTATATCTAAAATTGAACTAAAAATATTGATGATGCATTGTGTGATGAAAGTTCGGTACTTGCTATGAAATAAAAACTTAATCAATTTGAGAGAAACAAAGTATGAATTTTAGTTCATAGACCTAAGGATTATCCTATAATAGGCATCAAATGGGTTTTTATAAATAATTTTGATAAATTTAGTAGTATTATTATGAATAAGACTATATTAGTGGCTAAAAACTATAACCAAGAAGAAGACATTGACTACGATGAAACATTTGCCACTATTACAATGTTGGAACCTATTAGAATATTGTTTGCATATGTGTCTTACTGAATTTTAAATTATATCAATTTGATATTAAAAGTGTATTTTTAAACGGTTTATTGAAGAATAAGTTTATGTTAAACAACTTTCTAGTTTTGAACATCAAGATATTTCAAACCATATTTTTAAATTTACCAAAGATTTATATGATTTAAAACTAACCCCTAAAGCTTCAAATGAAAAACTAAGTAATTTTATTCTAAAAAATGATTTTTCAAAAGATAAGGTTGATATAACATTTTTTTATCAAAAATCACGAAAATGAAATTCTCGTTGCACAAATCTATGCAGATGATATTATATTTGGCACTAATAATGTAAGGTTGTGTGACAAATTCTCTAAGTATATGCAAAGTGAATTTGAAATGTGCATGATTGAAAAACTTAAGTTTTTTTTTGGGACTTCAAATCAAACAATACTTGAATGAAATATTTATAAATCAAGCAAAGTACACTAGAGATCTGCTAAAAATATTTGGGATGAATGGAGCAAAAGCAATCAAAACTCCTATGAGCATTACCATCAAACTTGACAAGAGATGAGAATGGTAAATTAGTTGAGGAAAAGAAATATCGAGGTATAATCGTTAGCCTTCTTTATCTTGCCACAAATATACTCGATATTATGTTTATTGTATACTTATGTGCACATTTTCAATTTTATTCTAAAAAATCATATTTGTATGCTGTTAAAAAAGATTTTAAAATATCCCATTAGCATTCAACATTTAGGCTTATGGAATCCTAAAAACATATGTCGAGAGTATTCTTGATAGAAAAATACTTCTAGGTACATGTCAGTTTTTCTTGTTTTATGGTTTGTTAAGAAACAAAATTTCGCGGTATTATCGATTGCTGAAGTTGAATATATTGCAACTGGGTACTGTTGTGCTCAAGTGTTATAGATTAAACAACAATTTAAAGATTTTCGTATGGAACTTAGTCACATTCCCATTAAACATGATAATACTAGTGCAATTAATCTTTTCAAGAATTCAATCCAACATTCTATGAGTAAGCATATAGAAATAAGAAAATCATTTCTTAAGTGATCATGTACATAAAAGTGATGTTGTACTAGAATTTATTGACGCTGCAAACTAATTGGCTAATAATTTTACAAAACCCCTGTTAGAAAAACATCTTAATTTTATTAAGAGGAAAATTGGCATTTTAGATGGAAAATCAATATTATTTTTATTTTCTATGTGAAATTGATTATGAATTGCGAATCTTAAGTGTTTATGATTTGATTTTGATGAAATTATTGTATAATATATATTTGAATGATTGTGAAAAAGGTTTTAAGTTTTTTTTGAAAGAAATATTTTTGCCAGGATTTTATTTTAAATCAAAAATTTAAAAATATGCATCATTTCATTCTTTCTATTTTTTTCAGACTTATGAACTTTTGAACATTGAATTTGAAATTTACATATTTTTAAATGATGCATATTTTTATAAGAAATCATTTCTTAAATGATCATGTGCATAAAGGTGATATTGTACTTGAATTTATTGACACTGTAAACTAATTGGCTAATATTTTTACAAAACCCTTGTGTGAATAACGTCTTAATTTTATTAAGGAAAAAAATTGGTATTTTAGATGGAAATTCAATATAATTTTTATTTTCTATTTAAAATTGATTATGAATTGTGAATCTTGAGTGTTTATGATTTGATTTTGATGAAATTATTGTAAGTTATATATTTGAATCATTGTGAAAAAGATTTTAAGTTTTTTTTGGAAGAAATATTTTTGCCGTAATTTTATTTTAAATAAAAAATTTTAAAATATGCATCATTTCATTCTTTTTATTTTTTTGTTCGGACTTCTGAACTTTTGAACATTTAATTTGAAATTTACAAACCTTATACATGTTTCATAATTATTTTTCTCCTCTATATTGATTTCTTTTTTATAATGGCAAATAGAGAGAAAATGTGAATATATTATTTTGAGAAATATGCATACGTCGTTTTAAGAAATGTGCATATGTACATGTTATTTGTTTTTGCAATAACTTAATATTCTACGAATATATGACAAATGAAAAATAAAATATTTTTTATTTTTATTTGTCATATGCATGATTAATTAGTATATGCGTGATGTATGTTTGCATTATATGATATAATGATTTTAGCATTTTTTGGAATTTTGGCAACATTATATCATGAAATTATTTTGAACTTAATTGCACTTATCTTTGAGGCTTGATATTTTATGACATAATTATGTATTTTCAATTTTTATTTTTTTTATAAGCACTTATTAAGGGGGAGAAATTTTTCTCTTTAGCCACATAATATAGAATTATTTGTTACATTCAAAAAGTAAGAGATTGTTAACCTTTGATGGTTATTTGATTTAATATTAAGAGTATTTCTATTATTTTGATGATAACAAATAATTAAATAATAAGAAATTTACCCATTATTTGCATTTTAAATAATTATATAAATTAAATTTATATTGGAACATCATAATCAAATAAATCATGTCAAATAAAATTCAAACGTGCAAAATAGATATTATTTACTCCCATGAAGTCATATGTTATGATCATGAAGGTGTTGAAGCGAAAAAAAAATTAAAGATTCAATAATGATTAAAACAATATTTACGATATTCACGAATGTAAAAATACTATTCATACCCATGAAAAGTCGAATTGAAATTTGAAAATTCAAGAATGAAGTAATTTATGTATATGAAATAACTATTTACTCCCGTAAGACTTGGAAAAACTACTATTGCAGTATGCTTTCTGAGGTAGTTGAACGACTATAATTCGAATTAAAACATCTTTAATGGTTAAATTTCAAAGGAACTATATAAATTGTTCATATTTTTGAAAGGTGAATATTAACTAGATTATTGAGAGTTTAATTACTTTAAGAAATACTGAAAAAATCATTTTTGAGGATTTATGTTTTATATCTTTGTTGCAAATTCTCTTGTATTATTTTCAATTCTTATTTTTGTTGTGTAAAAGTCAAGTATATTGTATTTGTAGTTGTTTAAGTATTTTATTTCTTATAAAAATTGTACAATAGTGAGATTGAATGAATTAAGTTGGAGAATTAAATACTTGTAAAAGTTTTATCTTTTTCATTAAAAATATTTTTAAGGGTTAGAATAAGAGCCTAGAAAAATACTTATATGAGTTTAATCTACAACTGAAAATAGATTATTAGTAGTTTAAACTCTATACAGCAGTTGAAAATAGGACATAGGCTTTAAGGGTCGAACTCTATAATTTTCGGTGTTATTTTTTCTTTTGATTTTCATCTTACTTTAATTTTTAATTTTTATTTCCTTACGAAAATCACCAATTCATTCCCCTTTTTGTGCTTGAGGCCTTTCAATATTTAATGGTAAAATAATATAATTTAGAGTAAATTTTCTAAAAATATAATTGATAAAATTTGTTATTATTGTCAAATTTATAACTATTTTTTTCAAATTTTTTACTTTGAAATAGTTAGGGATTTTTTATTTCAAATTTGAAATTGTTTCAAAATTTTAAATAAATTTGAAATTGTTATTAATTTTTTACTCAAAATTATTCGTAAACTCATTATCCATACTTTGTTGGTAAATAAATTAATTAATTGATATATTTTTTGAGGGAACTAATTAATTAAATTTTTTTAATTAATATTCAAACCAATAGAGATAAAATAAGTGAAAATAAAATAAAAAAATTTGGTAAATAATTTTTGTTATATTTGTAGGTTTAAGAATAGTTTTAAAATATTATTAAATTATTAGAGACAATTTCGGAATACAAAATCTGACAACAATTCCTAATGGATAAAAAATGGTGGATTTTTTATTTTTCTACTTTGAAATCAAATCTTAAAAAAAAAAAAGATTTTAGTGGATGTGGAGTTTTCCAAAATTTATTGATTTTTATATTTTTTAATAGTTAAACAATGAATTTGACATAAGTCAATGAATTGTTCTAATTTTTTAGTTCAAAATCCCTCAATCAAAATATAGCCTAAATATTTGGTCTCTTTTTTTTTTTGTTGATTTCTATTTTTTTTTCTCAAATAATTTCTATTTTCCCTCAACTTGCAAAGAGAAGACAATTTTTTTTTTTACTTTTCACACTTTTTTCTTTTAATCTTGTGTAACTCATCTACTTAAAGTTATTTTTTTTTACTTTTCATACTTTTTTCTTTTAATCTTGTGCAACTCTTCTACTTAAAGTTAGTTTATTTTTTAAAATACTTGTTTTCTAAATTTGAATATAAAATTTTAATTAGTAATTTTATATTTTAAAAAATAAGAAAGTAAAATTAAAATAACTTTAAAATTTTTGTGTATAACACTAAAGGGACCTAATTAACTATTGTATAGAATTACACAAATTTTTGAGCAGGCATGCTTATGGGTAAAAAGCTAATCTAAATCTGGTGAACATGAGTCTCATAACTGGAGCATCCATGCCACAAGACCTTAATATCTATATGATAATGCTTAATTAGAGCATGTTTATTAAAAATCACTTCTCCTGTCTTATCTCTTTTTCTTTAAAAAAAAGTCTCAAAATAACTGTTTATTTTGTATAAACAATTTAACTTTTTGATTTTTTCCAACTCTATCCCTCATTTTTAACAAAATTTTATTAATAATTGTAGGTAAGAAATATTATATTATGTAAAAAAATTGTGAAATAAGGGTATTGAAGTCAGTTATTTAAATTATTAATATTTTTATTCTTTTTTTATCATCATTTTATAATAAAATATATTTAAATTGAAATATAAAAAAAAAGTGTTATTATGTTACGTTAAAAAAAGAAAAAGAAAAAACCTAATTAAGTAGAATAAAGGATGTAATTAGTATCAAAATGACGGAAAAACTATGATTTTAAGAAATTTCAACAACACATCAATGGCTACAAAGTGTTTCACTCCTTCCTTTTCCATAGGCTCAAAGCTCATCCATGGCCATGCATCTCTCCCTAATGGCGTGTCAAAAGTATGGACCATTGAGATCATATGTGATGATTCCCCAGCCATCCGATAACCCACCAAGAAATTCAAGTGGGTCCCTGTTGGTGCCATCGTAAAGTATAGTCGTTCGAATTTGACCGGTGCCCGTTGGATTGGTGGCAGATGTTCAGGTTCTGGGTAATCTGAAGTGGAAATTGGAGAATTTAGAGTTTATAAATAGGATCCATCATCAACGTCCCAAAGCTTCCCATCATATGCCTCAATATGACCTTTCCATGCCTTTTGGTTAGTCACCGGAGTTGAATAATCTTCCACCAACGGCCACAATTTGATTAGGTTTGCCACATCCCTGCTATCTTTCCATTAAATACGGCGCCGTTTTATCCGAATCAACTTTCAGTGCAAATTCCGCTACCACGTAATTTTCCCTCAAAATGTCACGCCTACACGTTTGCACCTCAATGTGCTCATACTGGGCAAAGCATTCCACGCTTCATGGATTGGATCATACACCTTTGCACTTGAAGTTCCCGAACCAGTAGCCAATTTGGAATTCCCTCCTGCCACATAAAATTTATTTTCACATACTGTACAAGCAAAATCATAACTTAGTACTTTCAATACTGCACATTTGAACAATTTATTCAATTCGATACCATGTCTTAAAATCTTTTACCACACTTTAATTCCAACTTTATGACATCCCCTTGAATCTTGAAGTACTTTTTTCTTCTGATATAATCTTACACCAATTATGTAAATATAATTGCATAATGAAATCTTTCATGACCTAATCATCTGATAGGATTGGTATTAGATTAACATGACTCCAAGAATTGTTAGATGGATCAAAACACTCTATGAAATTAGAATTGTTCCTACGACAAAATAAGGCACAAACTCTGTACTTAGACAAAGAAAATTCCGATAAAAGTGGTGGTGTTGTCCATGGTGATGGAGGAGCCGTTGGGGAAGGTGGTAGTAGATCCTATATGGTTTTAGGTGTTAGATCAAATGGGAAAAATCACATATAAAAGATAAAGAAATGATATAGAGAAAGCTAACGGAGAAAAACAAAGAAAACTAATTATTAAAAAAAAATACTCTTGTTTGTGGGCATTGACTAAGAAAAAGAATTGGGCATGGAGGATATGTAGCTTCTGAGGTGAAGCCTAGTTTTTTTCTCTTTTGGTAGGTTATTGTTATTTTTAACTTGCATGTTTATATTGTAACACCTAACCTCTTATATTTTTATATACCACATTTATAAATTAGAATTTTATCTTAATTAAATTGATTCAATTGGATTTCTATATATTTAATTGGAGTTTAATTGATTAAATTAAAGTTTAATTAATTAAATTAAAATTATTAATTAAATATAAATTGATTAAATTAAATTTTTAATTTAATATTCATGTTTATTCGTGTATAATTATATCGTATCGTGTTAAGTAAAATCATGTATAATCGTATCGTGTCGTATAAAATGTATATATTTAGACACATTAATTAGATCATGTCTAATCGTGTCATGTCATATAATTTCTACACGTCAAGTTAATCGTGTCGTGTTAACACAGATTTTAACCGTATCGTGTTCGCATTTCAAATTTTTGATACGATTAGTTAATCGTGTCGTGTTTGTATTTGATATAATCGTGTCATGTCTAATGAAGACACGATACGATTAGAAATGACATGACACGAATTGCCAGCTTTAGCCTAGGGTTTCTATGTTAACATTTGCATTTGCTAGCTAACTTAATCATTTATTTCATTACAAATTTGTTGAGTCATAGACCTTTTGTTTTATCTTGCAAGGTTGATTAACTAGTCACAACATCTTTTATGTTTTTATGTATATGCATTTGCATCTCGACATTCATTAACCATCATATGTCACACATATATTTTACATATACCATATATATACCACATAAGTCACACATATACCATCCATATACCATATAAGTCACAAGCTATCCATCATCTCATTATTAAGATCAAATCATGATAATTATATAAATCACATTCCAAAAATTATTTCACATTTCACATAATAAGCAATATTTATGTGCACTAAAAAATTTATTTGATAATTAAACTCACATTTCTCATTTAATTCCTACTCTTAATTTATTATTTATCCCATTCTTGTGGATCTCCAATTTGTTGTAAGCCTAATATGAAAATATAATTGATTAACTAATGACTAGAAAAACTTAATATGTATAGTTCATATCATTAGTTAATATTTTTCTTATGAGACAGTGTGATCTTACAAGACTAATTAGCCTATAACTTTTTCTAAACTAATTCAATTTGTCTAATTCTTATTTCTAATTAAATTTAACATATAATTTTATAACATGTTCAAATTTCAAAATTTTTGAAGTCTCACACTACTTTTAGTGGAATTTCAAATTATGTCATATTTTCTATCTTTGGACAGTTTTAAGATACTAATTTTAATAATTCATATCTTATTACGTATATACTTAATTGTTGTGAACTTTTCCAGACACTTAAACAATGCATAAATAAACATTTTTCATGTTTATAATATTTTCTAATTATACATCTAAGGCTTTCAATAATAAAAAACTTATGACCAATCCTACGTAGAGATTACATCAATACCAGTTTTCTACAAATTTTATGTTTTGAACTTTTTCAAACTCCCTATTTAAAATCGCAAAAATTAAATTTTAATATTATACCATAAAAATATAATTAAGAACTTCAATTTAGTTGTTTATATCCCATAAATGATAATTTATCTAAACTTTAATTCGGGATTAATAACATATGAATAAATAATTAACTTACCAAAAATTTCCTTGATTTGTGGCTGAAATTTAGAAAAAAAAAAAAGAAGAAGAAACGAAAGGAAGAAGAGGTGAAATGTTGGTAGAAAAATGGAAAATATGGACTTTGACTAAGCCCACATCTTATCTTTCCTTTTCTTTTGTCCGTTTATTTCTATTTGTTTTACTTCTTATTTCCTTTTCTTTATTATTATTATTATTATTATTATTATTATTATATAATTTCACTAATCAATATAAAAATACAACTTAATCATTTGGTTCAATTTAATTAAATTAATTATATCAAAATTTAATTATTCTAATGTAATTATTATACTCATTTTAATATCATATTATCCTTAACTAAATTATAAAATTAGACACGTGCAACTCGATACAATTATAAAATACTATAACACTTAACTAGCGTGTGTTATGAACTTATTCAAATAAAAATGCATATTATAAATATGTTAAAGTGAGTTATATCCAAAAATGAACATGTTTAAATGAGATACATATCGAAATGATTTTGGAAAAGTTTGAAAATGCTACATAGATACTAGGACTTGAAAATTCTTGATAAAAATAATAATAGTAGTAGTAGTAGTAATTTCTTAACAATTTTTCTTAATTTTTTTGTTCTTCTAATCTTTAAATTTTAAGACAGAGAAGAAATAATCTGCTATTTGAAATGGTGGTCATGTGATTGTATCGTATATGTTGATGGGTTTTTTTTTATTATTAAGGTAGGTGTTAGATATATATTTATTTTTAAATAAATTACAGATAACTCTATGAAATTTTAACAATATAAATTTTTAAGAAATTAACAGGGTACCATCGTTATTTGAAATAATATATATTCATTTGAAAATGTATGAATTTCAAATATTACAATACAATATACTGTATGACTTAGAGTTTCTATTATTTACCAACGACTATAACTGCATAACATCTAATACATTTAAGATCCAATTTTCTTAATTGTTATTTCAAATGAAATTTTAATAAAATCATATGGAAGTGTGTTAGTTTTTTAAAAGATTATTTTGTACCTCCCATTATTTAAATTTTAAGAGAATTTTCTATAATTTACTATTTATTTTTTTTAAAAAAAAAAAGAAAAAGAAAAATTGATATATGGATTTGTCTCGTATTTTTTTTAGAATAATTCTAAGAACACTATCTAATACTCATTTACAAAATGATTAGAAAATGAATATTAAATGATGTTAGAAAGATTGGAGAATATGTTTTATCATTTCTCATCTTTGAAATTGTCATGGAAAGGGCATATTTTGCATTGTAATTTCAACCTGCATTGACATTCTGAAGAATGCCCATTAATTGATATAGCCAACAGAAGTTGGGGTACTGGACTGGACAATTGGTTGGGTTATCAAGAAATTTGTCTGTCGTAACACGTTAATAAAAGTTCGCCGTTTCATAATTAGAATGTGAGTTTCTGGGATCTCAAATCTTCATCTCCTTTCCGTCTTTTCAGATTTTGAGACATTCTACTTCTAATTTTTAATGTTCATCAAGGCACGTGACAACCAATCTAATCTTAGCCTGTCACCTACCTATATATGTAAAAATAATAATTATTTTTTTGTCAAAAACATTACTTTTTTTATCTGTCATATAATTTGCTCTGCTATTTTTATGTTATAATTAATTTATAAATTATTTTTCATATATTTATCTAATTCCATTATAATTAATAAAAATTATTTTAATCAAAGTGATATTCAATATTGTTTGTTTAATATTTACCAATTTATCAAATTTATCGATGACAATTTTTCATCTAATATAAATGATGGGCATAATGAGAAAATAATAGAAAACAATTTATCATATGTGTGAAAATTGAAGTGAAGCTATTTATGGGATGGAGGGATTGTAAAAAATGTAATTAAATTCATCTATTATTATATGTAATAAAGCTGAAACACAATGACTTTATTGAAGCAAGATAATTAACTTTTTTTTAATTATTTTCATAATTTAATGTTTTAAACAAAATTTATTTATCTTAAAATTTTAAATCTCTCGTAATAAGTTAAAGGCTATAAAATTACTATACTAATATATAATTAGATAAGACAAGTAGTTGGCATATTTGCGGTAGTTGTTTAGTGACCATGAATTATATCTATCGTATGGGTGCATCATAAATCATGTTCTATTTTTTTTTTAATTTTTTTTGTTCAAAATTGTTCACCGTGTCTTTTTTTTTCCTTTATATTCTTAGATATTGTTTTTGAGGTTTTGTTTTAATTCTTTTTATGATAGAAATTTAGAAAATAAGGATAATAGTGTCACCATTTTCTGATTTATAGTATATGGTCAGTCTGCCCAATGTAGCAGGATAGGCGAGGAGGACGCATAGATACCCAAGGAGGTTTATAATGACAGAGAAGAGTAGAGTCCCTTGAGTTTGAGCCTTGAGGATGGACAATAATGGAGGTCTTGAGGTCTTTCGATTGCTGTAATTTTCCAAATTTTGAGGTTGTAATGGGATATTCATACAATGGTATTGTTTCAATTATTGTTCAGTTTATATTTTCTTTTATTTTTGCCAAATGGGGTTTATGATTTCTAGGCTTAAGTTAACCCCTTGCCTAAAAGCCCATCTTTCTCATAGAAGGCCCATTTTCCAACCTCACTCTTTTTTTTTTTTTTTCCACATCTGATCTAACAATTATTCAAATTACTTTAATTAAATTTCATTTTCTCAAATTAGGAGCTGCATATAAAATTATAAATTCATTAATATTATGGGTCAGTATCTGGAAAAAATGATGTTACAGAGTGGCTAAAACATTGAAATGCATTTTAGAGAGGTACAACACATGCATAACTACAAAAGTAATAATATTTATTAACTATTAATGTCATTTAAAAAAAACACTATTAGTATATAAAAAATACAAGATAATTGTGAAAATAAAATAAAATATTATAATCATTATTTTTATAAGATTATTATAACAAGGGTATTTGAAGAAATAAAGGCTATTAAATATTAAAGTTTGATTTTATTCCAAATATAAATTGCAGCATACCTTACATGAAAAAACAAAACAAAAAATAAATTTTCCAGCATATTACATATGAAAATTTATTTACAAATAAATTTATGTAGAATTCATTTATGAATAAAATTTATATTTTGAGTTTTAAGATGCCAAAGAAAGCTAAAAAAAATAGTGGGTTAATTATTTGTTTATTTTATTAATTTTATGACTTACGCACATACTTTTTGAAGTTAATGTTAGAAAGAATAAATATATTTAGAAATAATAAAATAGGAAAATTTAAATATCCGTAATTAAATGAGTTTTTTTATGCTAAATATAAGAGTTTATAAGTGTATTAGAACATTAGTAAATAGAATCAGTCAACCAAAATTAATTATATTGCATTTGATTTAGCCTTCAAAATTAC
Source organism: Triadica sebifera (assembly GCA_023653625.1). Taxonomy (NCBI): domain Eukaryota; kingdom Viridiplantae; phylum Streptophyta; class Magnoliopsida; order Malpighiales; family Euphorbiaceae; genus Triadica; species Triadica sebifera. The sequence continues at coordinate 354,898 of CM042894.1, read as the reverse complement.
AAGTTTTAGGTCTGCTCCGCAAATAAAAACAAAAGATTGGAATGGTTATGAGAGGGAATTGAGTAATTAGAATGACAAAGAGAAGCCATTAATTAGTTGGGTTTTTACATTATTCAATAATCATACTCTATAATCTACATATGCATATTGCTTAGGGTTTTTTTTTTTAATTTTTTTTTCTGCCATTGGCATTCATACATTAGACCCCATCAATGACTCATACCCAGCTGAGCCTCCTTGCCCCCTTATATTAATTACTACTAAACTAATTGCAATGATTTATAGCAAGTTTGACATTAATCTTATTAACAACTTCTGGAAATAAAAAATAATAAAAAACAAAACTTGAAATTAGGTTCATGGGTCATCGGTTTAGATTCAATAAAATCTTGAATTTGAATTATACCCATTATTTCAGTTCATAAACCACCAGTTAGATTTGAAAACGGTTTAAGTCACAATTTGGATTTTAATTTTTGACATGGTATTGTTACTTATTAAATTAAAAATTTCAAAAAAAAGTTTGAAACTATAATTTTTATGATAAATTAAAAAAAAGGCTTATTAAAATTTTATTCAATTAAATTTTTGCAAAAAAAAAGATCATAATAAAAGTAAAAAAAATATTTGGAATACGAAATGAGGTAATTTATTTGCAAACTAACATTATATGCTAATTTCAAAATTAAATTTTAACGAGTTTATTATTAACAAAAAGTTGGATAATAAATTACAACTTCATTATAATAAGAAAAATAGGAAAAAAAAAAAGGAAAAATGAGAGCCATCAAAATCCAATCACCTATTCATATGAAAAGTCTGAAATAGAGATAAAAAGGGGTATAGTGGGGTACTTGGAAATGTGTAAAAAAGGTGGAGAATAAGACAAAAGGGAATTAAATGAGAATAAAGAAAAGGCAAAATGGCTTTGGAGATGAAGACAAAAAGAGAGAAACCACACAAGTCCATCAGGCAATTAATTGTCTTGTGCTTGTGACAAATTAGTTTTATGCATAAAGTGATTCCTGATTTTGATTGATCATTCATTCTGGATTTTCTCTGCTTCACTTTAATTTCAAGAAATATTTATGCTATTGCTACCCATCTATTTGTTTAAACTTTAAACTAAACATTTCAATTCTGTTGATTTACAAATGCTCATAAAACTTTATATTCTAAATCTATTTCATATTTTCAATTCATAAATTGAATTAATAATTTATAAAATAAAAATTTATTTTTTATATAACATATACTAGTGGTTGGATTTATAAGTTTCTGAATTAAATAATAGATTTTCAATTGGTAGCTTAATCTCTATAAAATTTTATGTATTCCAACAAATCTTGTACTTAAATTTAAAGTGGGAAGAAAATATCATTCAATACTTGAAGTTAAGTACCACATTTTAAAAGTCAAATTACAAGATAAAACAAGTTTGAAATTAATGTATACATAGGTCATTACCTATTAATTATGCTCCATTAACAACAACAGTTGCTTTCTAATTTTACTTGGTATTTGTAACTTGTTTTAAAATTCAAAATTAAGTTGGCAATCAAATTGAATCTCACCCATGCTGAGTCAAGATTTTAGCATAAAAAAATATGGCAAGATCTTAGGGGCTAAAGATTTTAGCATATACTTAGTCCACCAAAATAAACTACCACTGATAGCTTTAGATCAAGAAATGGAGAGTTAATGCCACTAAAATAAAAATGCCTCCTTTGCCAGCCAAAAGGCCTTAAAAAACATAATTCTAAATGGGACGAGGAATTTATACAACAAGATCGGTGCACCCACTCCTACAATTCTACTGCAACACAACTATCTGATAGTGATACAACCATAGAGAGAGAAAGAGAGAGAGGCTCTCTTTTGATTTTCTTTTTCCTGTTTTTTCTTTATCCCTCACCTATTAGATGATGGAATTTGAGCATCCCAATGTGATGCCAAAAAGAGCACATGGCTATGGAGACTGCCAACTGAAGCTGTAGCAGCTTCTTTGAAAGACCCAAAAGATTTTGCTTTTTCTTTCTTTCCCCCATCCATTCTTGTTTCTTCCTTGAAAAGTTTGAAGCTCTCTCTCTCTAATTTTTTGGGCGTCTGTGTACTCGCATCTTCTTTTGCAGCGCTCTTTCTCCCTCTCTATATATAAAACCACTGCTGTGTTTTGAAGAAATCTGTTTTTGGGTCCTTGGGTGTGATATTGAATCTGAAGAATTGAATGCTACTGAAATGGGTCTGATGAAGAGGTTGAAATGGGTTAATAGTGGCAAGAAACAATGCAAAAGTCTATTTTGGAGAGCAAGGGCAGCAGTGAAGAAGGCTGTGAAGAATGGAGGGAAGCAGAATGTCAAGTTTCAGTATGATCCTTCAAGCTATGCTCTCAATTTTGATGATGGCTGCTGTCATTTGGACTTCGCCGCAAAGAATCTCCATGGCAGTAAAACTATATGTGTTTATGTTGTGTGGGTATAAGTAGAACCTTGAGTGAGTGATGTTGCACAAGGGACACAAAATATTTATTTATTTTATATTTGCTATTCAAGTTTTGGTTTGTAGATTGGATCTTTGTGTTGGCATTAATTGCTACATCATTTGATTGTAGGTTTTGGTTTTCACTTGGTAATCAAGGGAAGCATTTTGTCCATGGAATGTTTTCAGTTTTTTGGATTTATTTTTTTTCGGTGGTAGTAGTGGGTTTTATTCATATCATTATGGAGGAGCAATTAATAGAGATATGTTGGGGGGTGGGGGGGGGGCATTTCGGCTTGGCGTTCGATGGTGCCTATTCCTGTTGGCCGCATTAGACCACTAGAAGAGGCTAGAAGCCTATAACTATAATCTGGCCATGCATTGGCAACTTCAACTCTTCCAAATATGCTGTGTGCCCTCCTCACGTCTTGAGTTTCATGGCTGCTGGCAGCCTAGCACGCTATCTTCTTGAGCGTGTATAGATTCAACTTGAAACAGAATTATGAAGTAGATTCTCATTTAAATTTAAATTCAAAAAAATATTCAGTTTAAGTCTATTCGATTCAATTTAAAAATAGATTTTTCAAATCAAATAAAAAGATAATTGTCCACCTAAACCTATCCCAAAATATAACACATCCCCTTAAAAATCCAATGCCGATTAAATAAACCAAACAAACTGAACTGAATTAATATTTCAAATTGATCTGATCGGTTTTTTTGGATTAGTTAGATTTTTGCACACCCCATAAAACCTCATCCCAGCCATTTCTCCATAGCCAGATACCGCCCCCTGCTTTTGCATGATTTGTAGTTCCATGAACAACAATTTTGGATTCACGTGTGTTCCATTGATCTTCAGATAAAATTGTCATGTGAACATGAAACAATCTTCACAAGAAAAAAAAAATATGCAAAGCATAATCAAATCAATTGCACAAGGGCTTAAGCCACCGAACATTTTAGAAAAAAGGGAATAAGCACCAATAGAATTCTAACAACATCCAATAAATAACTACCTATAGTCATTTTGTAATAAAGGTACACAAATTTGATGATTCCATCCAACTCTGAGCGTTCAGTCAGATCTTCTCCACGACCTCAGCCTTTCATACTGCAGGGTCTTCAAGCATGGCAGTAGATAGATCATTTATTCGAGGATAAGCAGCTTTCTCATCAAGTTGGTTCTGAGCCCATATTAGCATTTTTAACAAACTAGGAAGCTTTGGGTCTGCGGTAATGCCAAAGTGGAAAAACTCAGTAACTTTAAATGAAGAAAATCACACACACACACACATGTAGACTTTGATAGAGCAAACAAAACCCTACCAGAGAACATTGTAGCACATTCAAAAAGACCTAAATATAAACAGCTCAAACTTCAAAAACAGTATTTGCATTGCTTTACTTCAATTATCATCCTCTTCAGAATTTGCTACATATTTTAAAAGAAAGTGCTTAAAAAAGGCCCACTTCGCAGCCGTCTTTTTCCTTCATGTTCAATATTCCCAATCAATTTCCTAATGTAATCTGTCGAAGTAAGCTCTTTCCTTAGCAACACTCAAATTCGTCTATGGGAAAAAGAACATGGTCATCGATCACCATTGTAAGTGAAAAAAAAAAATTCTTCAGTTTATTACAATTGAGTTGAGATCAAGCACCATTTCGTTGACCTTGCTCTATATGAACTCCACAGATAGTCTATAAAGACATAACATTTTAACTACAAGTCCATTCAAGAGCATAATCTAACTGAACTCATAAAGAACTCATACAGATAATTAATTTATTATTTAATTTATGCAAAATGCATTTTTTGACCTTCAACTTTTCGTTTATTTGCTATTGAGTTCCTGTCATTTTATTTTTCTAACCTTATTTTTCACTCACAATGAGCCCCAATTTAGCAGAATCAAAATGTGTGAGGTAGGTGTCGCTCAGTGCATAAATGCCCGGTGGTGGGGCAATTTAGCAGGCAACTAGGATAGGAAAGAAAATAAACATAATTATCTGAAAATGGTGACAACAATGGCAACTGCTGCTCAACCGCCTCTGCCAGCCCCACTCCATCCCCATCCACTGGCCTCCGAGACGCTGACTCTACACCCATTGGCCTCCCGCTATTCAGAAGGATCTACCTAGCAACACTGATTGATGTCCTCCAGATCCACAAGCTCATCCACCAAATGGCCATCTTCAAGCGGCTTGCTCATCAATGTGTTCACATTGAATCCTCCTTTTTTTGCCACTCTCAACTCCCAACCTTTTCAATCATTCACCATCTTCTCAAACTTCCCCTAATCCTCTGCCGAAATTAATTTCCCCTAATTCACATTTGGGCTCTTCTTCTACTGCATATTCTCATTGTCGCACATCCTATGCTTAATTGGAATGTGAATGCTATTAACTTCTATGAGGAGATGGGTGGTGAGATGTTGCATGAATGGAAGATTTGAAGGCTGACTGGTGAGCCTCTTGAAGCTTATCATGATGCTATTTATTACTCCCTGATTTTCCTCCTTACCAAAGGTGGATTATTTGCGTTCATTTCCCATATAAAATTTCACTTCAAATTTCTAACCTTCCCTATCATGTGTCCTGGAAGTTCTCAATTTGCTGGCCATGTTTTTATCTATATCTTTCCTGTAATTGATCCTATTAACATTTTTAAAAACCAAAAATGTTTCTCCCTTCCATGAAATCCCTTACCAATATCTAAAAGTCATTTCCCATCTTTCCCTTTTTGTACTTGAAAGTGGTTTTTCTTGCCTTGAACTAGATATGGATTTGAAAAAAGAGACTATTTGTTTTGCCATAGAGGTCCTAACACAGCAAGCAGGTAGCTGTATAAATGGAGCAAGACACATCCTATCAAGGAAGTACAAAATGAGAGGCTATTAGACCATAGTACCATCCACTATCTCAATATTTTTAGCTATTTTCTTCTTTCTTCATTTTTTTTTTGTGGACCATAGTACCACCATCTCGATATTTTTAGCTATTTTCATCTTCATATTTTTTTTGTCCTCAAAGATATTATATTCCAATGTGAATTTCCTCCATTATTTTTTATTATAAATATAGATGCTGCTTGTTAATTTATAAATAAAAAAAGAGTATCTGTGATATTGGGCCTAAAATGTGACTGAAAATAAAAGTTAGAGGGCTGAATCCAGAAAATAAAATGGCAAGAACTCAATAGCAAAAATATGAAGAGTTTAGGGGGGCAAATAATGCTTGTTGCCTTCAATTTTCCTTAAGAGAAACTGGTGCACAATCCCAGCAGTAAATGGTAATGTCCAAGAATGTTACTAACTACCAAAGAGAGAAATAACTTCACTAGATTAAATATTTTTCAAAAGATTAGATATAGTTTCAGTTAACAATCTGACACTTAGATCATTAACAAGCCAACTAACTGTTGCCTCTTTTGATTTCTCCTACTACTGAATCAAAAAAATTCACATCAGGTTAATTGGAATTTGATCCACCATAGGATTTCAAATTCATTAAAACGGAGGATCTTTCGCCAGTAAATTAAGATATGAAGAGTTGAAAACCAATGTTCGCATCCATTGAAATGTGAATTTTATGATAAACAGCTAACCTTTTTCATGACTCTGGCTAGTTAGGATGGCTGCATTCACTTCACTTGCAGTCTTCAGGCGTTGCGAAATATCCAAAAGCTCTGCAACAGGGCAGTTGCTAACATCTTCAAAAGCCAGTAGGGCAACTGTTCTCTCCAACTCTTCCAAAAAGCTTTGCTGCAGAAATTTTTGAGTATTTTAAAGTCTTTTATCGTAATTGAAGGTATGAAGTTTAATAATGAAATCTGGTAGCGTAAACCTCTCCAGTATAACAATATTGCTTTTCAACTTCAGTATTGAATCAAGTTTACTAATAATAAACCAGCCAATCAATGAAACATGCTAACATAAAGACGACAGCAGAAAAAGGTTCGATAGACGAACTTAAAATACAATATAGGAATGATGCAGATATGACCAATCTAAAATTACATTTTCTTCTCCCCTGGGTGCAAGCTCTTCTTGAGCAAACTCCAAAGCCTCTTCCACTTTTCCATTTCGAATCAACTCTATCAACCGCTGCTGTTGAAGATGGAAAAAAAGTTGGGGATTTGTGTCCAATATCTGCATCCAGAATTTGCACATAAGGAAAATCTAGATGAAAGAAAGGTTAACACATTGCTGTCGCCAGCATCGCATGAAATCAATAAACCACACAGCAAAACTTATAAGCGCAACAACAATGACAAAAAGTACACCCCACATTTGAAATGCACTTATAATTCTAAGCCTCTACAAACAACAGAAACTATGGGCTTTCTTTTTTACCTTTTAATCATAAGAATTTCATTTTGGTTCTTTTATAGTTGGTACAAACCAAAAAATATGTCAATGACCAATAGTAGCATATGAGATGCCAATGGTTGGCCACAATGACACAGCTAGAAAATACAATTCTATGGCTTATTCTTTCACCATATATAACATTTCTGAGAAATACCAACGGTTCCTGCTTATAAGAATTGACCTGTGACCCAACAAGTTCATCATTCATAACCATAAATTGAAGGCATATTGTTTTATGGATTTCAAATATTGGTAATGCAAGAAGGGGAATGGGAGTTATATTATGACCAGCTCACAACATTGTAAAGGATAAATTTTGTGAAAATTCTGTGAGGTGGGAAGATAACATCACCCTATAAAAATATAGAAGGACATAAGCATGTAAAATAGTCATACAGATGACTGTCTAAGATGACTTCCTCGATCTAGACAAAAGAGGAGGTTCACGGGTCTCCATGAATGAGATAAGGAAATGGTAGCAACCTTTTGAAACACATAATTTATAAAATGAAGAAAGCACTGAGCCAAATAAGCATGACTACAATTTGCAAAACAACGATAAACACATAATGCAGTGCCACATAATAAAGAATCTACCTCGGGATTTAAATCATTAACTCTCTCAATTGCATCCTCAACATTTCCACATTGCACTGCCTTCTTAACAGCCATCCGATCAGTTATTGTTGCGAGATCTATGTCTGCTTTTTTCTCAATAAGGAAAATTCAAGATTCATACAACACATCACCAAAATGCATCAGACATCAAATACAATAACATACTATCAAAAACTCAGGAAGGATACGTTCAGTTCCAGATTCCAGCCGGAATTTCTCAGCTGCATCAACATAACCCTCTGTGACAAGAAAATTCATCACCAATTTATTCATATCTTCTTTCCTAATCTTTACATCATTGAGCTTCTTTTCCCACTCTTCCCTTGTAATCACCTTTTTTGACGTAGCCTGTGCACAATAAACGTAAGCGGAAGGACACATAAGCATCCAACAAATATGCTTAAAGCATCCTTCAACTATACTTCAGGTCTTTCTGGACATTCCCATTCAAACAATGTTCCCAATACGATCTATCCTATTGAATTTCTACACAAATCATTGTGGATGCAGAATTTCTAGTTTTCTCCTATTTTAAGATTAGGAACATGTACGAAAACATAAACAAACAAAGAAAGATGATTCTCAAACACCCATTTGGACCCAATATTGATCAAATACGACAGAAGGTCCAAATCAAGGCTCATATGCGCGAGATACTTATTTGGCTAGACTGTGTCAAATCCATGTTCTCCATTACTCGACTAGCATCAAAATTAAGCCATCAAATAGAAATAAAAAAAAATCCAAACAATCAGTTCCATTCAATTCACAAGCGATTTATATTAAGCAATTCTAAGAAACTAAAAAAACAATATGATTAACAGGAAACAATCGCTTTAAACCTACCAAGAAAACAGCAACTAATACAATTAAAATTAGACAAAAAATATCCTAATTACCATTGCTTCGATTTCTGCAAGCTAGACGAATTACAATCCAGAACAGTGACATCAGTGCACAGCCACCATCAAGCCCATCGATGACCCAAATTCTGATACCGCTAATCCCTGTAATAAAATTAAAAAAAAAAAAAAACGGGAGCTTCCAATCAACCTCAGCATATATAAAACAAAACCTCTTGAAAAATAATCTAACACGGTCACATTTAAACAAGATCTCAAAATAATTCCACTCACCAGATTAAGGTAAAAATTTCTTATTAAAAAAAAGCCCCAACTCTATGCAGAGATGAGATAAGAGTGAAGCCCTCAGGTGTAATTTCCCGGTAAAATTTTTGGAAGATGATATAGGATCACGTTTTTGTTGAGTGCTAAATCAGAGTGCGCTAGCGATTCTTTGCCTTTTGGTGATATTAGGGAAGGTTTGGATTGCTGTTGATAGTCTAAATTTAGAATTTGTTTTTTATTTAATTAATTTTTATAAACTGTTTTTTTAAATTTATTTTTAAAAAACTATTTATTTAATTATTTTAAAAATTCAAAAAAATTAAAAATAATTTTTTTTTTTTTTTTTTTCTAAACCAATGTCAAATGTCTCTGTCTGGTCCCTGCCTCTGGACCGGACTTTGGTTTCTGTTTTCGGATTTAGTTCAGGCTACTATGGTTTGGACCCGACTTCATTGTTGCATATTCCTCTCTTAATAAATCTTATGTAGATCATTTTATTTATTTTTTAATAATAACGGGAAACATATATATATAATTATTATATATTACTAAATATTATGAATACATATATTATAAATAACTTTTTTAAACCAAGGGGATGAGGAATTTTTAACCACTTCAAGTGAGTGGGAGTCACGAATCCGAGACTGTCAATTAGGGCAAAAACTCCTATGCCACTATGGTAGAAGTTTTTGGCATATTATAAAAAATTTAGGCATATTTATGAATTAATAACTCTTATAACTAACTAAAATAGCTATTATTCTTTTGGATTTAAAAAAAAAAAAAAGAAATAGCTATTCTTCTAATATCACAATATCTAATTTTATGACTTTACTAGTATGTAATCCTCACATTATGTCACGAAGAAAAAAATTTAAATAGTAAATCCAATAAATAATATAAAATTATAGCAAAATTAGTATATATGTAGCTTCATAAAAAATATAGTTAAAAAGTACATATGCATCTTTAATATAGTAAGAGTGAAAGAAATTGATAATATAATTTTCAATTAATAATTCTAGTAGCTATTGATTCATAATAATAAATGCAAAAGTGTTCATTCAAATATTAATATAATATCTTTTAATCAGTAAAATATAGGATTTTTGCACACATTGTCGGATGGAACTAAACATATCCAAATTAGATAGAAAACTAAACATAATTGTATTTTTTTTTCCATGTACATATAGAAGCCTATTTTTTATGGCTCATCAACTGAAACGGCCCAACAACATTCCTACCGGACCCCCCAAAAAGACCAGCTAGAGAAAGTACCACAAACTGTTTTTTTGGAAAAAAATAATAAATCAGTAGAAAAAAAATAAAAAAGCAATTTATACAAACCGGGTTAAAAATACAGGAAATATATTTTCTTACAAAAAAATCCAACAGCCCAAATAAAAAGGGAATACAAAGCCAGTAACACCATTATATATATATATTGCAACATTGAAGATTAGAGATTTCAACATTACCTACAAAGTTATGAATATGTACAAAATTAGTTTGCTCGTTCACATGCATTTGCTTCTCCTTTATGTACTTTACTATTTATTGCCTAAATATATCTATGTCTTGTTAGATTTTGTCATAAACTCCTCATGTAAACGAGTCTTTACCGTATTAACTTGTCATTTCATATGTCATTTCTCCTTTTATTTTAGTTGGGTATACCATTTAGGATAACCATTAGTTTAAAATAAGTATTCCTAGTGTACCCATTTTTTTTTTTTGCAGTGATTGCAATATTTATCTACCATATTTTATTTGTCATTCTTCATATTATTCCCTTTATCCACCCTTATAAACTTACTAGTTGTCATTCTAATCATTACAACATTCCTTTTTGAACTATCAATATAATTCATATGCACAAATGTTTGTTTTTTTACATTCAAAATCATTGAATATACTTTATTCACATTAGACAAAATGTCAAGTACTAGGATTTGATTTCTAACATTATCATAAGAGTCATTTAAACTTGTGAGAAATTGTATAAGCTTGTTTTGTGAATTAATCTCTATGACATTTTGCGCAACACCATATGTACATTGTCTAGTAGCTCCACAACTACATTGGGGTACAAGTTGTAGTACATTCAATGAATCCTATAATCTGTTTCATCTCAATGTAATACATTGTGAGAATGATATTACCTTGCTTCATTAAAGTTATCCCCCTTTAGATTTGATAAATATGTGGGTTGTAGCTTTTTATTAAATTATTGCTTTAATTTCTCCCATAACTGTCCAACACTTGGAGTAAATGAATGATTTTGCTATTTCTTTAGTCATTGAATTTAGCAACCAAAAAGTCACCATAAAATCAATTCTCTTTATTAAACTATGAATTACATTGTTTTAAACTTCCAAGTAATTACCTTTTTGAGCTAAAGAATATGAAGGAATTTATTGAGACTCAAAAAATTTGGACAATTGATCTATTTGTTCCTTAATGAAAGGAAATGAACTTAAAAGAAATGATTGTTCTTGATCTAATACATTAATATGTAGTGCACGTCTCCATCCACCAACCTTCTTTTTTAGATTTTTAGGCTTACAATTGATTTTCCAATATATTTCTCGTGTTTACCATGGGTGCTTGCAATGATCACACCATAATCGCTTGCCATTATTCATTTCTTCCTCCTGAAACCTCTAGGTTGCTAAAGTTGAGCTATCAATTTCCAGTGTTTTATAGATTGAAACAGATTTATCAAGCATTACATTTTGTCTAGGTTCATCTCTTCTAATTTTTGAAAACATCTCATGAATTGTTGGTAGATGTGTCTTTCCTAGAATTCCACCTCACACTTCATCTAATTTATTGTTCAATCTTACCAATAACATAAATACCTAATCATTTTCTTGTCGCTTCATGAATCTCACACTATCATTTGTGCATTCCTAGACATCATTATAACAGAGGTTCAACTTCTGCCATAAGGTCATTAACTCATTGAAGTAGAAAGTTACATCTTGATCACCCTATTTAGTATGCCAAAATTTAGATTTTAACTCAAATATTTGTGAAGAATTTTCTAGATCAAAGTAATTATTTCTGACTGCTTCCTAAACATCTCTAGCTGTAAGTAAAAACATGAACAATTGCCAATTGCAGGTTCCATTGAATTCACCAACCATGCAATGATCAAGGAATTTTCTGACATCTAAATTTTTAAAGCCGGATCTCTAGCTACAAGTTTTGTTATTTTACCTATCAAATAACCCAACTTCCCCTTACTTTTCATGATTAGTCGAATAATTTGAGACCATTCCATATATTTTTTTCTATTAAGTTGGTGAATATTTTACATATAGTGAATTATTGAACCATTCTGTTGGACTTCTAAATGAGATGAAACTCATAGTGCTTTCTCTTATCGTAGTAGAGCCCTATTGGATGCACTAGTCAAGTATGTTTTCCAATGATTGTACCCAGGCATTAGTAAGAAAATAATAGAAGTTAGCAAAATCAATTTACTTGAATGACGTTTATTACACCTTAATCAGGTGCAAAAATATGAGAAAAATAGATTTGGAGAAAGAAAATCACAAAACGGTGGCCGAAAAATATCTCACGCGTGTGATCGGAGTGGTAAGATCGATCAGTGCGTGTAGTCACATGCGACTGTTTCTAGTGATGAAATTCTGATCGAACGCCAGTCAACATCTGTTCTATCCACCGGTGTGAGCGATGAGAGTTAAAAATCTCTAACTCTAAATGGGCGGATATTAAAACTTTAGAAAATTGACAAAAGAAAAAGAGATAGATTTTATTAGGTTTTGATACCATGAAGTAAGAGAAAAAAAATGCCCTTTCAATTTTATTCTAATAATGAGGTTATATGGATTTAAATATACAATATATTTTTATAAAAAAAAAGAAATACAAATAAGGAAAAAATCAAAATACAAAAAAGAATAAAAAAAACTAAAAAGGAAAGAAATAAAACTAATTTAATAAAAGCTGATTTTATACCATATTTATCACATAAACATTTGACACGTGACTTGTGAAAAGAGTTGATCAATTGAAACGATATCTGATTAACTCATACGAGCTGCCCGATTGGATTAAGGTAGTAGTAGCCAATAAATGAAGTAGACAAATCCAATCGGCTCATCGTACCAGAGATCAAGGTAGCAACTAAACCACAAATATTTCCTGAATAGCTGCTTTCAAAAATTATGGTAAAATACTGAATAGATGCATTCAGTTATTTTATTGTTTAATGATGTTCAATGGGATGTATAGCTCACACTCATGTGCAAGAAAGAAACAATTATTTTTCTTCTTATTATTTTTATTAGTTAACAATATTCTTATTATTGATTTGAATTAGAAATTTAAGGATTAAATCTAATAATTTTTGATTCAATCTAATACTTCACATGAAAAAGTTTTATTTGAACTCAATTTAAGATCCGAATGGATCAACTAGGAACTAAAAAATTATTTTAATTTTATTTTTAAAATTTAAGTTTGACCCACCCAAATAATATAATCCGAAATAATGTGCATGAAACTCATGCAATCGAATCCGATTATGAAATTTTTATAAGATAATATTTATTATGATAATTTAAATTAATGATAAAATAATATATAGATAAAGTATTTTTACAGTTTTTAATTTTTTATATAATATTATATCAATATTTTAATTCATCATCCGTAGTATGTAGATAAAAAAAAAAAATTTCAGTAACACCATTACAATTATGTTAGGAATATATTGACCATGATCTGATGCCGTAATCAAGGAAGGTAAGTGAGAAGATAAGCTCATGCTCTTTGTCTTTTAATTCTCGTTTATTTTCTTCTTTTTCTTTTTAAATCAGAATTGTCGTACATTTTCTCTTATTAGCTATTTCCATTGCACTACCAAACAAAACTGCTTCAAATTCATCAACACCTTCCATCAATTCCAAGAAAACTGCTTCCAAACAAAAATTAAGAATAAGCTAATTTAATTATTATATACAAGATTTTAATATTTCCTTATGATTATTTTAAATTATAAGGATTTTATAAAATAAAAATAAAGAAAAAGAAAAATGTGGAAGCTGAAAACTCCCGTGTTAAAAATCCACTGTGTATAAATAAAGACAACAATAATAATAATAATAACATTAAAAAAAGACTTTTGCTTTACCCCACCGCTATGCCGGTATCCAATAAAAATTCGCTTAACTTCTTAATTATGCACGTCAAAATGATTGCAAAAACAAAGCAAGTACGCTTACCTAACGAGGCCTGTACAGATTAATTAGAGGTATCCTATTATGAGTATAATTAATTTCATAAATTAAAGTCTAATGAAAAATTATTTAAGTAGAAATTTCAAATTTTAACTCACACAATAATAATTACTGTCATACACTGGGGTTATACGTGCTTTCCGGAAAAAAAAAGCGGCACGCTTATCTTTAAAACGACGCCGGGACGATTCGGTCCCATTTCTTATTCTTGCATTTTGTATTATTTTTCTTTTGCCTCCCAGCTAGGAAAAGTCGCCTCTCTGCCAACGGCGGAACCGCATCAATTAGAAGAAACTTCTTGGATATTTCCTTCTCTTTGAATTTTTCTTTGTTTTTGTTGCTTTACGTAGAAAGTGTGCTGTTTCTGATATTTGGATCCAGGGGTTTCCATTTCAATTTTGCAGCAGTGCAGCGTTTGTGGTTAGGGTTTGGGCTTTTCTAGAATAATTCAATTGATTCGGAGGTTTTGGTTTTCTTTTGCTTCCTTTTGCTCTCGGTGTCTCTTTAATGACGATAATGGCGGATGGTGCTTCGGGGCTTTGGCCTGATGGCAAAATTCACGGCTTCGACGAGCTTGATGCTGGTGGAGATCATTTAGCAATGGATTTAGATACGCTCCTTGACATTCTTGAAGAGTCAGAAGATCGTTCTCAGGTAGATTTCGGTACTTCTCTTCGGTATAGAGCTGGGCCTTGAATTTTTGGTGTTGTTTCAGTTGACTGAGCCCTCATTATGGGATAGTGTAGAATACAGAAGTGGAGACTTTGGTCTGTCGGTTCGTGTGGTCCAAGCTTAATTAATTTTGTTCTGTAACTTGATTGCAGTGTAGTGAATTACATATTCTGGTGAAATTTGGAAACGGGAACAGGGTTTTATGTATTGATTAGGTCCCCTTTAATTGGTTGTTGAGCTCTAGGTAAGTAGTTTGCATGTTTATCAGTCGTCGGAATGGGAGTTCCTGTTTATGTTTCCAGTCCCATGTTGTGCTTGGGGATAAATAGGATCTGCATATTGGAAGATTTCATCACACTGCACAATCAATGAATTTACAGTGAAAATCTAGATTTTATTTTGATGGGCGAGCTCTAACATTTCATTTATGACTTATTTTAAACAGATGTATGCTTTATTTACTTTTTACTGAATATTTTTCATATGGATGTGAAAATTGCAGTATAATCCTGAGAATTTTTCACATAAGAATTTGAAAGTCGAGTCAGCTAGCGATTTACGCAACCACAATACCCTTCAGCTTCAGAGTGGTAATGACTCTGTTCTAAACTCTGCCATTATTACTTGTATTTAAGATAAGTGATGGGATATTGCTGTATTCTAAGATATTGTAGAAATGAGAGATGTATTATTATGAGGATTATAATTGTTCTTCAATGGTGTACTGTTTAGGGTTTCACATGATTGATGGTGCATATGCGTTAGAATCTGAGTCCACAAATCCTGCCATGGTTTGCACTTCACACAATCCCGAAGATTTAGATGCTATTGGTTCAGTTGAATCCTTAGATTATGCTGGAAGCTCTGCAATGTCCTTCAATGATGTTAAGCTGAAACCCTCATCACAGATTAGCTATCCTATGCCTACCTGCTCTGGAAGTTTCAAAGATTGGATTTTGCCATTTTGCAGGGATTATGGAGATGAGAGGGTTGGCTCATTGCGATCTGCAATTCCCAGTTGCGGTACAACATCTAGTTTTGCTGAAGGAGAATCTAATCATATTTCAGATAATACTGGTGATTTAGATATCAGTAGTCTATTGGATGAAACCGGAGTTCAGTTTAGGCAAGTGAGGGGGAACATTGATTTCAAAGGTATGGAAACTCTTAAAATCCTTTTTGTATATTTATTGTGCATTTGATGATTGGATCAATAATTTGGAATTTGTAATATGCATTTTGATTGACATTATTTTTTTTACGGTGGAAAGACTGATGTATTTGTTCTTCTCTGGCAATTGTAGATGCTTCACGGGACTTTTATATAGAAAGTTCAGATGAGAAGTTTGGAAACAAATATTCTTTAATTGAAAACAGCTTAAGAAGTCAAGGATCAGAAAATGATTGCTATAAATCTACGGATAAGCCCTTTGTGAATGAAGATGTTTCTTTGCATAATATAGTTAATAATCATTCTACTTCTCATCATGCTGCTAATGATAATAGTGATTTATGTGCTCATTATTCAGCCACGCAACTCGGCAACAATTCTGATGATACATGTTTTGATTCTTTATCATGTTATTTTGATGGAGATTTCAGTTTTGAATTATTGTCTGGCAATGAAGCAATTACAACTAACAACAAAGATGAGATAGAAGAGCTTCAAACTGAGAGCACATGCTCCGTATCTGAGATTTCAATGAAGGAATACCCTGATGCTAAGAGACTGAATTTTAAAAATGAGGCCAGTAACTGTATCTCACCTCTCAGTGGAAAATTTTCATTTAATGCTGATGATAGACTTGTAGATGATGGGCCATCAGGAATACCATTCAGTTATACTCGGTCAGCCCTCAACAAGAGGCAACTGGCTGCTATGGAGGATGAAAAAACTGAGGAAGTGGTGGCTTATGGGAGCATGATGTACCCCTCTGATGGAATGACTCATGAGGCTGTTAATGGAAAATTTTCTTGCACTGATGAAAGTAGTCTTGTTGAGGAAGAGTCGAGGCAATCATTTTCTGGTGTGCTTAGTCAGAAGCATTCTGTCTACATCAAGGATGAGAAAGGAAATAAAAGTTTTGCATCCACGAGAGCTCAACTTCATGGAAGTGATGGTGTGCATGTGAATTTAAATGCCCCAGAGCATTTTTTGTCAGGTGTTGAGGAATTTAATAAAAACAAGCAGAAGCTGAGTTGTATGAAGGAAAATAGAGTTAGTAATTTCATTCAACCTAAGTTCTTAGGTCATATTTCAAGCATAAGCCGTGAATCGATTCAGAGTAATTTGTCTGGTACCAATTCTCATGTTGATGATGACTCTGACATATGTATTCTTGAAGATATCAGTCAACCTGCTCACTCAAGGCAATCTCCTGCACTTGGAAAGGCCATTGCTCCTTTGCAACGTTCTGCATATGACGATTCCATTCATTACACTGGAGTTGGAAGCGCAAGGCTGAGGGCTTATGATGAGCGGTTCATATTTCGAGCTGCATTGCAGGTTAGTTCTGGGTTTCATGTATTTCACTGACTATGTTAATCTTAAGTTCCTTTGAACTTCTTAGAAGTTTTGACCTGAAAGTGCTTGCAAAGTTTGCAATGTCTTGGTGCCGAAAAATATATTGTTTTTTGGTCAGGCAACTGTTCCTGCATAATGCCTGGGATATTTTTTAGATGCTTGCAAGCTTTGTCACATATATGTGTTCACTAGATGTCTACCAAGAATCTGGAGCGTCATGTGCTGGCATTTGCTTTCTTATCTGCGTGATTAGATTTTTTCCCCTTCATTATGCGTGGTGTTCTTCTTGAAGGGCCATTATTTAGGGCAACTTTAGTTGTTGAATTGCAAATGTGAGGATGAAGTTCAAGGCATGAGTAGTCGTTTTGGCTAAAAACTAAAGGGAACACCTGTCCACAGAATTTACTTCAAAATCCTTTTTGTTGGTTTGGTGTTGTGGGGAGAAGGGTTTTGTCCAGTTTATTGTTTTCTGAACATGTAGTTTGGCTTCAACTGTTGTCTCTTAAATTGGTTTAATTTGAATATCTCATTTCCTTACGTGTTACCCTCAAATCTTTCTCTATTCTCCTTTTTTTTGCTTTTCCTTGGGGTGTGGTGTGGGGAGCTTAAAAAAGCGTTGCAGAATGACAATGTTTTCGGTCTTAATTTGCTTCTTCATGCTCCCTATATTATATTTTTGCTTCTTGTCATTTTTTATTTCTAGTAGAAAAGCATAAAGTTCATGTTTAATGTTTATTTATATGATGATTTTATAATGGGATTCACTTTTCCCTGTTATATTGAACATTGCCTTTTCTAGTGTGGTTATGACTAAACTTTGATGCGACTCTTGCGACTTGTACAACAGGATCTTTCTCAGCCCAAATCTGAAGCTAGTCCACCTGATGGTGTTTTGGCAGTACCTCTCTTGAGACATCAGGTTAGGAATTTTTCTTAATAGCCCATTTCTTTTCATCCCATTTTAGGGTGGCCAAGATGTTCCCATGTGGTTATTAGTTTGATTAAATGTATATGGACTAGCAACACTTGGCTCGTTAAGATATTGTTCTGTTGCACGAATTTATAATCTAAAAGACAAGTATGTCGAGGAGTAAAATTTTTTAATGGAACCACAAAATATTGTTAAATTCACAAAAGATGAATAATCTTATCCCCTTCCTGGATTTGTGCAAGTTATTATTGCACACATAAATCCTTCACAATTTTTTTTTTTGTGACAAATGATTGATTAGGAAATAGTATTTTGATACTACTAAATGTAACACTACCTTACCCTACTGTATAACAGCAGAATCAGACGAGGCTACGCTACCTAATCTGTTCTAACATAGTTTACCTAGTGGTTGTGGTGTGGTTTACTAATTATAGTTTATTGGATATGCACAATTAACTTAGTTTTATTAACTTTTGACAAATGATTTTTAATTGTCTTATTGACCTATACCTGTCTAATCTATTTTAAACAAACATGGTGCCGTCCATTTTTCGAACTTGCTACTGGTACCTGTTTCAAAAACCAGCTTTGAACATCACAATTCCAAATCCAATTTCAACATTAACAGAGCCAGGAATTTTACTTAGAAAAGACCAATTAGAAAAGTAAAAATAAAATAATATTCATCTTCTCTACTCTCAAATTATATAAAAATGAAACAAATTAAAAATCATGAATAAAAGTAGTCTAAGTCAACAATTACGCATGAACTACAATCAAATTATCAACAATTATGACTCTTAACATAATAAATAATCAAATAGTCATTTAAATAAGAAAGAAATTGAAATAAATAATTCTTACTCTCTCTTATTTTAGACAAAACAAGAAATCTCTACTCTAATTATTGACAACAATTGATAGTTAAATAAATTAAAACAAATCCAATAAAAAATTACGAAGTGTAAAAATAAAAAAAATTTACATTAAAACTCCTAAATATTGGTTTCATCTATGAGGATTTGATGAAGAAATGGTAGATGTAGAAAGAGTATTGAAAGTATAGCAAAAACACGGTGAAAAGTAGAAGAATATACTCTATTATTCAAAACAAAATGATAGATCAAAGTTTTTTTAAAGGAATGTCAAATTTACTAAACTACTCCTAAAAAAATTCAAAAATTCCGGGGTGGGGGTGGGGGGTGGGGTGCATTGGCCTAGTGTACCTCCGTCCTTGAATTTCAACCTCAATTCATAATTGATTCAAATCATTGCCATCAATGGCTAAAAATCAATTTCTCAAATTAAATCTAACAAATACTTTGATCTTTACTCTAATTACATTTCAAGTATTCCTAACTTGCATATAAAATTACAATATCATATCCATTTTAGCCTATTAACAAAATCCGGCTTATGCCTAATTTTACAAAACCAAATAAATTTACAACTTCACATTTTATTATATACATTAATCCTATTCTTACCATTTATTATTTATATGCTTAAATATATTTACAAGCAAAATGGGAATAAAATAAAAACAATACAACTAAAAGAAAAAACAACCCGAAATTGGGCCTTCAGCTACTACTCTAATTTCTGGGCTCCCTCAACTTCTGATATCTACAAACCCTAGCCTCTATCTTCTCCTGTACCTACGCTTGAGGAAAAATCACACTCGCTAAGCTTATAGCTTAGTGGTGTATACTTTTGACTAATACACACATAAACAAATTCATAGCATGCATCAATATGTCATATACTAAAATTCATATAAATAAGTAATTTGTGCAATCAGTCTATAAAAATTAATTAACCAATATTTATATAACATATACAATCAATTCTGCAGGAATTCTATCATTACGTATAATAACTTATTCTTTATGACAATATCCATATCACTAAAGAAAAAAATAAATGTCATGATAGGTCTCAAATAATTAATTAACCAATATAATATTCCTATATTTCTTGTTATTATTTTCCCTTTTCTCATATTCTTTTCTTGTTTTTTTTTAATATGGCTCAAATACTCTAGAGTCTAGATTTTAGCTAACTGGTGGGATTTCCAGGGTTTCTTGTGCCCATCGGGGCATATTTCCTGTGTAGTTGCTGTATGTTTTCCTTTGTAGAACAATTTTACCTTTGTAGAACGATTTCACCTTTGTAAAAATTATCCTTTGTAGAACGATTTCAACTTTGTATAAATTATCCTCTGAAGAGTCAATCACAATAACATAATTATCCCGACGCGTATCAGCACCTACGTTATCAACACAGTCAACTCAGTGCATATTAGCGCCTACCATATATTAGAATCACGGTACCGTATATCCAATCCCTATTGGCATGCCAATTCTCCCTAACCTTAGTGTAAGACATGGTATTTGGGCTCAAGTATTACGATATAATCAACACAAACTTTACTGCACACATCAAAAATTCACATCAAACATCATCTTTGGCCTCAATTCATGCCATTCTCATTGCTCAACTTTCCAGCATATTGACAAGATAGTTTGCTTGCATTTCATTGCATAAGAAAACAACATTGAATTAATCCAAGAATTCACACAATTAGGCTTATTGCCTTTAGTCAATTTACATTCATTCCATCATTCACTAATTTTATTTTTCATCTCATCATTGTTCAATATTTTTTTCATTAATCAAAACAACTTAAACTTGGGCAATTAACACAAGGCAGCCCCTACTTATGCCAATATTTTTATTTCCATCAACATTCATCACATTTTAATCATTAAAACAACTCAAGCAAGATAAACTACCATAGGCAGCCCCTTGTCATGTTCATTGATTATCATTCTCATCAACTAATCATAGGAAATAATAACTTAAACTTGCAATTGCCTCTACATCCCAATTAGCAAAACTCATCCACAATTTAAAGTCATTTACAAGCATCTTTCACAATCAAGCATTTAGCAACACCAAATGCAACACACACGGTCAAAAGTATACTCATTCCTCAATTTTGTTCTAGGCTATGTTTCTTTTTTTTGCTTCATTTTTCCTTCTTTCTCCTCTCACTCTTTTCTTTCTTTTGTTGAGGCAGCCGCTTCTCCTTTTTGCTTCTTTAACCTTTAAATTCCCTCCTTCCCTTTAGCTTCATGAAACTGGATCTTGCTAAACCATGACAAGCAGCTACCTTACATAAATTCTATCTTCACATAACCAATCCTTTTTTCTCAATTCTTTCTTTCCTTTATTGTGAAGTGGCCAACCCTCTCTCTCTCCTCTTTTCTCTTCTCTCTTTTCTTCTCTCTTTTGCTCAATTCTTGGCTTAATTTTTCATCTACTCTTAATTTCTCCCATGAAAATCATCCTTCCCCTTGGTTGGCCAAAGCAAAATGGAGGAAAATTGGAGTTGAAGGCCATGGGTTTGCTTATGAAAAATGGAGGTGACAATGGGAAGTTGTGGAAGGATGGAGAAGAATGACTAAAAATGGGTCCAACTTTGGCTTTTATATGATGATTAGGTGTGGAGATTAATTGTGAGAGTGGAGTATTTGAAATATGGTTGGCCACCTACCTAAATTAAATTAATTAATTATGTTTATTTACTCATTTATTTATTCTCTTAATATTTATTTATTTATTATGATTTTTGTTATTATTGTTTTATTTTATTTATTTTGGTAAATATCTATTTTGGTCCTTTTTCTTTTTTCTTTTCTTTAATTTACCTCAAAACTTTCTCCTCTTTACAATAAAGTCCATAGGCAACTTTTCTTTTTCACAGTTCTAGTACTAAATTTAATGATTTTTCATCACTTGCGTCCTGAATTTTTTTCTCCTTTTAAAACTCCTGCCACCAAATTCTTAAATTGCTTCTATTTAATCCCTAATTAAATTTCCCTTTTCTTCCAATTTGATCCTAAACTTTTGATTTCTTTCAATTTAATTCCAAATCGAGTTTCCTATTTATTTTCCATTTTCTTTTGGTACAAATTTAGACTTCGGGCAGCTTGGCATATTTGATATTAGGACATACGTGTGACTCGGGGTCTAGATTAGCGGATGTTTCAATTAAAATAATGTTAATGTAAATCTAGGTTAAAATCTTTAGAAAAAAAAAATAAAAACTTAAATTAATTGAAAAGTTTACAATTTAATGGTGGTGCAGTTAGTGTTTCTTTACTCCGTTCTGTCTTTTATTTATTTATATTTTTTCATGCTATACTCTGGTAATCAAGGCTTCATTATTTGTTTTTATTTGTTATTTTGTTGACCTTGTGTGGGTTGGAGCTGTGATTGGTTGCACGTAGGTTTGTTGATTTGATATCTAACAAGTCTCAAATGTGTCATGCACAGCGAATTGCTTTATCATGGATGATTCAAAAGGAGACTTCTAGCACGTGCTGTTCTGGAGGAATTCTCGCAGATGATCAGGTGGATTTCCTTCTCTTAACTTGCAAAAATCTGTTGATGCTACACTTTTGAGAATTTTTATTTGACTTCTGCGCTTATTTGACAAACTCTTGCAGGGATTAGGAAAGACAGTATCAACAATTGCTCTCATTCTCAAGGAAAGACCCGCACTTGTTAAAACAGATCTGCAAGCTGTTAAGAAAGAGGACTTTGAAACTCTGGATTTGGATGAGGATGATGATGAGGTTTCTGAGGTTGATAGAACGAAAAATGTTGCTGACAGTTGTCAAGTTATGTCACATTTATGTCCGAAAAAAAGCGATAATTCTTTTAGGCAGTCTAAGGGAAGGCCTGCAGCTGGAACCCTTGTTGTTTGTCCGA
The DNA here is from genome assembly GCA_023653625.1 of Triadica sebifera. Lineage (NCBI taxonomy): Eukaryota > Viridiplantae > Streptophyta > Magnoliopsida > Malpighiales > Euphorbiaceae > Triadica > Triadica sebifera. The sequence continues at coordinate 332,117 of CM042894.1, read as the reverse complement.
CGAGCGTGCTACGACAATGGGCTGATGAGTTGCATAAAAAGGTGACTAGTAAAGCTGATCTCTCTGTTCTGGTATACCATGGAGGCAATCGAACAAAGGATCCAAGTGAGCTAGCAAAGTATGATGTTGTTCTAACAACATATTCAATTGTTAGCATGGAGGTTCCCAAGCAGCCACTTGTTGATGAAGATGATGATGAGACAGGAAAAGCAAAAGCAGATGATGTTGCATCGCTGGGATTTTCATCTGGTAAGAAAAGAAAATATCCTCCCAGTTCTGGCAAAAAAGGTGCTAAGAATAAGAAGAGCATGGATGCTGCACTTCTTGAGTCTGTTGCTCGACCTCTTGCAAAGGTGGCTTGGTTTAGGGTTGTCCTGGATGAGGCCCAGAGCATCAAGAATCACCGAACTCAAGTTGCTAGGGCCTGCTGGGGTCTTCGTGCAAAGCGCAGGTGGTGCTTGTCTGGAACTCCTATCCAGAATGCAATAGATGATCTCTATAGTTACTTCAGATTTCTCAGATATGATCCCTATGCTGTCTACACTTCATTCTGCTCTACAATAAAAAATCCAATTCAAAGAAGTCCAACAAAAGGTTACAAAAAGTTGCAAGCTGTTCTGAAGACAATAATGCTTCGTCGTACAAAAGGTCAGAATTTGTATTTTTTGGGCATTGTACATTTTTTTTTGGGCATTTTATGGTCTTTGAGATGCTCATATAACTTCGGAACTATTAAGACCTTTCTGTTTCTTTTACTTGGAATTTTTTTTCCTTCTCTACTCCCTCTTGAGGCTTCTTGTTGTGCTGAGAAGTCGCTCTCTGCCTTACTGCTGAATGCATAGTTTTTTCCAAATTATTGATGTTACATATATATTTGAGGAAAATTTTCGCCTTTGATTTCAGTTACATACTATTATTTTTTTCTTGATCGACAAAGATCTATTTAAATTTGTTGTATGGTTTTGTTTTGCATTCTGTGTCTTGCTTTGAGGGTCTTGCTGGGGGCTGCTCTGGAGTTGCACATCTTTACAGTGCAGGAATGAAAAGTTTACCCCTCTAGTTGTTTCAATCGATTTTTTTTTTCAAGTAAAATTTCTTTTGCTGCAAGAAATTTTGAATTCACTGCACTAACTTGTGTTTGTGTTGATATATGACAGATTGTGGAAATTTAGATTGGATGGTGATTTTATGTGGCTATAATGCAATATCTTATGTTCATATTATTGTTGATGTCTGATCTAGGGACACATATTGATGGGGAGCCGATTATTACTCTACCACCCAAGGTAATTGAATTGAGAAAAGTGGATTTTAGTGATGAAGAGCGTGACTTCTACACAAGACTGGAGGCTGATTCACGTGATCAGTTCAGAGTAAGTATTAAGTAGATGTGTAATGCAGATAATGTACCTTTTTTTTGAAGTTTTTTCATTCCATTTTTTTCCCTGGATCCCTACTCTTCTTCCCCCTCTTTTTAAGTCTTATAGTTCTGATAATGGTTAAATTTTTCGATGTTGGAATATGCTTCCTTGCTTTTTATTTTGTTGTGTGTATAATTGAACTGTGTGTGTATGATTAAACACTTCTTTGTATCTCTGAACTTGTTTATCTGTCAGGAATATGCAGCTGCAGGAACAGTCAAACAAAATTATGTTAACATCTTGTTGATGCTGTTGCGACTTCGTCAGGCTTGTGATCATCCTCTTCTCGTTAGGGGTACACATTCAAATTCTTTGGGGAGATCCTCTATTGAGATTGCAAAGAAACTCTCTAGAGAGAAACAGAGAGACCTTTTGAATTGCCTTGAAGCATCTTTGGCAATCTGTGGCATCTGCAATGTATGTGTTACTCCTTGTCCTTTACTTCTTTCAGTTTTCCTCTTCTGCAATATGTCCTTGGTTGAGATTGGAAAGAAGATTTTAGGGGCTTTAAGAGGGTGATTTTGGGGACTCATCCTGATTGTGAGTCTATGCTTACCATGCCAGCCTTAGGGATCCTGATATTAAGTTCTTGTAGTATCCATATTCCTGCATAGATTTCTAGGAAATGAAACTAAAAACAACGTTAAGACTGAAAGAAATCCGGTAACATGGCCTGCCACTGGAGTTGATTCTAGAAATTATTATTTCACCAAACCCTTGGAGTTAGGAACTTTAAGAAAGTTGAGAAAATTATCTCAAAAAAAAAAAAGTTGAGAAAATCGGGCATACCCCAAAAGACGAAGTAAAATTGAAACCTCATTCTACCTAAACTCATCTGTTGAGGTCCCTTTTAGTCACTGTGATTTCAAGATCTCCAAATTAAAGCTATAGTAGAATGAGGTTTCCCCTGCATTTTTTATGTTGTTGGACTGGATGCTGCTACTTTTTCTTTCCTATTTTGTCTAAAACCTATTGTCTATATTTTTGTATTTAATCATTAAATGTTATGTGGATTGTCCATGATTTAAATAAACTAGTATTTTGGTGTGAAATGTTGTAACAATAGCTTCGGCATCCTGTGGTTGAGATCATTGCAATTTAATTTCTCTTTGTGGAGTTCATGCACGTGATAATTTTATTTGTTTGACTTTAAAATATGGGTATGCTAATAGCCTGCCTTGCATATTAAAGTATCTATCAACTTTTCCTTCTTCCAAATATGCATTGTTATGCTTTATTTTGTTTAATGATTCTTTTTATTTTTTGTATAGGATCCACCAGAAGATGCTGTTGTTTCAATATGTGGTCATGTTTTCTGCAACCAATGTATTTGTGAACATCTTACTGGTGATGACAACCAGTGCCCCACCTCAAAATGCAAAGTTCGACTAAATATGTCTTCAGTGTTTTTGAAAGCTACATTAAACAGTTCTCTTTCTGATCAGCCTGTGCAAGATTTATCTGGCTCTGAATTTTCTGGGGCAGTTAACCTTTATTCGGAGGGTCTTCCATATAATTCTTCAAAAATTAGGGCTGCTCTTGAAGTTCTACAGTCACTGACCAAGCCACAGGATAGCACATCTATGAATGGTTCCTTATTGAATTCTCTTGATGGATATTCCACTATCTGTCCTGAAAGCTCTTGCAATTCTGGGAATTCAGTTAATGATGTTACTGATAGGAAAAATCTACTTGTGGATGAAAATGTTAATGATTCAGTTAAGGTGGTTCGCGAGAAAGCCATAGTGTTTTCGCAGTGGACACGAATGTTAGATTTGCTTGAAACCTGTCTTAAAAATTCTTCTATTCAATACAGGAGACTTGATGGAACAATGTCAGTTGTTGCCAGAGATAAGGCTGTGAAGGATTTCAATACCCTCCCAGAGGTTGGTGGATCAATGAAAAGGAATTATTTTTTTTTTAATAATGTTCGTAAGTGTTTCCAATGAATTTGTTTCTGAAGTCTGTTTCCTTTACAGGTTTCAGTTATGATTATGTCTTTAAAAGCTGCTAGTCTTGGACTAAACATGGTTGCAGCTTGTCGTGTTCTACTTCTGGATCTGTGGTGGAATCCTACTACTGAAGACCAGGCAATTGATAGGGCACATCGCATAGGACAGACTCGTCCTGTGACTGTCTTGCGTTTAACTGTAAAAGATACTGTTGAAGATCGAATTCTAGCACTGCAGGTAACAGAATTCTTGTATTGTCTTTCCATTTTTTTGGTTACAAAAAATTTATCCAATTAATATTGAATTGTACTTGCCCTAATTATTTGTGGAATTATGTAGCCTTATAATGCCAATATTTGTTGTCTGGTATTTTAGGGAATTATCTTTCAGTCTTCCTAGATATGTTAAGTTGGAGGGAATTAGGTTGTCCCATCACTGTCCTTAGGCTGCTTTGGTTGGCAAGATATTTATGTGGTTAATCTCTCAATTTATGTATTTTTTGGATGCACCAAAGGCGAATGATAAGGCTTAGACCAATTTGGTTCAGCTCTATCAACTGACTGAAATTACATGGGTACAGCATCTTAGTAACTTAACCTTTGATAGCATTTCTTCCATTTTTATCAATGCAAATTTACAAAGTTGGTTTGGGCTGGATAGATCTATATTTTTTTGAACTGATTTTTATCTTGTTTGCTGCTCTTCCTTTTATCCCAGTAACCAATTAAAGAAGTTTATGATTGTGTGGTTGATTTTATGTTGAAGTTCTTTACTTTCTAAATTTTAATCTATTCTGCTCATATGAAAAACTGTGGTTTCTTTGTTGCAGCAAAAGAAGAGGGAGATGGTTGCTTCTGCATTTGGAGAGGATGAAACTGGTGGTCGTCAGACTCGCTTAACAGTCGACGATCTGAAATACCTTTTTATGGTTTGAAGTTGGGGGAATTTATGATAACTTGAGACATTCCTTGGCTAACTGACATGTCATGTATAGGTTTCTGCGGCCTGAGATATATAGATAGGATTTCAGTGGGCTGGTGCTTCTACATCTTTATAATTGAATTTAGCCATACCTAACTTGTTAGGGAAGTCACTTTTTCCCTGACAAGAAGAAGATACATAGATGCCATTGAAGATGATCTATTAGATGCATAGACGTCATTACAGATATCAATTTTTTTGATCCATTTTTAGGTGGTCTAACAGGAGTATCATCAATTCTGTAGTCACCCATCGTGTAGATAGGATATGGAGTTCTTAGAGTTACAGAAATGACAGATAGCGAGTTTGATAGGTATATGTATTTTTTTTAATATTAATTTTCCCCAATTGTAAATGACAGGGGTTTCGCTTTCATTTTCGGATCAGGTGATACTCTTCATTGTATTATTACATTGTTTTCTATCTTGTATAGAGTTAAGAATCATAGCTTGGCTGATTCTTTATTATAATTTTTGCTCCTGTAGTGCAGCTTGTTTAATACCGTGAAGTGTCCGGAGAGAATGTAAAATTTTAGCCGGACCAATTGAATTTATATAGACTTTGATGCAACCTAAGTGTTGTCTATGGGTGTTCCTGTTGAATTGGTATCAACTCTAAGAGAGTTTTATATTTGATCTTTTATTCTCTGTAGAGCGTAATGTTACATTTTCTTTCTCATTTAGTCTATGGTATATGCAGCGAAGTCGTTTGGCCTCAGCTGGCAGGTTGTGAAATACGTCGAACGTAAAGGAGGGTTTCCACAGGAAAAAACAATGGCGTTATTAGGTATTACTAAGCGACAGTGGCCGAAAGGTTCCATGGTCTAGCGGTTAGGACATTGGACTCTGAATCCCGTAACCCGAGTTCAAGTCTCCGTGGGAACTGTACTTTTCAAGTATATTTTGCCACACTAAAACATTGTAAAATTTTGATTTCCAACAAGACAAACAGAAAAAAAAAACACATTTAGATTATGTAAAAACATTCATTTCCTTTTTTTTTTTTTGGTAGTCATTTTTTGCCACCCTAAACATTGCAAAAATTTAATTTCCAGCACGGCTAACAGAAAAAAACACATTTAAATTAAGCAAAAACATTAATTTCTGTTTTTGAAAGTTGGAGATTCAAATTTAATATCTAACGGCATGTCTCTCTAATTCTATTAAACTAAAACTTATATTAGTCATTATATTCTTACTAATATTCTTACTAATATTATTAAACTAAAACTTATCGACATTTGTACCAACAAAATTAATTATTTTCTTTTTTTTTTTTCATGAGGACAAAAACTACATAATAACTAATTGAAAACTTGGACTAACTGAAATCATACATATTATTATTATTATTATTATTTTGGTAAGGTCCTGATTGAAATCATACAATAAATCCATAAGAAAAGAATATTTTGCAATTAAACTCTCGGTAGAAGCTCTGCCTATCAAAGGCAATAACTTTGAAGAATGCAGAATATGAACCTTACGAGTTCCTTAGCATCTATCATTCAACCGAGACATCTCCACTAACAATTTCAGTATTCTCATCAGTCTCACCAAACAGCAAAGAATGCATCATTCCATCATAAATCTTGATAGTTCTGTCTCTCCTTTTGGCCTCTTCATACAGAGCTCTGCTCACATTTGAATCAGTAACAACATCAGCACTACCATTTAATACAATAAAAGGAATGTTAACATCACAGATTCTTTGGCTCAGATAATCAGTGACCCTCAACAGCCCTAGAACAGTACCCAATCTCGGTTACCCCTTGTATCTCATTGGATTCATTTGCCCAATTGTCTTCTTTTCCTCAACTTTAATGGACTTGGATAGAACATCTGCATGAATTTTGCAACAAATGATAAAATTTTAAACTTGAGGAATTGGCCATCTGGGTTTCATGTTATCAGAAATTTTACACATGGGAGCAACCAAGATTGCACCATCAAACTCACTAGGGTTTGCTAGATGAATCAGAAGACAAATGGCACCACCCATCGACTTGATAGTTGTGGCCTGTAAAGTCCATGGAATTGAGAAGGCAACCCATGGAATTGGGAATCTTGATAAAATTGAAATAAGAGATGCAATCTTCAATAACAAGATCAACATTGAGTGCATAGGCTTTGAGCCCCTGAGATCTGCCTTGCCCTTCAATGTCAATTCCAAAGCAGGCAAAACCCTTCTGGGCAAAGAGTGTGGCCTGAAAAGTCCAGCTGATGTCATTGCCGTAGCCATGTACCATATACAGGATGCCACGTGGAAGGGAGGTGGAGATAGGAACCCATGATCTGGTGAAGAGAGTCCCCTCGGTGAGGTGGATAATGAATGTGATGATCTGATTCCTTGTTGCTTGTAATACTCTTCCTCTGACGTTTTGCCCCAGTAGTGAATCTCTGTTTCAGTTACAGTTAAGATATTTTCATGCTCCTATTAGAGAAAAGATTAAGACTCGGGGGTAATAAAAAAAAATTATGGGTCTAATTAAAAATGTAGTGACCTATTGAGATTTTTTGGGTAATAGCATCCCTTTATTTTTCATAAAAAAGCTGCATTTTAGCCAACAATTCGATTCTTTACCGGTTCACAGGTTCCCAGCTTTTTTTTTGTGTGTGTTCAACCTAGTTTCTTGCTATTTCTGGTTTTTTAATTAAATTAGACCACACCAACTATAATTACATTTCAGCCTCCCCCAAAGAAAAGAGAGAATTTATATATATATATATATATATATATATCATGGGGAACATTGAAGCTGAATCCCCCCCTTTTTGTATCCACATAGGCCGAGAGTTGTAGTTTTAATGGATCTATGTAAGACTAAAGACCACTTTTATGCATTAAGAGATATAAATGGGTAAATACACTTATTTATATTATTAGATGGGTATAATGAATTCCATGTCTAAATTAGGTTTATAAATCATTTTATCTATTGAGCTAATAATATATTATTATGTTTAAATTATAAATAAGAAATTGATTATAGAAATAACAATTTTCCTTTGTTTAACAAGTTATGAACTCGATACATATATAATTGCACATGAAGGTATGAATCGAATGTAAAAATTATTTAGATTAATTACATCATGAACTGTTTCAATGATATTTTACAATGATAAGATATGATTTATACACGAAAATTGAAAAACCCTGTCCTAATATGATATCCTGAAAGGGATTTTAGTTTCCACCATTTCTAGAGGATCATACAAACGTAGATATTTGAATTGATGTTTTGATGGAATAAATTTCCAATACCAAGCAGCAACGAGTCAAGTATCCATGGAAAGTATTTTTGTTCTCTTACCCAAGAAAGGAAACTGATGAGAGGGCTTAATTAAATTGGCATTATACCAAAGATGTGTGATTCCTTTCTTGATGGGTGTGGGATAAGGTCCCATAGTCAACTAGCCATACTATTTATGAGGTTGCCCTCCTTGTCATCACATATGACCTTTTGATCACAAATTTTGGTAATTTTTTTTAAGCCTCTTATGTAATAAATGATATTGACACCCTTCCATAGTTTTTTTTTTTAAAAATAATTTTGACATATTGGAAAAACTTGTAAAACTTTAGATTATACACACTATATGTGATAAATATTTCATCTTCCGACTGTTATTCTACCTTTCATGAATTTTGTAACATTTAATAGATAATGAATAGAGAAACCCAAAGCAATATAAGTGATCAATGCATCTATATAACTCAAGTAATTCATTCACCACATAACTAAAATTTTAAAAATATCAAGATGATGGTTGTAAAAATTTTATTGCAAGAATTGTACAATGGATAAATGACGCGTGCATCATGAGGATAATTAGAGTTATAAAGAATTTATAGAGAGCATAAAAACTAGTGAAAACAAAGTCATGATTTAACTGCAATCTAATCATGGGTTAGGCTCAATAAAATGACACTTGGATAGAAGGCAATAAAGAAAATGCAAGAATTGTGCATAGTGGAGTTTCATGCATTGAAAGTTTGAGAGGAATAAAAAATAGGGGAAAAGGTATGGAAAGTCAAAAAGAAAATAATCAAATTTACTATGTATTGAACTATATATTGATGCAAACAACAAATGTTATTAGGTACCTTATTATCGCCCGTTGGAATTAATTAAATTCTTAACCAACATTGCATATGGGTTTAAGTGTGTTTGCAAGTTTGTTATTAACATCAATATGACAAACAACTAAATAAAACATATATTAAGACGATAAAATAAATAAATTTAGGCTAAATTCTATGAAAGCATAATATGACTTTGCATTTTGAAACTTAAAAGAATAATTTTTTTTATGACAAATAAGTACCATATTATTTTTTTGGTCAAATAAGTACACTTAATTTGATGTCTTACACATTTACTTATGAATTCAACTCTTAAGTTGTTATTATCAATTTTGAAACTTAGAAATGATTAAAACTTATAAAATTTAACAATCTCTGAGTATATTTTGACACAAAAAAGCATAATATGTTTATCTAAAATAAAAATAAAAAACCTGTCTCTTAAGTATCTCACACGTTATATTATTAACAACTTCACTCTCAAATCTAATTACTCAACAAGGATTTGTATAGAAAGTAGAAACAAGTTAACTGTCCTTACTTTCAATTTCTTATGAGGACTACCACCAACAAATTATGAAAAATACATATAATTCTTCCTCCTCCACCTCTATGTATGGTTTTTGATATATTTTCTAATAATTGTATATGAAAGAAAGCATAAAAAGTATATATAACTATATAAATATAATTAAAAGAAATCAGCTGTATAGTTACTTACACTGAGAGAATACCTGAAACACAAGTACTTGGCCAAAAATGTAAACAAGAGATGTTCTTGTATAGCTTCTTGATTCTTTCAACTTCATATGCATACATATATATGTGTATGTAATTATGTCTATATATGATGATTTTAATTAATTTGATGGAGGGGAATGAATTAATTAAGAGTTCCAGTTGATGGGAGGAAGCTGAAACTGTTGTCTTAAAACGCCATCACCAAGAGAACCAAGAAAGGTATTTGGGTGAAATGATGCATCCTGTGGAAGCTGGCTAAGCAGAGAAACAAAGGAACTATTATTATTATTATTGTTATCCTGATGATGATGATGATCAATAGCAGCAGTGCTGCAACTGTTAAGATCGCCATGAAAACGCTGCGCTGAAGAATTAGTTCCCATGGATATGGATGATGATCCTCCTCCTCCACCCGCTCCACATTCATTCACCCAATAATGAGATGGTAGCCCACGTTTCAGAGCAATAGTATTTGAAACTGAAGTAGAAGCCGAAGGAGATGGTAAGTGACGATGAGAATTAATGGAGTTATTTTGCAATCCAGGATCTGCTGTTAATATTCCTTCAAAGAAATTTTCTTCATTTTCAACAACCGCCGCACCAGCAGCGGGTCTTGGGTTCACGTTCATGGGTAGTACTGTTGCCAAAAATCCCTCCATCGAATCTTCTTTTTCCCTCTCCATAGGTCTTTGTGAGTTGTTTTTCTTGTAAATCCGGCATAAAACCCAGTCATCAAGCTATAAATTAATAAGCAACCACAACAATATCAAAATTTAAACCAAAAAATGTATTAATCATATATAAATAATGATTAAGGAAGCACATAAACATATATATATATATATATATATATATATATATATATATATATATATATATATATATATATATATATATATATACCCTTAAAGAAGCTTTCTTTTTAACTGCAGGTAAATCAACAGCAGGAGGAGGAGGAGGAGGCTTGGAGGAGGAAGAAGAAACATGATCAACAAGGCGATATTCATGCATAATCCAACTGGTTTTAATTCCTTTAGGGGGCTTACCCCCATAAAACACCAGTGCCTTTTTAACACCAACTTTTTGAGCTCCATCAGATGTTAGTATTGGCTTATCTGTTCCTGTGGCTTTCCAATATCCTGATGTTGCTGCTCTGTTTGGCCGTGCTCCGTTGGGATACTTCCTGTCCCTAGGACTTAAAAAATACCATTCTTGCTCCCCAAACGTAGCCTTACCTATACATAAATTAAGCATTAACATTAAAATTCAAATTCAAAAAAATTAAATCCTTTATATATTATTATATTTTACATGATCATCGATCTAATTCAAGAAAATTAATTAATTATATATATAAAAAAACATACTTGGGAGCTCCCAAGGATCGAACTTGTAAAGATCAACCTCGGCGATGATAGTGACAGGTAGAGGAGCTGATGCAGCCTTCTTTTTAAGATAGTGAACTACTAGCTCTTCATCGGTGGGGTGAAATCTGAACCCTGGTGGCAACTGTGGGTGCTGCTGATGCTGCGGCGTCCTCGATGATGAATCTGTACTTTCCATATATATGTCTTAGATTGATTCAAAACTTGGATTTTTTTTTTTTTGTATTGATTTGGGTTTTATACGAGAAGAAGAAACTTGGGTTTTATGGTGTTTATGATGATGACGCCGATAAAATGTAAAGAGAAGATGAGAGGGTTTATATGGTGGCGGAGACGGAGGCTGTTAGTGATAGGTAATTTGAGAAAGGTGCCAAATGGAGAGGCCCATCAACTGTTGACACGTTGAATACTAAAAAAGGGGCAGATTGACACGTGTTAAGGGAGGTGGGGACCACAAGGGGCAAAACAGATAAAAAAAGGGGACAGGCAGGTTTCGAGGGTCGAAGGTTTTTCTCAAGTTTGAACTGCCTTGTACGCTTTTCATGTCATGCTATGCTTATGTAATAAATATTATTCCCACACCGCCCCTCCGTCCAAAACACAATTTCTTCTACTTCGTATGATATTTTGTGCTGATTTGCACGTGCGCACGTCTTACAATTTTTTTTTAATTCTAATTTTTAGTTCATAATATATACAAATTTGAATTGAATATTATTATAATTCGGAATTTTCAATTTTGGAAACTACTTCAATATTAAGAGTTAAAAAAAAAAATACTCTAATCTTCTTTTCTTACAATATAATTTTCATAACTATAAAAAAATTTCCATAGTATTGAAAAAAATTTCATATTAAAATTTTAAAGTGATATAAGAGTTTTTAATTATAAAGATCCTAAACTTCAAAACGATTTAAATTATTTTCGAGCAAATCTACACTTATTAAATTCGATACTCATGAGCTACCCAATCCTTATAAGCCATGCAAATCTATTATGTGATATGCGTATTACAATTGTTATTTGTTACTATATGGATTTAAACTAAAAAAGAAAAATGTTGCTATCAATCTATGGTAGTCTATTGATAGCCACTACAACTATTGTATTTTTACTGATTTTAATAATTTGAGCATTATTTTGTAATGATTAAAATTTAAAACTATTATTATTTTATTATTTATTATATGTTAACATGATATTAACGTGACAACAGTTTTAAATTCCTAATAATAATATATTGTGTACCCATATATTTTTATACTTGTGTATTTTCTTTTATATTATTTTATTATTCTATTTTTTAGTGCATTTCTTACATATATCATTTTTATATCGATAATTAATTGATCATAAGCTTTTCTATTTTCAAAACAATATCACCTAGATGTTGTATACTCTCAATATTGGTACAAAATTAGGGTTGCGACATCATAGAAGAAATTCTTCATCGCTAAAACATGTATCGATCTGATTCTATGTTAGAACTAATTAATTAATTAGAGGTGTGGATATTTAATTTAATTAAATAACTCGAAACTGAATTTAAATCGACAAAGAAAGTAAAAAATTTGTCAAATAGTTTACAATATTATGGTTTTGAAACTTTTTCAAATTACACGAAACCCAACCATAATTTTGATACCACATCCAATAAGCCTTTTATTTATGAGCCATTTTCAAATACATAATTTTTACTTGGTCTATGTACGTGATGAAAATTTTTGATTTTTTTAATTAAAAAGAAAAAATAACTTCTCAATTATTAAATAATTAATTTATTAATTACATTAATTGCCTAGTTTATTTTTTTATGAGATATTACAATGCGGTAAATGATAAATTTAAGAGGTCAAAACCGTATGATCAATAAATTTTAGCTTAATGATATTAGTCTGATTACTAGTAATCAGAACTGTGAAGTATAAAATTTGAATTTATAATCCAACCCCTTGTAAAACAAAAAAAAAAGGCTTAAATTTGGTATATATTATGAGTGTTTGAGAGAGAGAAGCAAATCATCTGCAATATTTACATTAATTGTTAAACTGTAAATTTGGAATTTTGAAATTCAAAAATAAAGTGAAAATGGTGTTATTAAAAGTGGTGCAACTCATACTCAGATCAGACCCAAAAAGCCTTATCTCATATTTGGAGTTATCGCCACTTCGGTGTAATTTTTTTTTTTTTAATAAACTGCTTAAAATATTATCTTTATGTATACTGAAGTTCTTATACTTCTAATATCAATTATAATAATGATGGCCTTTAACTTGTAGTATTAGGATTTCAAAATGAAAGGTTTTCAACCAAAAAAAAAAAGATTTCAAAATGAAAGTATTGAAATTATAGAGATTAATAATTTATATATATATTTTTAAAAAATTCAATTTATAGCAAGTAATGTGAAATTTATAATAAGAAATTGAAAATAACATATTTTTAATATATGAGGCTAATTAATATTATTATAAAGAGATGTTTAATCTTATGAGCTGAGATTTTTTATAAAAAACGATAAACTAGAATATATTTAATAATTCACATTTACATTAACTAAAAAAAAAACTCTGATACCAATTTAAAAAATGTAAAATCAACCTTAGAACTTAGGTTTCAAAATTAAAGTGATCAATTGGTTTTAAAAAGAGTTGGAAAATTAATTATAAACAAACAATCTAAATTTATGATAAATAAGATATATATATATATATATATATATATATATATATATATATATATATATATATATATATATATTATAGCATGATTAAGAGATTAATTACCCTTTTCCTTAATTAACTAATTTGCACGTATAAAAAAAAATTATAATTAGCATTGCAAAGGGATTATATAAATCAAACCATGGACTTTAATTGAATTGAATAATGAGTTGTCTTGACTTTGATGAGCATTCAATGAATCAGGAAATCAAAATGCATGTAGTTTCATGTATTTATTCCTTTTGTATATTATTCTCAAGAATAATTGATAAAAAAAAGAACAATTAACAAAATTAAATACACGTGATTTTTGACTATTTTACTTATTATAAGTCGATGTTTTTTTAATAAAAAGTAAGAGTTACATTACAATGAAAGATCAATAAGGAAACTAAAGAAAGAAGAGAATAAAAGTGTGAAATATTAATTGCTCTTTTAGTCTTTCAGTAAACCGAATAACTCACTTATGTTCAATGAATTGAAGGAAATATTGTGGGTAAATATGGTTTATGTATTATTTGATCAAATTATGAATAAATATATAAACTTGTAAAAAATTAAATTATTAATATGATAATAATTTCTTGATTCGATTTATGAATAAATATGCGGAAATAAAAAATTATTCTTGAATTGAATGTAGGAGAGCTGCTTTATTTATAATTTATTATAAGACAGATAAAATAATTTTATTAGATCTACTGTTGAATCGCATCGAACTAATTTTTTTTTTTAATGTTCTTAGCTTTTAAGGATAAGATTAAAAAGTGAGATTAGATTTTAATTTTTAACAGAATTTTCCATTGTAAGTGGCACAGCCGCTGTCTTCATTGGCCAATGCTTTAAGCCATAATCACAATGTTGAATATGAATTGATATAGCTGAGAGTTTGTGTGAATGGACAAGCAAAAATAATGCAACAAAGATTCAATTTTCTATAAAGATATCAATAAATTTCAATCACCTTTTAGACTTTCCTACAAAATTAAACTTATATTTCTGCGACACATATATATTTATAATTTCTCTTATATATCTTAACATGGGAAAAATAAACTTAAATAAAAAATAGTGGAACTTTTTTTTTTTTTTTCTCGAATCAGATAAATATAGTTTATTGGTTTTCCACTTTCTCTTTGATGGCAACTTATATAATTATCGAAAGCCATTGCTCCCAAACTTATCCAGTTAACAGCTTCTTTATAATCTGTTTGGAAAATATAGCAATAGAATAAAAATTAATATTCATTGAGTTAAATAGATGTGATAATTAAAAAAATAAAAAAATTGAATAAAAAAATGAATATATAAATTTTATGGGCTTAAATTTACATTCACAGGAAAAGTAGAGAAAGAAATTCACTGATAAACTGGAATGGATACAAAATAAGAAAATATCACTCAAATTTCTAAAACTCAATTACAAAAAAAAAAGAGTTTTATAATCTCACAGAATATAGCCAATTAAAGTCTCGTAATGAGCTCTTTCAAAACATATATACCGATATACTCTTTATAATGAGCCACCTTAACAAGTTGCTCTACAAAAATATATATATAAAAGTTATGTTTGGGTTGGTAACTATCGTAATCTTTAGTATTTTGAGAAAAATAACTTCCTTTCCATTAGGTATATACCATCTCGCATGAGAATTAATTCCATATAACAAATGTAAGAAAAACGAAATTCAATAACATGATCATTACAGGAGGTCTACATAAATAAATTGTTAGAACAAATCACTATAAAATACTTTTTCGAACTTATTTAAAGTTAATCTTTTAATTTACACTTAAAATATTTTATCTTATTTTAAAAAAAAATATTTTTTTAATCTGTTCTAGCTTTGATTGCAGAATTAAACAGACAAAATTAGTATAACAATATTGCAATATAAATTTATGATAAGGAAGAATTTCGAAAAAGAAGGAAATAGAATATATATTTTGCAGATGAAAAGGATTAATTATTTTAACTGTAAACTAAAAGTTGAATTCTAAATTGAATAAAAAGTTAATTTAAATGATTAACCATTGAGTCATATATAGTTTAATAACAAACTAACCTTTATGATATAATCTAATCAAAGATAAAGAGTGGAGAGGCTGAGACATTTATAATGGCTATCCCAACTCTCTCCTGTAGAGAAACTTTTTTCTTTATAAAAAAAGTGACAAAATTTTAAAGTACACATGATTCTATTGGAGACAAATAATAATAATAATAATAATAATAATAATAATAATAATAGCTTGCTTTATAATAAATACATATTTTAGTTTAGACCAAAATTTTCCAAAACAAACAAGCAGAATAAGGTGATGATGTGCCCAAAAGTACTGGTGGGATAAGTAAGCTGATTTTTGTGGCAACTACTAACTGGCCCTTTTGACACATCTCAAATATCATTAGTTTTTTTTTTTTTGGACACCTCACATTGCTTTTTTATATTCGATATGAATCTGCAAATTCTTTTTCTTTA
This sequence comes from Triadica sebifera, assembly GCA_023653625.1. Classification (NCBI taxonomy): domain Eukaryota; kingdom Viridiplantae; phylum Streptophyta; class Magnoliopsida; order Malpighiales; family Euphorbiaceae; genus Triadica; species Triadica sebifera. Next base: position 316,341 of record CM042894.1, on the reverse strand, counting down.
TTTATTATTATTTAACTGTACTGAAAAAATCTGACTTATAGCTATAACTTCTAATAACTTAGATACAATCAATCAATCATAAACTACCAGCAATACAGTATGAGCTTGTTGCAGTTGATTTATAATTATAGCTTCTTCAATCATTGTTTTTTCCAACATTTTGATACCTCAAATCCTTAAACAAGGTAGTGATCTTTTAACAGAGGGGCCAGAGCTAAACTTTTAATGTTACAAACAAAGTATAAATTGTTGATAAAATTATGAAACTGATAACCAATATTTAGACTTTTAAAACATTATAGTAGCTAGATATATTTCTCATTTTTCTTTCTATATAGTAATTAGAGTAACTTAAGTTGTCCGGACTTTTCATTGGAATCGGACATTTTTATATTTAAATTTAAGCAAGATTTAACTTTTCTAAAAGTATTAGATTATATGAGTTTAAAAAATCGGATTTAATAATTGTCGGTTTCGCTATTGAGTTATTTTGAAGTCATAATTCCACATTAATTATAAACTCCTATTATGAAGGCGATTGATTTAGTTTTTGGGACTGCTGATTGCTATTTAAATTAAATAACTGCTCTAAAGTTTTTTGACAAAACATCTCAATCAATGGTTAGTAACTGATTATATTTTCAATAAATTGTTAATTAAAAAAAATTATTTTAAAATTTTTTCTCATTTAGTTGATTTGATATGATTTTTTATTTAGATTATATTATCTTCATAATTGTTTTTAATTACAAAACACTCATCATTTTCTCAAAGGTATTTTTTTAATCAATAAATTATTTAAAATTATAAATATAAAAATATTATAAATAATAATTAAACTAGTAATAATGTTCATTTTTATATTATAAAAATATATAATATATTTTCAATTGTCATATATTTTATTTAACATATTAAAAATAAATTAAATAAAAAACTAATACCGTCATTTAGCAATAACTAATATATTTTTACCAAATATGTATAGTTTTTTTTAATTAGTTATTAGCTACCAATTACTAGTTATTAACAATAACTATTAGCTATCTTGAACTGTTTTATCAAACGGACCCTATATCTTTTAATAAACTTTAAATGCGAGATACCCACTCAACTTAAATATCAAAATTACAAAAGAAATTCCAATTACATGTAACAAAAAAAATATAGCCCACCAAAAAAAAATATAAGCAATTAAATTTTATGTAAGTTTGAGTTTTATAAGCATACACACGAAAAAATCCTTATATATATTGGTTTGATAAATAAAACAATTTTTTGATATTGGGGCTCAGAGAATGTACGTAGTTGGTGTGTTTTTATTGAAAATGTGTGGGTAATGGACAAGTTGAACAGTGAACCACATAAAATGCATGCAAGTGATTTAACATTTAGGGTTTTGTTAAGTCAGCTGATGAATGACCTAAAATTTGGTGATACATATTTGTGATCATTATGATGACAAATTGAATGAAAAATAGGCCATTAATTTTGTTGTCTATTTGGAAAATGGTAAGTGACATGTTTTTTCACCATCAAGTTTAGATTAGAAAACCCACATTTTGACAAGCCGAAAAGAAAATCTAGCAAACTTTAGTCAATAGCCGAAGATATCTTATTTATATATTCTTTCCTGTGTCTATCATTCCGTTTGAAATGAAATTTCTTTACTTGAAAATTACCAGCACAAGTTTATGATTTAGTGAAATTTCAAAAGCAAATCTTTAGAAAAAGACAATATATATAAATATTGACTTGAAAAAGGGAAGCCCCTAGAAAGAGACAATGGTTTGACAATGAGAAATGGCATACATAATTTAGATTTTCATTATATATATATTTAATATAAAATAAGGTTAATTATATATCTGTATTTATTAACCATTCTAATAACTTTGTTGATATGTTAAAAATGAAATTTTCATAAATAAATTTAATACTTATAAAATAAAAATTAATTTTTTAGTCCATAAATGAATACAGAGACCTACTCTGGTCCAGGGCAATATGGCTCTCTAGCTGGTTTTAACTTAAATGGCAACTAAAACAAGTTTAAGGTAACTGAAGTTATAACACTTTATATTTATATAGATAATTAAGTAAATGACAATTTCATGATTAACTATATATACCTTAACCAATTAGCTTCAAAAAAAAAAAACATCTCATCCAATTAAATTTAAGATGATAAAATTGACAACAAAGTTGTATATCCATCCTTGTTCATAAATCAACTTAATAACTTCTTGTCATATTAAAAAGATTTATTATTAATTAACATTCAAAAGTACAACTTTAGATGTACTGTTCCCTAATAAAAGTATATATACATGTTGCCAAATTAGGACTTAATTAGAAACAAAATCCAAACGAATACCAAATTAATGAGTATAGTCTTTCCTTCTGTTTGAAGTTAAGGATGATGCAATAAGCACATTAATTCTTGATGTTGATATTTCCGTATCATATACCAGATTGACGAATTAACTAAGGCAACTCCATTTCTAATGTTCTATATATATCTAAATTCATAACTAAAATAATTTTAGTTTTATCTTATTGATTTTATTTTAGAATTGTGAGATTTTCCAATTGAATATATTCATAATTAAATAAATTTAAATTTAATTATTTTAGAGTTGATATATTGCCAAATGCCTAAAAGGAAAGCAAATTAAGTTAGCGAATAAACCACATGGGTGATGTTAGATCATCATCCATCCATTTGGCATTTCTGATACTGCCAGCCCAGGCGTACGTGTGAATTATTATTATTATTATTGTTATTATTATTTAATCTGAATAAGATAATACGTTTATGGCTAATATCAAAATACAACAGGTGTTTGTGAATATATATTGATGCACGTGTATATATAATAGATGTTGATGAATTAAACGACAATAATAAAATTCATTTAACCTATTGGAAAATTTGCATATTAAGCCTTCTAATTTCTCAAAATTATTTTTAATCCCTCATCTGTATTTTTATTCTGCTGTTTTCTTAATTTTTTTTAAAGAAGTGACAACAAATTGTATATATAGAGTCAAATCTTTATATGGAGATATAAAACAATTAAAGATTGAATTAGGCGATGGAAAGTTCAGAAAAAAAAACTCATAATTAAGAAAATACACCTAAATTTGCACCAAAAGATAAAGGAAAATACACTTAAATTCAGTGCAAAACTTGAACTCATGGTTTTCTTGCTATCATAAAAAAATAAGAAAAAAAAAAGAAAAGAAAAGGAACGTCCGAATTGCAACCCAAATGCTTCAAATCATCACAAGAGAAATAATTTATTCCACCAAATTAAATTTGGGGGTTAATATTTCCTTCTTCCTCAAGGATGGGGTAAGGACATACATCTTGCAAGAATGAGAGCAACAAACGCAGTCTGTCCATACCTCTTACTCATTGATACGAAATATCAGTGCTGCCAATTAAGTACATAAAACCAACTAATTAAGTTCAATTTCTGATAATAATGTTAAAATTAGGAAAAGAGAAGAATGAAATGAATTGGGTCTAACAATTACAGCAGTAACCCATCTCACTGATATATATAGCAGGCCCTTCCCTCGCTTCTATTCCATAGTCTTAGCACTACCACCACTCTTTTCCTCGACAATGGCCCTCCCCATATCTGCACCACATTTTAATTTTCTTCTTTCACATATCATATATGATATTTCATCAACATACCTCTAAGACCAGTTTTGATTTTATTTTCCTGCCTTGCACTCCTAAAGGATCCAGCATCACACTTATTACTTTTTTTAAAAAAAAAAAAAACTACAGGTATTTTCATTCGCTTTTTAGTATGGTTCTTTATTTTCAAAAATTGTAAGTATCTCTTTGCTTGCGTATGTTTCCAACATCACACCCAATTAGTAAAGGAGCCTACAACAACACAAGTGGTTTTTTCATTTTAGCAATTTAATTGCTAGATTAATTCAACATATATAAAAAAATGTTACTATATATATTTCTATAATTATACTTTCATTAGAGCCCATATACTAAAATGCGAGCAGTACTCCTCAAGACTCATCCCTCCATTCCCCACTTCCAACATGCCAGGATCTGTATGACAATAATAATATATCTCATTATTAATTAGCTGTGAAATCAATATTTAACAACAATAATGTAGCTAAATACTTTTTTTTTATTCACCATTCCATCTGCCAGGTCCTGCATATCTTCCCCAAATGTTGTTCTGATCTGCAATTGATGTAAAACTAAAACAACAAAGTGGAAGATTTATCTCAACTTAATCTTGTAACTAACAGAATATTAGAGCTGAAAAATTAGAAATTACCTTTCCCATGTGTCCTTGATATCCCCTGTAGTTCTCCAAGCATTACCATATTGCCCAGCCCATTTTGCCGGGTAGTCTTCTTCCCTGTCAGATTGTTGGTCTGTTATAAATTTTTAATTTTATTGAATTTGCTTCTGCTAATGAACCTTTTCAACCCTAATTGTCTATGAATTAATTAGTGTCATGTGTTCTACTAGCTTACCATTCATGTGAATTTTTTTTTTTGGCTTAAATTATGGACAAATATGTGGCAATTAAGGGGGCCACATAAATGGTAATAAAAATAACAAGTTGATGGCTTAATGACTACAATTTTAGTCATTGTTTTAGCTATAAATAGCTATGAATTCTTTCATCCAAAACACTCCAAAACAATACAAATTATCTTTTTTCTTTCATTCATATTTTCCTTTGTATTCTTAGAATGAGAAAAGTTCACTAGTGAAAGAGATTTGAGTGAAAGTGTTCTTGTATAATTTTTGGATTATGAGTGATATTTATTGGAGGCACTTGCAATATTTTCCTTTTATATAGTGAAAATTTTCTCAATACTTTCCTATCGTGGATGTAATCAAATTGTTGAACCACATTAATTCACTCTTCTCTTTTTTATTGATTTTCTTAATTATTTTTTTGTTCACTTATTCTCTATATCGACACTCTGTCTTAACAATTCACATGTAGAGTAAATAATTGGCTGTCCTACCTTATGCAATGCATCACTCATCCTCGCATATTTGTAATTTATAACTTAATGATTTTTAGTTTCAATTTTCACTTACTATTTTCCTACAAATTATATGGTACCTGACTTGAGGTTTTTAGCCATTATGGTAGCAGTTATCGTATTTCAAGTAGTCAACCCCCTAATGCCCAAATGCCAAAAAAAAAAAAAAACTTCAACCTTCATTATGTGAATAAAGATTAGCAGACTAAAAGGCTACTAATTAAGTACCCACCCATCGAGCAAAAGTTTTTGCATCATGTTCTTCATGCCCAAAAGAGCCAGGCATTTTCTTGTTTCAGGTTGTATTCCTGAGGAAATAAATACAATGGGACATTCATTCATATAATTGGCAAGGCTTAATATGCAAAAACATTCCTAACCTTGTTCACAACAAAAATCATTTGGCACCCTATACTTTTCATGTGTGCTCCGTTAGACACATGAACTTGCTTCGAACGTACCCGTTACACATTTAAGCACTAGTGTCAATTAGTATATATTAAGCAAGTATGAGCTTTATTTTCGGATGTATAATGTATTATTTTAAATAAATTCAAATGTGTAATGGATTATTTTAAATGAGTTTAAGTGTAAGGATCACTCGAAAAAGTATAGGGTGTCTAATGGGTCTTTTCAAATGAGTTCAAATGTCTTTAAAATATAGGATGTCAAACGGATTTTGAAGATAAATTTAGAGGTGTATTATGTATCATGCCTAATTAGCGATCTGGGCCAGGTTAATTATCACACTAATTATTATATAATTATAACAGAGGTTTACCCTGCATCAAAATAAATGCCAATTTTTAATCCTTTGGCATGAACATAATCTGCAAGAACTTTGATTCCATAAGGAAAGGTAGAAGATTTTGCCCTCAGATTACCCTTCAGTCTCTGCTCTCTTCTGCCCAATAATCATATGCCCTTTCTCAAAACCATTCAGTTAGAAAGATGTTTCGCATTTTATTAATGATGACTATAGTAAATCGTTTTTTTTTACCTATATTCTTGAAAATTAAAGGGCCACTGAAGGAAAAAATTTTCCATAGCAATATTTACATATTTGTATCCCAGTGAAGCCAGCCCAGTTGAGATTAGTTGTTCTCAAAAATCAACCAAAGTCACTAAAATAAATGGTCAATGTTAAAAAATAATTAATGTTTCTTTTTTTAGGCAAAGTTGGACTACTAAATAATATATCTTTTTTCTTGTCAAGATCAAGATTTTACATCCATTCGTGGATTAAATTAATAATATATTGGTATATGTGAAAATTGACATTTATTTTGTAAATTTAAAATTAATTATAAAAGATTTTTTCCTAATTTATAATTTATTATTGGTTTGTGAGATAGATAAATAAAAGCTTGGAATGGATACGAACAAATTAAATGATATAAGTGGAATGAATATGATGAGTAAATGTATATAATAACTTGGCACCGAAATTTCTATACTCCGTTACAGAAGTCAGTAGAAGCAACTTGTTATGTTGACAACTAGAACTTGATTTTGATTAGGACTTTTTAAGTTACCGTTGAGTAATCCTAGTTTTTAGGAATCAATTACTTAGTTCTTATTTTATTGGCTATTTTTGAGTTATTAATCGTTGATGTATTGTTTAAAAAGGGTTGTGTCTAAAGAAATAATACAATTGTAGTTTTCAGCTCCTTTATACCTGCCAAGTGTTTGATAAAATTCCTCAAGATATTTTCTATTGTTGTTGTTGTGTTGCTGTTTTTTAGTTCCAAAATTTGACATTTGCTATCAGAACCTGGTCGATAATATACTTGTGAGCTAAATACCTGTGAGTGAAACACATGAGAGAGAGAAAATTGCAGTATACCAGTGAGAAAGATATGGCATCTAAAGGGACATTTGTACAACCAGCCATTCCATGTTTTGATAGTCATTATGATCATTGGAGCATGTTAATGGAAAATTTTTTGAGGTCCAAAGAATATTGGAATGTTGTTGAATCAGGTATAGCTGCACCAGCGGCTGGAACTGTGCTGACACAACAACAAAAGGAAGAATTTGAAGCCTGAAAGCTCAAGGAACTCAAAGCCAAGAACTATCTCTTTCAAGCAATTGATCGATCAACCTTGGAGACAATTCTTTGCAAAGAAACTTCCAAGCAAATTTGGGACTCGATGAAGAAAAAAATATTAAGGGAATGCAAGAGCATAAAGAGTGCAGCTCCAAGTTCTTCGTGCTGAGTTTGAAGCTTTAAACATAAAACATGGATAATCTGAAGATGGTTTTTTCTCCAGAACAATGGGAATCATAAACCAGAGTCGTATAAATGGAGATAGGATGGAGGATGTGATGATTGTTGATAAGATTTTGCGGTCTTTGACTGCAAAATTTTAATTATATTATTTGTTCAATTGAAGAATCTAAAGATATTAATATACCTACTATTGGTGAATTGCATAATTCTTTACGAGTCCAGGAAATGAAGCTACTTAAGGAAGAAAAGGAGGAACAAACACTACAAGCAACAGCTAATAATCACTCTTCGTCATCAAACAACGAAGAACAAGGAAGAGAAAATAAAGATCGAAGGTATCAACATAACAAATATGTAAATAATCAATTCTCCCCATGGAAAGAAGAAATCGAGATGGACAAAATTACAAATCAAAGTCTGCAGGCAAGTCAAAAGTTGAATGTTATAGGTGTCACAAGTATGGTCACTACAAATTAGAGTGCCGAACCAATTTGAATAAGCAACGTGGAGAAAAATCAAATTTTGCAGAGAAAGAAAAAGAAGTTTCGCTTTTATTGGCATGTCATGCAAAGGATGAAAGTCATAAACTCTTTTGATATTTAGATACTGGCTGCAGCAATCACATGTGTGGAGACAAGTCGACATTCTCATATTTGGATGAATCTTTTCGTAGTACAGTGACATTCGATGACAATTCCAAAGTCTTTGTGATGGGAAAGGGTAATGTAAAAATTTGTACCAAAGAAAACTCTAATCAAATCATTTCAAATGTTTTCTTTGTACCAGATTTAAAGACCAATTTATTAAGTATTGGTCAACTTCAAGAGAAGGGATATGAGATCTCAATTAAAGATGGAGTCTGCTATGTTCGAGATGAAAAATTAGGCACAATTGATCGAGTCAAAATATCGGCAAATCGGTTATTCCCACTTTATCTTCACAACACTAGTTCTTCATGCTTTTTTGTAAGATCGAAAGAGGTGGCTTGGCTTTGGCATTTTCAACATCCTCATCTTAACTTTGGTGGCTTGAAAACTTTGCAGCAAAAAGGAATGGTAACTGGTCTTCCACAATTAAATAGCCCCTCAAATGTTTGTGAAGATTGTGTTATTAGCAAACAACACCGTAATTTCTTTCCCAAAGGAAATTCATGGAGAGCAAAGAAGGCATTGGAGCTATTGTATTTTGATCTATGTGGCCCAATTAATCCATCATCAAAAGGTGGTAAAAGATACATATTCACCTTTATTGATGATTATAGTTGAAAAACTTGGGTCTATTTTTTGCAAGAAAAATCTGAAGCATTTTCAACCTCTAAAAACTATAAAACACTTGTTGAGAAAGAGGTTAGAAGTCCAATAAAAATCTTTCGCACAAACTATGGTAGGGAATACAACTCACATGAATTTGCAGAATTTTTGTGAGTCTCATGGAATTAAAAAGCAACTAACAACTGCATACTCACCTCAGCAAAATGGAGTGTGCAAGAGGTAAAATCACACTATTTTGAATATGGTTTGAAGTCTTTTAACAATGAGTGACATTTTGAAAAATTTGTGGCCTAAAGCAGTAAATTGGAGCATCCATGAGTTGAATAGAAGTCCTACCTTTGTTGTTCATAATATGACATCGGAGGAAGTTTGAAGCAGACATAAACCGTCGGTTGATCACTTCAGAATTTTTGGGTGTATCGCATATGCCCACATCCCAGATGAGAAAAGAAAGAAGCTGGATGATAAGGGAGAGAAATGCATTTTTCTTGGTGTTAGTGACCAATCAAAGACTTATAAGCTTTATAATCCTAAAACTAAGAAAATTCTGATCACTCGAGATATTGTTTTTGATGAGAATCAGTTCTGGCTGTGGAATAAAAATATCATTAGAGATCAGTTTCCAACAAACTTTGATGGAGAAAATAGTGAAGAAGGAACTCAGCCCCAACAACAGCATGTTCCAACAGTTGTTGCCTCTGAAAATGCCCAAAATGATAACGTTCAAGATTCTGAAATCACATCAGAAGTGGATAACCAGATTGAACAATTGCTAATTCACATCCATATTGAGTTCGAAGAAGACCAGCTTGGATGTCAAATTATCAGGTAATAGGAATTGATCAATTTCAAGATTCTCTTACTCATTTTTGCTCTATTTTCAGATTGTGACCCAACAACCATTGAAAGTATTGTCAAATAAGCAAAATGGCGAAAGACAATGGATAATGAAATAGCAGCTATCGAGAAAAATGATACATGAGAACTTTCTAATCTTCCATATGGACATAAAAAGATGTCAAATGGGTCTACAAAACCAAATTGAAGGAGAATGGAAAAATTGAGAAGTACAAAGCACGATTGGCAGCGAAGGGCTACAAACAGGAGTATGGTGTCGATTATAAGGAAATTTTTACCCATGTTGCAAGACATGATACAATCAAATTTTTGATTGCATCGGCTGCTTAAAACTCATGGCCTATCTACCAACTAGATGTAAAGTCAACTTTTCTACATTGAGATTTACAAGAACATGTATTTATTGAACAACCTCTTGGTTATGTTAAAGTTGGAGAAGAACATAAAGTTTATAAATTAAAGAAAACTTTATATGGACTAAAACAAGCTCATAGAGTTGCTTATTTTCAAAAGGAATATTTAAAAAAAATGCTCATATGAGCATACTTTGTATATGAAGTATGAAGATAGGGGCAAATTGCTGATTGTTTATTTGTACGTGGATGATTTAATTTATGCTGGAAACGATAGTGCTATGGTTGAGAATTTTAAAAGATTATGATGGTTGAGTTTGAAATGATTGATCTTGGAAAAATGCATATTTTTTCTTTGTATTGAAGTGATACAATCAGCTAGTGGTATTTTTATTTCTCAAAAAAATATGTGCAAGATATTTTAGGCATGTTTCAAATGAAGATGTGCAATTTTGTGTCCACTCCGACTGAATATGGTCTCAAGCTTTTTAAGGAGTCTGAAGGAAAAAGGGTAGACAATACACTTTACAAACAAATTATTGGGAGCTTAATGTATTTAACTACAATGAGACCAGATATTATGCATACAGTGAGTTTAATTAGCAAATATATGGAGAATCCAAAGAAGATGCATCTACTTGTTGCTAAGAGAATTCTTCATTACTTGAAGGGTACACTTGATTATGGTTTGTTTTACAAGAAGGGAGTGAAGTCAGATTTGATAGGGTTCACCAATAGTGATTATGCTGGAGACCATGATGACAGAAAAAGTATTTCTAGATATATTTTTATATTGGGTACTAGAGCTGTTTCTTAATCTTCAAAGGAATAGTCATTTTGTCATCAACTGAAGCTGAATTTGTGACTACTACTTCATGTGCTTGTCAAGCCATTTGGCTTAGGAATATTCTTCATAAGTTAGGCCATAAGCCCTAGACAATGGTTCAAAGTTCAAAAGACTTCTTTTCAACACATAAATACTCCAATTTACTGCTTCAGGCTAGAAATTTTTCGGAATGCCACTCATTGTTAAAAGACTTCGCACCATATTCAAAATATTTTGATTTTTTCTCTCGCACCCTCCATTTTGCTGAGGTGAGTTGGAGCTGTTTCTTAGTCTTCAAAGAAATAAGAAATAGTCATTTTGTCATCAACTGAAGTTGAATTTGTGGCTGCTACTTCATGTGCTTGTCAAGCCATTTGGCTTAGGATTGTTCTTGCTAAGTTATACTTCAAGCAACAAGAAGCTACAGTAATTTATTGCGACAACAATTCAACCATAAAAGCTGTCCAGAAATCCAGTCCTACATGGCAGAAGTAAACATATTGATGTGAAGTTTCACTTTCTAAGAGATCTCACTAGAGATGAGGTTATTGATCTTATCTATTGCAAGAGTGAAGATCAAGTGGCTGACATTCTAATCAAGCTTGTCTCATTTCAGAAGTTAAGAAGGTTGCTTGGTGTTTGTACTATGAATGATCTTTAAATTGAAGTTTGCAAACTTTCAATTTAAGAGAGGAATTGTTGATAGCTAGAACTTGATTTTGATTAATACTTTTTAACTTACCGTTATGTAATCCTAGTGCTTAGGAATCATTTACTTAGTTTATATTTTATTGGTTATTTTTGAGTTGTTAATTGTTGATGTATTGTTTAAAAAGGATTGCACCGAAAGAAATAATACAGTTATAGTTTTCAGCTCTTTTATACCTGCCAAGTGTTTGATAAAATATCTCTCAAGATATTTTTTGTTGTTCCAAAATTTGACATGTTATATGCTAAGACTATTTCTCTATATTGATTATTCATTCAATCTAATTTATCGACCTTTGAGCGGTCCAATTCAAAGAGTCCCAAAATATTAATTAATTAATTAATTAATACAATAATAGAATGATGTTTATATTTCGAAATGAAAAGAAGATTCGGAGTGCATTTCTAAATGACGAAAAGTCATAACATGTACGGAATTCATAAGCATTATATTGTTTAATTAATTAATGTCATCTAAAAATATCGTTGTAAAACAAATAAATAAGTAAAAAATAAATCAAAGAGGCCAGCATGAAATAAAATAAAAAATAATAATAATGCTATGCAACGAAAGTTTGAATGATATAAATGGAGGTGTGTCCATTCAAAACAGAAATAAAATTCAAAGTCATACTGAGAAGTGAAATATCAAACTAAGAAAGGAAACGAAACTGCGAATGCATGTAATATTGAAAATTGAATAGTAACGGACAGTAATAGTCGTACAGTGCAATTTTGCCCCACACAGTAATATGTATATATATATATATATATATATATATACACGACGGTCCTTTTGAATAGTATGTATTTGAGCGGTCATGGTCATAAATATCTCTATATATTAGATAGTATACTTTAATAATAATGCTTCACTGTGTTGAATAGCTCACACAACTCATCATACATAAAATTTTTTTTTAAAAAGGAAATTCCCTATTTAATATATATATATATATATATATATATATATATATATGTCATTATATGTTCAAAGATATTGAAGTATTATTCTAAATTAAGGAATAGAAAATGTTTATCTAAACTCAATATATATCTTGGATTATTAATTGAGTCATTAATTTATTGCAATGTTAAAATAACATTTCATTTATAAAATAAGATTTTTTTTTTGCATATAATGATTTAGTTCATAAAATACATTATTTAGATAAATAAAAAAAATGTTCCAATCAGCATATGTTGTAATTAATGAGTTATGCATTTCTTTTTTTGTCAATTTTCTAATCACATCATAAATAATTTGCCATAATTAAGCTAGGAAATAATGGAATGAAACTTTTTACTTATTAATGAAGCATATTCAATTCTAATTAATAATTAATAATTTTGTTAGTAGTATTGTTGAACAGTAAAGGAATAATAAGCAATAACTTTTTATGTATAAAGTTGAATGGACTAATTTAGAAGAAGGTTCCGACATGCCATACAAGGATTTAATTGAAAATTAAAAGGAAAAAAATAAAAGAAAGATGTAATTTGAACAATTCTAAATTCTAAAAATTAAAGAAGAAGGTAAAAGAGGAGTGCCAGTAGTCTTAACATTCCACTCATCTATATTGCATTGAAAGTGATTCCAGCTATTCCAGCTGAACAAATTAAAAGAAGATTATTCAAATAATGCTTCAAACTTTGAAACATTCAACTTCGAAAAAAAAGAACTAGAATATTAAAAAAAAAAAAAGAAAAATTACCCCATAGGAGGTGTAAGGGCACAAGGAACTGAGTGATTACCTCAATGGCAAAAGAAGCATTAATGCTGCTGCTGCTGCTGATATTGAGGCAAAAAAAAAAAAAAAAAACAATAATAAGAAGAAACCCATTTCTGAATCTGGAAAATATGATCTTTTAATTATTTATGGATGAGAAGCAAACAAAAATCTTATATAATCTTAATATTTATGAGTGTGTGTGTGTGTGTGTGTGTGAAGTGAAGAGTTTTAAATTTTTAGTAATTTATGGAGGATAGGTGTCGGTAGGGAGACATGCTGGCACCCATATCTTGTAAATTTCCTTTGATTCGCAGGTCTTGCGTGTGGGGTCATCTTTCATATTCTATCTCATAATCACTTATCATAATTAATTAACTTACCAATTAACTCATTTCTCGATTGTAGATTAAGGAACAAACATTTATTGCTCAAAATGGATGCCACAACTAACCCACTCACCAGCAATTTTAAGAGAAAAGAGTCGTAAAAAATTATTATTAGTAGTTAAGTACTTACATCATGTAAGTTGAAGTGGGAATTACACCTCATCACTTGTCGAGATAAATATTTTAAGTTGAATGTATTGGGACTAAATTGTATTTCATTATAGCTCACAAGGGGTGAATTGAACCTTTTTTTTTAAAAGTTTAAGATAACTTGATAAGATGGTATTTTACTAGTATAGTATTTTAAATCAACATTTTTGTGTGAAAACGATTTTAAAACTATATATCAATATCATAGTATAAAATCACTTTGTTCAAATTTAAAACTCTAGATTCTGAAAATACAGAATAAACAAATCGTTTTTGCACTTCAATTTATAGTTTTGCGTACATCTATTTTATCCCAACTATTAATACTTTTGAAGAGCAACGATTAAGCCAAATATAGCCATAAATTGCTAGCATACTTTCTCAATTCTAAACTCAATTAAATTTTTACAAATAAAAACTTGAAAATACTTGAATAATTTTTAAACCTAAAATAAGCACAACTTGAAAACTAATACAGAAAATAATCAATTAATCAATTTTAAGCTTAAAAACGAATTACACAAGAAAAATTAGAGTCAAAATGAATGATGTATAAGAATATAAAGGTCAATTTCGAAGGAATTTCGACTAAGCAATTTCAAGCCCTTTTCTTTTGAGAAAAATAAATCTTTCCAACATTTGAAAGATTATTTTAACAAGTTAAATACTACAGTATGAAGGTTGAAAAGTTGCCAATAGAGACAAAATATCATTTTTGAAAACTAACCGCTTGTGTCTTCTTGTAGAGAAAAATTAACCATTAGTTAAAAAGTTAGAATATTATGTTAGAAATTTTTTAAGAAATCATTTTTCTGACCAGTTGAAATTACCTTTTTTTACTTTAAAAACTTAAAAATGATTCGATACAATTTAGATATAGCTCAAATCGACTTATATTATATGTCACTTTTTGTACGAGTACCAGTTTTTCTTGAATTTTGCTTCCAAACTTTTGCATAAAACATTCTTAAATATATATATGACAAATTCTAGTGTATTGGTCATAATTTTATAATCATCAAAAGTTAAGTTTAGAATATGTGGATTGTAGCCTTTAAGTTAATATAAATATTTATAGATGCTCCAATATATATCATAAGATTGATAACTTTAATATTATATTAAAAATAGAGTTTTAACCTAACTTAGTTGAAACTAAGATCTAAACTCCAGCATTTGGAAAATAAAAGAAAAGAAAAATCAATTATAGTGATATGTTTTTATAATGAAAATTTTCTTATTTAGACATTAATACAAATACTCTTACTGGATCCTCATCAAAGCCATCTCAAGTAGCTAGCAAACATGTTTCCAGTGGCAGTAACAAGGATGAGCAGCTGAGCATGCAACAGAGCAATAGTGGAGTTGCAGATAAACATTATAAAACACATCATTCTAGGCATACAAGGAGCTAAACTTCAGAATCTCAATTATACAGTTGTATAATAATTACTTTAGTCACTGATGTAGCTAATCAGTAGCCTTTCTTATTTTTCAGGGAAGTTTGTTAATAGCGGTTACTTTCTGCTTTTGTATAAATAAGCTCTCTGTTGTACTAAGCTAATTAAGTCAATAATATCAATTTTATATTCAATTCAATCTGTCTATTTATATATAATAAATATGTAATTTGGAACATATATAAATAATAATTTTATTATTTATGATGAATTTAGATAAGATACGGATTTTATTCTTTAAAGACCTAAAATCAAAACTCAATATTATATATAGTTGTATAATCAATCACCTTTGTCCCTATTAATATTAATCAATCTCATGCACCAAAACTTTCGGTGATGACGGTGAGTCCAATTTTTCGGCTATGGTTTGCTACACTTTTCTGCCCCCTCATCACAATGACTAGGCTACGTACGAAAACATTTAGAAGTTTCCAAAAATTTATAAATTATGGTCTAACAGGAAAATGTATATTTCATATGTACATTTTGATAATTAAGATTAGAATTTAAAAAAGAAAAAAGAAAAAAAATAGATTAGTAATAATAATCATTTTACAGATTCTAAAATAATAATAATTAAGTTCCAAATCTGTGACACCTACTTAGTATTTAGTTACTTTACATTTTTTTTATTTTTAGGAAAGCAATTAATGTACTTTTTTAAGAAAAAAGCAACAATTGAATCAAATAGTAAAAACTAAACTACTCGTTGATCATGATCTTTTGTTATTTAGTAAAAATTTAAAACCAATCAGTGGATCGGCCTGCTCACCATGCGTCCAGGTTCTGAGAAAAAAATAAGTCTATGATAAGAGGGAGAGGGAGTATCATGATACTTCCATATTGCTTTTTGGTGTCGAATGTGTATTAAAGAAATTTTGAGAGGAACTGATGTGTTATATATATATATATATATATATATATATATATATATATATATATATATATATATATATATATATATATATAACTTTTTTCTCTTCATTATTAATCTGAGACTTTGAAACCATATGGTATCCATCTCTGGCTATGAATTTGATAATGAATTACTTAGTATATGATAAACTGATATAATTAACTAGTGGAAAAGGGACAATAACGAAATTAAGAGGTTGCTAATTCTATGATTATTATTTGTAACAAACCAATAACCCTACAAAGCAACCCAAACGTATGTAAAATGTCTCATAGTTTATAGCAATGACAGATCTATAAATTTTTTGCAGTGGAGTTTACATATTCACTAAACAATCATTCAGTCACTGATCACCCATTTTATTGGGATCCATTTGTCCTTTTTTAGATGCAAACTTCAAAAGTTTGTCATGATATATATATATACAACAGAAAAATAATTTAGCTCAAAGATTGATGATAAAATTCATAATAAAAAATATACATGCACTATCATAACTTGATTAATGTACCAGATTGATCCTATAAAATAATCCCAAGGGAAAAGAATACAAAAAAAGGGGAAAAAAATAAAGACATTGGTTATTTTTTGAGAAAAAAAATAACAAATGAAAAAACTTGATCGATCCTTATTCCAGTCAAGGGTGAAGGAGTCAGTGGGTATATATGCAATTAGAGAAGTAATTATCTTTTATCTATAGTACTGATTCTGCACAACACATTTACGATTCTTGAATGATGTATCAGTTTCACCATCCACCTCTATTATGTTCTTTATAATGGCATCCGTCGCGGTCTTCAAAAATTCCGACCAGTCCCTAGAAGCATCAAACATAAATTAATTAGTACGCACTTTATGTAATTGAATATGTTTTTATGTTCAAGATTATAGCCATAAACTGAGTGAATACAAATTACAAATATAAAAGCTTGATTACAAAAAATCAATTGCAATAATAAGTTATTAAAAATGTTAAAGACCGGTGAGGCTTTTCGAACGTACCCATTGTGGGAATCAAATGTAACTCCGACGGTGTGTCTAGCCACTTGAAGAGCATCAGAAAATAGGCGTATCTCTTGATGAGAGCTAACTTGAAGCTCTCCATTGATCTTAACTTGAAGCTCAGAAGGTTTAACATCGTAAAAAATAGGAACAAATCTTTTATTGGTATTCATGATCAAAGCCAATTCATGTAAACAGAATTTAGATTCACAATAACGAGGGGAAAAAACAGTAACACCAATCTTGCAGTCTTTGATGGCCGAATCGATCTTTTCGAATAATTTATCACCAGGCTTCATGTTCTTGTTATCCAAGAATGGATTATGCCCAAGTCTTGAGAGATGATCATAGAGCAATCCTGAAATTGTTCTTTTGGTATCAATTCCTCTATGATTAATGAAAATATCACAGCCGGGTCGCGGGGTTTTAACAGCTTTGACATGGGTATCAAGGAAATGTTGGTTGTGGTGGTGCAAGATTTTACGAGACAAGTTCTTGAACGTGGAGGATGCTCTAGTTTGCATGGCTCCTTGAAGAAAGGAAACTAAAGTTTCAAACAAAAAAAGTACAAATAAAACGGTGTAGTACTAAGAATAGCAATATAATTATATTAGAAACGGGCGATAATTTGATGGACGCGCAGTTGGTATTTATATATAGGGAGAGATGTAAAAAAGTGGGTTGATTTCCAAGAGAAAGAATTCTAAATTGGACCAGAAGCAAGCAAAAGGAGAGAACATGCCTGGTATTTTGTTTTAGACAGCTACAAGCGAGCTAGTAAAAATGTTTGAAATTTTTGACTTGTTATGCTTAATCCTTCAAAGACGTTCATTCTTTCCTCTTCCGTTTTTATTATTTTTTTAAACTTTCGCTGAAATAGTCACATTACTCAGAGAGAAAAAAAAAAAGAAATTTTATTGATATCTAAGAAATTATTGCATATATAGATTGTGTCTATGTAAATTAAACCCACAAAAGAGTGTACATATAATTTATTTTCTTTTACCTATTACTCTCTTATCGATTTGGTCTACATATATAGATTCAATTTGTATAAAAATTTCATATATTATATACTTAAAAATGAAAATGTCACTTTCAATTTTTAAGATATTTTTTTTACGCTCACTTTTTAGTTGGTCGGTAAAGATAGAAAAAAATTTTAAAACTCTATTTATTTTTAGATCTTTTTTTCCTTTTTTACCAATCAATTAAGAAGTGAGTATCATAAAATATATATACACAACAAATTAACAAAGTTTTAGATATAAAAATACAATATTACAGAGAATCTTAATACTATGCAAAAATAATAAACCAATATATAAGAGATCCAAATCCTATAAAAGGATAATAAATTATGACAAGTACACATAATTAGGACTGTAAAAAAAATATCAAACATAATCAATCAAATTCAATATAAACCGAAAACCATGGTTTAAATGGGTTTATAGATGATTATAGCTTTAAAATTTTTATAAACCGATTTTTTAGTTTAGTTTTGGATTAAGAAAATAAAAATTCACTAAAATTGAACTGAATTTAATATATATATATATATATATATATACAGTGAATTAATAATAATAATAATAATAATAATAATAATAATAATAATAATAATAATAATAATAATAATAATAATAATAATATCTAAGTTTCCTAAAATTATAGACTATTTAATTACCTACATTTTCAACTTTCTTTAAAACACTATAATTGAACAAAATTTTACTTTACTAATCTGCATATTATATTTTCAATTTTTTAGATGTTAAAATAATATACTGAATTTTTATATTTTGGATTATATCATATTGTTATTTTGATCATGATTATAAACTAATATTTGTCAAATTTTTATGATATTTTAATTTTTTATTATCGACTATCCAAATAGAATCCAAATATTATTGATTTTGATATTTTTAGTACTGGTTCATTTGGTTAAAATTTGAAATTTTTAAAAACTGATTTTATTAGTTTTGTTATAAATTTTTAATCCAGACCGAACCATGAACACCCTTATACATAATATATCACACATTGCAAAGAAATTAAAGGTATATTTGAATTGAAAGATTTTGAATGAAAAAATTATAATAATTTATAGATTTATGCTAAATCTATTATTTGATAACTTAAATAAAATATCAAAATTTATGGATTTTGGAAAATCCCTCACCCACTAAATCTTACATTTTTGAAAATTTTGATTTCCTACCTTATATGTGGAAAAGTCCAAAATCCATAATTTTTTATTTATAAAAGATTGTTGTCATAATTTTTTTATTCCAAGATTGTACCTAGTAAATTAATTCCAAAACTATCATTAAACCAAAAAATATAGCAAAAATTATTTGCCAATTTTTTTGTTTTATTTTCACATTTTTTTATATGTATTGGTTTGAATATGAATTAAAAAAATATATTAATGAGTTCATTTGAAAAAAAAAATATTAATGTATTAATTAATTCATAAATATAATACAAATAATAAGTTTATATAGAATTTTGAGCAAAAAAATTATAATACATTTCAAATTTAATAAAAATAATAATTTCATCAATTGCATTTTTTTTTAAATTTACTCTAGACTATATTATTTCACAATTCAATATAAACATAATAAATATTTAATTAATGATAAATTACTAATATTTAGTAAATAGTAAAAATAAAAATTAATTGTTAAATTCATGAATTGTGTGTTGGTCAAACTATACATGCACCATAAAATAAATGACAATAAAGATGGACGGTGCATCTTTTGTTGACAAAATATTTGGTAGGTAAGATGGTAGGTGAAGATTAATCTTGACCATCCATTTGGTGGGTGGGGATTAATCTTGACCATCTATTTGGTTGGTAAGATGGTAAGTGAAGATTAATCTTGACCATACATTTGGTAGGTGAGACGGTAGGTGAGAAATAATCTCAACCATCCATCAAAGTAGGTGAGAATTAATCTTAACCGTCCATTGAGAAGGTGTAGGCCTATATATAGCCTTAGAAATTCATTTGTAATGTATTCCATCAAAAAGTGAGAGAGTAGCATTAGTGAGAAGTTGTGAGTTGTGAGTGTTAGTAAACACTCGGTAAATTTCTCTTCTTTCAGTAAAAGATCTGCAGCAGTCCGGAGACGTAGGCATAATTGGCCGAACTCCGTTATCAACTTGTCTGTCTTATTAGTTCGCATTTTCTTCGCTTTCTCATAAATCTGACTATAGGGAAATTGGCGTTATTTCCCAACAACTGGTATCAGAGCATTGGTTGCGTTTTTT
Source organism: Triadica sebifera (assembly GCA_023653625.1). NCBI lineage: Eukaryota > Viridiplantae > Streptophyta > Magnoliopsida > Malpighiales > Euphorbiaceae > Triadica > Triadica sebifera. Next base: position 296,099 of record CM042894.1, on the reverse strand, counting down.
CTGTCCTTTTTCGGGCGATTACTATTCACATGAATAGTAAATTTTTGTGAATAGTGAAATTTGGTCAGTTGTACCAAATTATCCACGGAGGTGTTCTAATACACAGAGGTTCACAAGAATTGTCAGAAACGATCCAAAAGAAGTCAGATTCGAGTGGGAGCGATGGCCACAGATGAAGGAAAGGTAAAAATTGAGAAGTTCGATGGAGCGGACTTTGGCTTTTGGAAAATGCAAATAGAAGATTATTTGTATCAAAGAAATCTGTATCAACCTCTCTCAGGGAAGAAGCCAGAGGCTATGAAGGAAGAAGACTGGAGTCTTCTCGACAGACAAGCTCTCGGAGTTATCCGATTGACATTATCCCGTAATGTTGCTTTCAACATAGCAAAGGAAAAGACCACGGCAGGTCTTATGATGGCTCTCTCTAGTATGTATGAGAAGCCTTCAGCTTCAAACAAAGTGCACCTCATGAGGCGCTTGTTCAACTTGCGAATGACAGAAGGTGCATCTGTAGCTCAA